>OZ010672.1:70441186-70806186 GCA_963932185.1 Troglohyphantes excavatus
ATTTTAAGTTTGTCGGGTCTCTTTGTTCAGATGGTTTGAATAGAAGCTGAAATTAGCAATACGAAATCACACTGCTCATTGTTTAGAAAGTACGATTACTTAAATTTGAGTACGTTATCGCTCATTTACGATGCAATTGTACTCAAAGAAAAGAACCATGTTTATATACTCATTTTGAAATATATTTTTTTTCAGTGTACCTTCTTCGCAAAAGCTTAAAAAAAATATGTCGGAATTATGACAAAGTTGAATACACGCCGTTCGCAAAGTTGAATAATTGTTGGATTTTGAATTAAATGCTGAATTGGTTGATACACACTTTGCAATATTAAAAAATAAAACACTAATATTATAACCAATGGCTACGGTCAAATTGAAAACTGTTATGCAACGTCGCGCAACAAGAGGTACAGGTTTTCCCTTTAGGATACTTAACCATAATTTTTTTTTAATTTCCTTCATTAAAATAATTACTATATCCTAAACTTTGGAAGCCACAGAAAAAAAACCAGCAATGTATTAAATTTCTTAAAAACTACCTCAAGTTTTTATTCGTCTTTTCTCATTTCGGTTTGCCAGAAAAGTGTTTCTTTTTCTCGAGTAAAGTAACGCCTAAAGGTCTTATAATTTTAATTAGACTTCTTTACTAGAAAGTTAATAAAAAATGAGTTTTCAGAAGACAGCAAAAGTATCAATCGTCATAAGAAACTGTTACTTCTAGCTAAACCACTAATTTTATACTTTTTTTTGTTCAAGTTAGTTTATTCAATCTAACGCACGACGAACTTGACTTATGAAACTTAATAAAATCCTGTTTTCTATTTAAATTCAAGGGGAGATAGAGAAGAAAGTTTCTAATTAGTTAGGGAATTAACCATCTAGTCGCTCTAAAATAGTTACTTGAGTATTTTTTTGTATGTAAGTTAGTATATAGTGAAAATTCTACCATAAAAATTAACGCGAATAGTAATTGTTGTAATATTTTTTTTTTAATCATTTTAATTTAAAGATAATGTTAAAAATTCGAAATTGCGAAATAAAAAAGTGCATAATTAAAAACCATCTTCAATTGTAATTTATATAGTAAATAAGGGTGATATTCTTTGTTACAAATATTAGTGTTATTTAAAAACCTAAATTAAATAATATTTTGTTTTATGGAAAAAAAAATAATAGAAAAAATTCAATTTACTTTCAAATGCAGAGTAATATTAGAAAAACATGCAACATGTGTATAAGTGTTTTAATTTTAATTTATTTTAATGACTAATATTTCCTAACTTTTAATAAGTTAACTTATGCAGTTCAAATTTCTGTCGCAACTTAAATATAGAAGAGATAAAAGGCTTGTGAAAAATAAAACAATTTATTTTATTTAGAGATATAATTTGCATATCTATTGCATGGGACTTTGTTAAAAAATTGTTCCATTATGTTACGTTTTCCTGTAAAGTTTGACGGAAAAGTTAATTGCTCAAGTAAAAATTATATTTTCCACTTTAATGTTCATGTAATTAAATAGTTTCTTACAGAAAGAGTAAAAACACATATACAGTGAAATAAAGTTATTTAATATAAAAAAATATATATACACAATGTGATAAATATCCGTTTTATTAATTTTCTAATGTCGATTTAAATTGAAAAAGATATATGCTTATGTTTCTCTTAAAATAAATTGATATTTACATACGTGCCATTTAAATATTCAGTTAATATACACGTAAGTTCAAAATCCACTTAAAAAATGGATACGGTTATGTAATCTGTCTATGAAACAAGAGCGCATAGCCTGTTTTACTAAAATACAGACTGTTTAAGAATAATCTTTACAACTTTGACACAAAACAATACATTTGAAAGTGGCGGTTCAAATCATGGCCGAATTGACCATCTAGTTGTAAAGATAATTCTTTAACCCCTCTACAGTAAATAGTAAAGAATATAAATAATCTACACCATACTAGTTGTATTGAGAATAACTTATTTGCTAACTAAACTTTAAGTGAATTGTCTATAAAAGGACTGTTAACTATTAAATTTTCATTTGGAACTTAATTGAACTATTTTTGTAAAAAAAAAAAAAAAAAAAATTAAATAGGGAAAAAATACTTCTAACCATTGAGCGGTCAGAAAATAACCGAAATTTTAAAATTGGTTTATCTGTGTATTAACATCAAATAGTGACTTTAACATTAAATAAGTGTTCGATGTTCTTTTTAGCGCTATATTGAAACCAGAGGGAGTGTTTTCCGTATTACAAAATTTTTTTGAAAATAATAAATGCTTTTAAAGTATAGTAAGAGTTGAATTAAAGTGCCCAACAACAATATGTGCTAGATATAAATGCATTTTTATGACACATTCATATTAATGGATTTCTAAGAAATGATGCTTAAAAAAGTCTACTTATTTATATGTGAAAAAACAAATGACATGTTTTTTTTATTTTATAACATACAAAAATAGTTTCCAATAAATAACCCAATATATATTTAATTCAAAACATTTATATTCCATCAAGTATAAATGATTTGTGTAAAAAAATCAATCAAAATGCGAAAGGACATAACTATTAAGCAAGCAATAGAACACATCAAAAAAAATGTTATTGCTATCCCTCTTAAATATAGGTTATATTTTAAAAGCGGAGTTTTATATTAAACGAACCCACATGATAACCCTAGAAAGCAATCTTCTTACACTTCTTAATGATGCTTTTCCCACCACACAAGCTTTGCACGGTAAATAAGATCGACTACCAATCAATTTACCAACCCATCAGCATTGTTATCGATCAATTCAACAGTAGATTGTACCTGTTTTGTCCACCTAAGCAAATGGGGATAGGAAATAGGGCTATAATAGCACCTATTTATTCAGGTTTGAAAATAAGACAGGTTAAGTTAAGTGGCAATCGGGTAAGGACATGGGAACACCCGTTCACATGGATAGTTGTTGAAAGGAAGACCATTTGTGGGAACTGATTTTCATCTTGCGAAACTATCCGAGATATGATGCTTTAGAACAGTAGATTGTACCTGTTTTGTCCACCTAAGCAAATGGGGATAGGAAATAGGGCTATAATAGCACCTATTTATTCAGGTTTGAAAATAAGACAGGTTAAGTTAAGTGGCAATCGGGTAAGGACATGGGAACACCCGTTCACATGGATAGTTGTTGAAAGGAGGACCATTTGTGGGAACTGATTTTCATCTTGCGAAACTATCCGAGATATGATGCTTTAGAACAGTAGATTGTACCTGTTTTGTCCACCTAAGCAAATGGGGATAGGAAATAGGGCTATAATAGCACCTATTTATTCAGGTTTGAAAATAAGACAGGTTAAGTTAAGTGGCAATCGGGTAAGGACATGGGAACACCCGTTCACATGGATAGTTGTTGAAAGGAGGACCATTTGTGGGAACTGATTTTCATCTTGCGAAACTATCCGAGATATGATGCTTTAGAACAGTAGATTGTACCTGTTTTGTCCACCTAAGCAAATGGGGATAGGAAATAGGGCTATAATAGCACCTATTTATTCAGGTTTGAAAATAAGACAGGTTAAGTTAAGTGGCAATCGGGTAAGGACATGGGAACACCCGTTCACATGGATAGTTGTTGAAAGGAGGACCATTTGTGGGAACTGATTTTCATCTTGCGAAACTATCCGAGATATGATGCTTTAGAACAGTAGATTGTACCTGTTTTGTCCACCTAAGCAAATGGGGATAGGAAATAGGGCTATAATAGCACCTATTTATTCAGGTTTGAAAATAAGACAGGTTAAGTTAAGTGGCAATCGGGTAAGGACATGGGAACACCCGTTCACATGGATAGTTGTTGAAAGGAGGACCATTTGTGGGAACTGATTTTCATCTTGCGAAACTATCCGAGATATGATGCTTTAGAACAGTAGATTGTACCTGTTTTGTCCACCTAAGCAAATGGGGATAGGAAATAGGGCTATAATAGCACCTATTTATTCAGGTTTGAAAATAAGACAGGTTAAGTTAAGTGGCAATCGGGTAAGGACATGGGAACACCCGTTCACATGGATAGTTGTTGAAAGGAGGACCATTTGTGGGAACTGATTTTCATCTTGCGAAACTATCCGAGATATGATGCTTTAGAACAGTAGATTGTACCTGTTTTGTCCACCTAAGCAAATGGGGATAGGAAATAGGGCTATAATAGCACCTATTTATTCAGGTTTGAAAATAAGACAGGTTAAGTTAAGTGGCAATCGGGTAAGGACATGGGAACACCCGTTCACATGGATAGTTGTTGAAAGGAGGACCATTTGTGGGAACTGATTTTCATCTTGCGAAACTATCCGAGATATGATGCTTTAGAACAGTAGATTGTACCTGTTTTGTCCACCTAAGCAAATGGGGATAGGAAATAGGGCTATAATAGCACCTATTTATTCAGGTTTGAAAATAAGACAGGTTAAGTTAAGTGGCAATCGGGTAAGGACATGGGAACACCCGTTCACATGGATAGTTGTTGAAAGGAGGACCATTTGTGGGAACTGATTTTCATCTTGCGAAACTATCCGAGATATGATGCTTTAGAACAGTAGATTGTACCTGTTTTGTCCACCTAAGCAAATGGGGATAGGAAATAGGGCTATAATAGCACCTATTTATTCAGGTTTGAAAATAAGACAGGTTAAGTTAAGTGGCAATCGGGTAAGGACATGGGAACACCCGTTCACATGGATAGTTGTTGAAAGGAGGACCATTTGTGGGAACTGATTTTCATCTTGCGAAACTATCCGAGATATGATGCTTTAGAACAGTAGATTGTACCTGTTTTGTCCACCTAAGCAAATGGGGATAGGAAATAGGGCTATAATAGCACCTATTTATTCAGGTTTGAAAATAAGACAGGTTAAGTTAAGTGGCAATCGGGTAAGGACATGGGAACACCCGTTCACATGGATAGTTGTTGAAAGGAGGACCATTTGTGGGAACTGATTTTCATCTTGCGAAACTATCCGAGATATGATGCTTTAGAACAGTAGATTGTACCTGTTTTGTCCACCTAAGCAAATGGGGATAGGAAATAGGGCTATAATAGCACCTATTTATTCAGGTTTGAAAATAAGACAGGTTAAGTTAAGTGGCAATCGGGTAAGGACATGGGAACACCCGTTCACATGGATAGTTGTTGAAAGGAGGACCATTTGTGGGAACTGATTTTCATCTTGCGAAACTATCCGAGATATGATGCTTTAGAACAGTAGATTGTACCTGTTTTGTCCACCTAAGCAAATGGGGATAGGAAATAGGGCTATAATAGCACCTATTTATTCAGGTTTGAAAATAAGACAGGTTAAGTTAAGTGGCAATCGGGTAAGGACATGGGAACACCCGTTCACATGGATAGTTGTTGAAAGGAGGACCATTTGTGGGAACTGATTTTCATCTTGCGAAACTATCCGAGATATGATGCTTTAGAACAGTAGATTGTACCTGTTTTGTCCACCTAAGCAAATGGGGATAGGAAATAGGGCTATAATAGCACCTATTTATTCAGGTTTGAAAATAAGACAGGTTAAGTTAAGTGGCAATCGGGTAAGGACATGGGAACACCCGTTCACATGGATAGTTGTTGAAAGGAGGACCATTTGTGGGAACTGATTTTCATCTTGCGAAACTATCCGAGATATGATGCTTTAGAACAGTAGATTGTACCTGTTTTGTCCACCTAAGCAAATGGGGATAGGAAATAGGGCTATAATAGCACCTATTTATTCAGGTTTGAAAATAAGACAGGTTAAGTTAAGTGGCAATCGGGTAAGGACATGGGAACACCCGTTCACATGGATAGTTGTTGAAAGGAGGACCATTTGTGGGAACTGATTTTCATCTTGCGAAACTATCCGAGATATGATGCTTTAGAACAGTAGATTGTACCTGTTTTGTCCACCTAAGCAAATGGGGATAGGAAATAGGGCTATAATAGCACCTATTTATTCAGGTTTGAAAATAAGACAGGTTAAGTTAAGTGGCAATCGGGTAAGGACATGGGAACACCCGTTCACATGGATAGTTGTTGAAAGGAGGACCATTTGTGGGAACTGATTTTCATCTTGCGAAACTATCCGAGATATGATGCTTTAGAACAGTAGATTGTACCTGTTTTGTCCACCTAAGCAAATGGGGATAGGAAATAGGGCTATAATAGCACCTATTTATTCAGGTTTGAAAATAAGACAGGTTAAGTTAAGTGGCAATCGGGTAAGGACATGGGAACACCCGTTCACATGGATAGTTGTTGAAAGGAGGACCATTTGTGGGAACTGATTTTCATCTTGCGAAACTATCCGAGATATGATGCTTTAGAACAGTAGATTGTACCTGTTTTGTCCACCTAAGCAAATGGGGATAGGAAATAGGGCTATAATAGCACCTATTTATTCAGGTTTGAAAATAAGACAGGTTAAGTTAAGTGGCAATCGGGTAAGGACATGGGAACACCCGTTCACATGGATAGTTGTTGAAAGGAGGACCATTTGTGGGAACTGATTTTCATCTTGCGAAACTATCCGAGATATGATGCTTTAGAACAGTAGATTGTACCTGTTTTGTCCACCTAAGCAAATGGGGATAGGAAATAGGGCTATAATAGCACCTATTTATTCAGGTTTGAAAATAAGACAGGTTAAGTTAAGTGGCAATCGGGTAAGGACATGGGAACACCCGTTCACATGGATAGTTGTTGAAAGGAGGACCATTTGTGGGAACTGATTTTCATCTTGCGAAACTATCCGAGATATGATGCTTTAGAACAGTAGATTGTACCTGTTTTGTCCACCTAAGCAAATGGGGATAGGAAATAGGGCTATAATAGCACCTATTTATTCAGGTTTGAAAATAAGACAGGTTAAGTTAAGTGGCAATCGGGTAAGGACATGGGAACACCCGTTCACATGGATAGTTGTTGAAAGGAGGACCATTTGTGGGAACTGATTTTCATCTTGCGAAACTATCCGAGATATGATGCTTTAGAACAGTAGATTGTACCTGTTTTGTCCACCTAAGCAAATGGGGATAGGAAATAGGGCTATAATAGCACCTATTTATTCAGGTTTGAAAATAAGACAGGTTAAGTTAAGTGGCAATCGGGTAAGGACATGGGAACACCCGTTCACATGGATAGTTGTTGAAAGGAGGACCATTTGTGGGAACTGATTTTCATCTTGCGAAACTATCCGAGATATGATGCTTTAGAACAGTAGATTGTACCTGTTTTGTCCACCTAAGCAAATGGGGATAGGAAATAGGGCTATAATAGCACCTATTTATTCAGGTTTGAAAATAAGACAGGTTAAGTTAAGTGGCAATCGGGTAAGGACATGGGAACACCCGTTCACATGGATAGTTGTTGAAAGGAGGACCATTTGTGGGAACTGATTTTCATCTTGCGAAACTATCCGAGATATGATGCTTTAGAACAGTAGATTGTACCTGTTTTGTCCACCTAAGCAAATGGGGATAGGAAATAGGGCTATAATAGCACCTATTTATTCAGGTTTGAAAATAAGACAGGTTAAGTTAAGTGGCAATCGGGTAAGGACATGGGAACACCCGTTCACATGGATAGTTGTTGAAAGGAGGACCATTTGTGGGAACTGATTTTCATCTTGCGAAACTATCCGAGATATGATGCTTTAGAACAGTAGATTGTACCTGTTTTGTCCACCTAAGCAAATGGGGATAGGAAATAGGGCTATAATAGCACCTATTTATTCAGGTTTGAAAATAAGACAGGTTAAGTTAAGTGGCAATCGGGTAAGGACATGGGAACACCCGTTCACATGGATAGTTGTTGAAAGGAGGACCATTTGTGGGAACTGATTTTCATCTTGCGAAACTATCCGAGATATGATGCTTTGAGGGATACCTCGTCTACTTTCGAAATTTTGAGTTTTTCTGGATAACAGTCCTTTCCAGAAGGACTTTACAAAAACACATTTATACATAAAAATTTTACACTTGGAATTTCTAAATTTTTTTTGCACCTACTCAGAATGTTCTAGTGGTAGTACCGGCCTTCCTGCCCGAAGGAAGAGAAACCTCTATTCCATACCAAAGACCAGTCCTACTGACAGTACGTTACGTCCTTCCGGAAGGACGTTGTACGTTCACGTTCGATTATTAAGGATGCGGATAAAGAGGTATTTTACATCGGCTGGTCCCACTAAAGCTGCACAATTTTACTTTTAGTGATGGTTTAGGATCTATCCCGAAGGAAAATCCCTGAGAGCACTGTCTTTTAATTGATAGGATGCAAGAATAATGCAGCTCTAGTTTTCAAAATTGTTCAGGAAGGACAAAAAACAGTGAACGTTTTTTTGCATCATATAATACAAAAGTACAGCTCATTTTCTTGTATGCATCCATAGCCATTACTTGTCTGGTTCTTGCACTAATCGATATAATATTTTTTTTCCTGTATAGGGAAAAGTAAAAAAGCATAAATCAGAAAAAAGTAGAGCTGCCTTCTCTTGCATCCACGTTTACAATTTTGAAACATGATCAGATAACTCTGAAATATTTTTTACTAGCATGGTCACAATTTTGGAATGGAATTTTTATTTGCTTTCAATGAATAGTTTACACTCATATCTGTCAATGGTAGATCTTTTTAATAATATCTTAAATAAACTGAAATTCTACCCGATGCAGCGCATTTCGGCGACTAAAAGCACAATCATTAGATGACCACTTTTATAAACTTTGAGAAAACGCAAAAAGAAGATTTCGAACTTGGACTTTTTTCATACTTGGACCGAATTTGAAACCATCACCACAAAATTATTTTGAAGAAACATCTAGTATTTGTGCAGGATGAAAACGCTAGGCTCCACCTTTACATTCATAGAAATATATAATTTCTGATAAAAAATGAACGTACAGTGACTTTGATTTTAGCCATGGATTTATTTGTATTAGGCGCTTTAGAATGTCACAATCACTTGTACAAAATATTTAAACGATTTTCTTGTCTAATGTCATGGTTTTGACGATGTAAAAAGAGTCGTTTTTTATTAAGTCCAGAAAATGCTCGGACCAAATTGTGTTTAACTCTTTAATTTTTACCCCTTGACTAGGAATGGCGAGTACCACTCGCCCTGCTTAAGGGAGACCCGAGCCCCAAATTCCGAAAAAAATACTACATTTTTTGCTTCATAAAACGATGATTTGCATACTTAAGAAGGTGTGTACAAAATTTCAAAACGATAAAAGAAACAGAACATATGTGTTTTTAGATGTTTTAGATACCATTTATCATCTTTCTACACACTTATCGTCTGCAACAATCGTCATTTACTCAACATATTTTTTTTTTGCATTTTGATCACGATTAAAATGCTAAGCTTTGTAACTAATTCACTTAAAACTAAACGGTTAATAGTTTTTGAAGCTCTAATTTTTGCTTTATAAACGTATGAATACTTTTTTTAAATTAAGTTATAAATTATTTTTTTACAAATAATAAACATTACGAATTAATAAACATAAAAATTTGAATATTTTTTAGGTTTAGAACTTGAAATAAGTTTTTAAAAACTATTAAAACCCAAATCTGAAAAAGTCTATTCATAAGTCTGCAGTACATACTTGGACGTTATTTAATCAATAAAAAAGTTTTAAAACATTAAAAATTGAAGGAGGAGTAGCGTTTTTTTTAAAAAGTATATTTAAGCTTAAAAAACTAAAAAAATTAACAAAATTAAACTTTTAAAATATATTTTTGTTTTTTAATCTTATCCAGTAAAATATGTTCTAATAATACAAACAAATGGTATTTCTGAATTCATTAATAAACAAATTAAAATTTGGGGCTCGGGTTCCCCTTAAAATTGAAACTAGTCTCAGCTAACAATGAAGATGTATCATTCATCATAATATTTGTATGGCAGTTGGCTATTTGTACCACTTTAAAACATTATTTTTTTATGTATTTGACTCATCACTTTAACTGGTACTTCCCAAATTCAAAAATTAAACAGTCCTCTTTGGCAGCGGATGGGTCGAATTAATTTTTTGGTCAAGGGTTTAATTTTGGGAAAACCTCTATTCCGAAAGGTTTAGCTGTTTTTTCGTTGAAGTTCTTAGAAGCACTTCACGACTTCACGACATTTAGCATATAAAAAAAATGAATATCTACTTTAATTTTATTTTACTTACTTTGTGAGGAATTTAGGAATTTCGTTTAATTCAACTAATACAGGTGTTTAAGAATTATCTTTACAACTAGCTGGCCAACTCGGCCACGTTATGGCCCACTACGACCAAATGTGTTGCTGCGTGTCAAATTTGAAAAGATAAATATTAAACACCCTTCACTGTTAAACAAAAAACTGAACATGTACTGGGTAATAAAAAAAAAGTACTTAAAAATAAGTAAAATGTACTCATTTTTTATTACATTCGATGCTTATCATAGCTCCGAATACATAAGTTTCATTTTTGAAAAACACATGTGCTCAAAGATGAGTAAAATGAATAAAAAGAGCAGTTACTTGCCTACATAAATCACTTCCAATAAATTCCAAAAACTACAACCAGGCTTTACTGGGAATCGAACCGAATCCGTCTACCTGATATCGTCCACACCAAAGTCCAGGGTCTTAACCGTTGTACCATCAGAGCGACGTAATAAAGTTGTAAACATATTTGATGTTAAAAAAGTGTGCCAAAAGAATGGGAAGTAATAATGGAGTTGTAATAACTCAGTTTCCATTGAAGCAATCGACATCAAATAATGTGGAAAACCATCTTCTGAAAAAATATTTTTTTAAGTTTGTTAGGTCGCTTTATTAAGATGGCTTGAACAGAAGCTGATATGAGCAATATTAAACCATACTGCTCATTTTTGCCAAAGTACGATTTTAAATTTGAGTACGTCATTGCTGATTTATGATGCAATTGTACTCAAAGAATAACAATTACGTCCATGTGCTCATTTTTAAGTACCTTATTTACAGTGTAATTGCTTTTATACTCTTGTAGTTACAGCAAAAACCACAAATTTATGTTTTAATATGAGAATGACTTTTTATTCAGGAAGTTAAAAGAATTTTTAGGTAGAAAATTAGAAATTTTTAGTTTGGTCTGATTTAATTTACATAAATTAGTCATATTATTATTTCTCAACAAATAACAAAAAATAATAATAATAAAAAAGAAATATCTAACTACTCAATTTACTGTTCCACCATTGTCATCAAACCAACCCCAAGCAAGTCGACTGTCTCCTTTTTGTCCCCACCCCAACCAAATGGAAAGAGGAAACAAGGCTCTAGCAGCTGCCATTATTTATGCAGCTTCCAAAAAGCGATAGCGCGCTCGGAAATGGGCTATGACTAAAGATGGTAGGCAACCGGGTTCGGATCAATGGTGAATACCGCTCACGATCTCACCAAATGACACCACCGTAAGCCCCACTCTAAATAACGCCTGTATCAGGGGCTTCACTGCTCTGCGCCCTCTTTTCACCCGCGGTACAACGGGCTGGGTGAGAGATCGCAGTAGGAATGTGCTTTCGAAAGGGATATGGGTTTGGGGAGAGTTTCAGTTAGGTCTTTTTTGTAACTGCTTCGGCTGGGAATTGTGATATACCTGGATTTTAAAAGAGTAATATGGGTTATCTGTTTCGATTTTTTGTGGAAGGAATGGGGTTTGAAGCCCGTAAGTGTCTGCTGATTGTAGGGTTGTATGTATTTATAAGATATTTGTAATTGGGTTATTGTTAAGATGTATTACTAGTTTTATGACACATAAGGTTTGTAAACCGGGAAAACAAAATTTCAGCATAAAACCTTTATCAAAATTAGGAAATTGAAGGTTTTAGAAAGCATATTGAAACAAAATCTGCAGTTCTTTAAGTTTTTAATTTTCCTGAATTTTCCAGGCCTTTAAAAAATATGCATTTTCCTTTAAAAATTTCCATACTTTAAGGGCATGTGACCGATATTTCAACCAGAATCCCATATTAAAATCGAACACCCGCCTTCTAAGGGTTACAAAATAGATTATTGGTGCCATTTTACAGAAATTTACAGCAAAACAATTTTTTTTTTGCATTCCAATTCCAATATTGAGTGAAAAGCGGTTTGTAGTATTGATATTATTTACTAAAAGAAAAATGTTTAAATCTTGCAAAAATAAAAATGTGGTTAATTAACTGTACGATAATAGATTATTTAAGATTGAAAACTAAACTGGAATGTTCATCAATTGCATGTAAACTTGAAAACGTCAACGTTCTGTTTTTACTAATATTAAAGTACTTTTTCAGAAAGGTCAATGTCAATAATATACTAGGCTAGTGGTAAGTAATTGGTGGGAATAAATCAAAATTTGGGATTTTGATGATTGGCTCATATTTATTTGAAAAATGTTTTAAACTTAATGTAAAATTTTATCCCCGAACAATTGCCTTTTCTGAAAGAAAAATGCAGTTTTTATTTGTTTAAGATCAGTTAAATTAAAGATTTTTGTTTCAATATCCTTCATTAAACCTGTAAAAAACCTGCAAAAAACCTTACAAACGCCAGTTTTTCGATTAAAAAAAATCAGTATTAATTAGTATTAATTACTAATTCACATTTTTAGGGGTGCATATTGTCCTCAGGATTACGAACTTATGCTGCTTTGCATACTGATATTGGGGTTTAAATTGAATTGCAGGATTTGAAACCACAACCGCAGCAAATAATGAGTTATATAAAAGCATGTAAACAATTATGATTTGTTTTTCTGTAAAAAGTCATTGACTTCTAAAGAATGGGTTTTAAATATTTTTATAAATGAGAACTCTAGGTATATTTTATGGGAACTAAAATTTTAGAAGTCACTTTTTTATACTCCTTATATTCTATATTTAAAAGAAAAATATATTTCACTTCCGCCTATTGGACATAATCTCTTTCTCTCAAAAGTTACGGATTTTTCTACAGGACGGATTTTGATTCTTCTTTTTTTAATGACAGCTCTGGATATGTGTTATGTGTGCTCAATAATTTAAAAAGTCGTAATTTTATATGTTACATTACATAAAAGTAAATTTTGATTCTTGTTATAGAAAATTTAGCACTTTGCAGTCGAGATGTGACTCTAAATCACACAAATAACGAACTGTTCTTTTTCCCTGTTGTTCAAATTGAACAAGAACTACATGTTCTCGAACATAAAAAAAACGCTTATCTTTTGTTAGCTTGTTCTTTAACTGTATTTAAAAGTATAACATCGCTTGGGTATCAACATATTTTATTTACTCCTTGCACTCGAGTGTCGCCTTTAACCCTTTGGACTCCGCTGTCAGCTCTCAGGCGCCAACAGAACGACCAGTTCTTTGGTTCCCTGTTCTTTAAAATAAACGAGAACATGATCTTGCGTTTAAAAACAAACATGATCTTTTTTTCGATTTGATGTCTTGCAGATTCAAAATAGATTATGCTTTTGCTTTCCTCTATGAGCAAAAAAAAATTATGGGGAAAAGAACATAAAGAGGAATAACTGTTCATTAAAAAGAACGCAAAACGCAAAGTGTTCTTGGAGTACAAAGGGTTAAATTACCAAAATAACGACGGGTTATTTTTCCCTCTGTTCTTCAATATGAAAGAGAACATATTCTTGAGTTCAAAAGTTATTCTCTCAGAAACTGCAATGTAAATCGGTTTTGTCATGTATAAGCATCAAATACGTTTTTGATCTGAAACTTTCTTCGGATTAAAATTCCTCATAACACCTGTTTTTTAAAAACTTTTGACAAATATAATAAACAACGAAACATATATTTGGTATACTGAGATTAATATTCATCTTCACCCATAATTTCCTTTTTGTAATTATCTACCTCAAACGTAAAAAACTTTGTAAAGATTGATTATCTCTTTAAAAATAACAGGAACGAAATGTAACTGTTTCATAAAATTAACGTAAATACCAGACATGTTCCTAGAATGCAAAGGGTAAATATAAACTTAAATTATTAGATATCAAACCTGATTTTGAAAGAATGTTGAAAATTTTAAACCTTATTTATTTATATTGAAGAAAATTAAAATTTTAAACCTTATTTATTTATATTGAAGAAAATGAAAATCTTAAACCTTATTTAGTTATATTGAAGAAAATCTAAAATTTTAAACCTTATTTATTTATATTGAAGAAAATGAAAATTTTAAACCTTATTTATTTATATTGAAGAAAATCTAAAATTTTAAACCTTATTTATTTATATTGAAGAAAATGAAAATCTTAAACCTTATTTATTTATATTGAAGAAAATGAAAATCTTAAACCTTATTTAGTTATATTGAAGAAAATCTAAAATTTTAAACCTTATTTATTTATATTGAAGAAAATGAAAATTTTAAACCTTATTTATTTATATTGAAGAAAATCTAAAATTTTAAACCTTATTTATTTATATTGAAGAAAATGAAAATTTTAAACCTTATTTATTTATATTGAAGAAAATGAAAATCTTAAACCTTATTTAGTTATATTGAAGAAAATCTAAAATTTTAAACCTTATTTATTTATATTGAAGAAAATGAAAATTTTAAACCTTATTTATTTATATTGAAGAAAATCTAAAATTTTAAACCTTATTTATTTATATTGAAGAAAATGAAAATTTTAAACCTTATTTATTTATATTGAAGAAAATCTAAAATTTTAAACCTTATTTATTTATATTGAAGAAAATGAAAATTTTAAACCTTATTTATTTATATTGAAGAAAATCTAAAATTTTAAACCTTATTTATTTATATTGAAGAAAATGAAAATTTTAAACCTTATTTATTTATATTGAAGAAAATCTAAAATTTTAAACCTTATTTATTTATATTGAAGAAAATGAAAATTTTAAACCTTATTTATTTATATTGAAGAAAATGAAAATTTTAAACCTTATTTATTTATATTGAAGAAAATCTAAAATTTTAAACCTTATTTATTTATATTGAAGAAAATGAAAATTTTAAACCTTATTTATTTATATTGAAGAAAATCTAAAATTTTAAACCTTATTTATTTATATTGAAGAAAATGAAAAT
The DNA here is from genome assembly GCA_963932185.1 of Troglohyphantes excavatus. Taxonomy (NCBI): domain Eukaryota; kingdom Metazoa; phylum Arthropoda; class Arachnida; order Araneae; family Linyphiidae; genus Troglohyphantes; species Troglohyphantes excavatus. The sequence goes on from OZ010672.1 coordinate 70,456,278, forward strand.
TTTAAACCTTATTTATTTATATTGAAGAAAATCTAAAATTTTAAACCTTATTTATTTATAATGAAGAAAATGAAAATTTTAAACCTCATTTATTTATATTGAAGAAAATTAAAATGTTAAACCTTATTTATTTATATTGAAGAAAATTAAAATGTTAAACCTTATTTATTTATATTGAAGAAAATCTAAAATTTTATCTATTACTATGGACCCGGTAATAAATTACAAAAATTTCATTAGCTAAAATAAAAAAAAATTATAGATGCCTATTTTTTTTTTTAATTTTAGGCTCAACTTGCTTTTTAGGTACTATTTTATTTACTTCAAAGGAAGTTGAAAATTTTCTAAAAAATTATATATTCTCGTAAATATTAGAATATATTTAACGTGGGTATTTAAAATATCGTATTGTTATGTCGCCTGAAATATCAGCAAATAAATATTATTTTACAGCGTTATAAAATATATTGCAAGTTATATATTATGATACAGTGTTGTAAAATATCATGCAAGTTATAAAATATATTCTAATTGGATTTTGTTAATTAAGGATGCTTTGAATACTTTTGAATACTACGATTTTAATTTGATAATTGGCATAACAGTTAATGATTTATTTTATTTTTTTAAATGATGTCAATTTGGGATTTTATATTATAATTTAAACACTTGTGTGATAAGCGACCGATATATATAAGGAAAGGCTTGGAATTTGTTTTGCCTTTGACGCATTTTACTATAAAATCATTTCACACAACTGGCCACATTTATTTGATTTCTGTTTGCATTGTTATCAAGTTTTTATTCTGGCTTGAAGATAATGCGCCTGAAAAGGAAATAGCAGTTTGCGATAAAAGCTCTCCTTTGATTACGCAGGTGTTACTAACCATTCGGATGCAAGCACATGCTTTTAAAAGAAAAAGGAAGGGATATTCCCTTCTAATATCATACATTTACATCACAAAATATAACTACGTAAAGATTTTCGACGGGTGTTCTTAAAAATATTATTATTACTAGCATCCCCTCCCCCCCACACACATATTCGTTTTAAAAGCGAAATATATTAACGTATTTCTTATAGTCAAAAAATCATAAAAGTTTAACGCTTTTGCAATATACACTGTAAAAAATGTACTTAAAAATGAAAAGATGGACGTACTTGTTTTTTAAGTACAATTGCGTCGTAAATGAGCGATGACGTACTCAAATTTAAGCAACCGTACTCTCGTAAAAATGAGCAGTGTGGTTTAGTATTGCTCATATCAGCGTCTGTTCGAGCCATCTTAACAAAGTGACCTGACAAACATAAAATATTTGTTCAGAAGATGGTTTTCCACATTATTTGATGTCGATTGCTTAAATGGAAACTGAGTTATTAAAATTCAATTTTCTTACTTCCCATTCTTTTTTGGCACACCTTTTTAACATTATTTCTGTTTATAACCCCTCCGTGTCGCTTCGATAGCCGAACGGATAAGACTGTGGACCGCGGTGCTGCAGACATGGGTTCGATTCCCGGTAGGTCCAAGTTGTAATTGTCGGTATTTATTGAAAGTGGTTTATGAAGGCAGCCTATGTAGGCAAGCTACTGTTCTTTTTATTTATTTTTAATCATGTATTCTATGTATTCAAAAATCAAAGTTATGTATTCAGAGCTATGATAAGCTACGAATGTACTCAAAAAGGAGTACATTTTACTTATTTTTTAATACCTATTTTTTACAGTAGATAGACCGAAAATTAAATAATAAATAGATAGAACATTATTTTAGGTTTATTTTACACATGATATTATGACCTAGTTGCAGTAAAATGAAGTAGTTTTTTTATTTAATAAAATTTCTGCTTTCAGATGGGATATCGTGAGCCGTTATTTGTTATTCAATGGAAAATTGCTGCTCAACAACTCTCTGTAGCGGTTCACAATCCCCAGTATTAACCTTTTGGATTCGATTAGCGACTTACAAAATAACTACCTGTTTTTTTCCTGTTCTTGAAAATGAACGAGAACTGCATAATCTTGAGCTTAAAAAACGCTTTTCTTTCGTTAGCTTGTTCTTTGTCTAACTCCATTTAAAAGTTTGACATCACTTGATTACTAACGTATTTATTAACCCTTTGCCCTCGAGTCACTAAATTAACAACATGTTATTTTTTTCTCTTTTCATTAAAATTTGTCATCTATAAGAACCAAGTGATTGGTGATTTATAACTTTCTACAGAATAAAATTCTTCACAATCCCTGTTTTTTTTAACAATAGACAAATGTCATTAACCACTAAATATATGTTTTTTATACCGAGTTTAACATTCAGCTTCAAGCATAACTATTTTATTTTTTATAAATTATATCCACCCTAAACGAAAAAAATACATGTTAAAGAATACATCTCCAAAAATAACAATAACGAGGTGTAACTGTTCCTTTAAAATAACGTAATTATCAAACATGTTCTTCCAGAGTAAAGACCCTAAATAGCTAAAGATTTAATGACATATGAAACCACATACCCTGATGATGATGGTTGTATCCGATCAGCAATAGCTTCCATCTTAGCAAGTAGTTGTCGATCCATTTCTCAATATTTATATTGCTGGGTGTCACTATTAAAACGAGTCAAAGGCAAAACAAATACCGATATTAATCAATACCAATCAATCAAAACTTCGTTAATCACTCAGGCCAGTTAACAATACTTAATTGAGCGTCTAGACTCGTGTTTATAATTGCTGCCTCAAATGACTGCGAAATTGTCAGAATAGCTACAACGAATGGAGGTAATCTGAGGGAACAATAGACAGGGTAGAGCCTTATCTTGGTAGTCATGGATACAGATATGACGAAGGTCAAAGGCCCAAGAGGTGATAATTTTCAATTTTTGAAGGATTACTCTGATCCTCTTTTCTTAAGGAAATCGGTTTTAATATATTCTGAGCACTTCAGTTGCCAATAACGGTGGTTTGGAAGAGATAAAGAAGACTGATGGAAGTTGCAACTTTAAAGAGTATACCAAGATAGTAATTTATATTACCAAAATTAACGCTCAAAATGTTTGCCCAGGAATATTCACTATATTCTAAAAAGTAAATACTTGAGATACCTTTTAATTTTAGACCCATCTAGGAAATTTTTGGCAGTGTTTTATCTACTCTTGCCAAAGATACAATATGCGAATCCTGGAAAAGTCTTCGATATTGTTGGCAAATCTTAATAAGTCTAGTTCATACGGGCCTAGTCGTTTACTTTACATTTAATCCAATAGGCACGTTCAGACGGGATTGGTTGGAGGGCCGATATGTGTAACTTAATGGTTGGTTGAATTAATGTCTCACTAGAGCTGTACAGTAAGTTATTTGCGACGGTTCTGGGTCTATCTCAAAGGACACCGGGAACAATGCATTATATTTCTGAACCGTGGTCAGATGATAACACCGTTACTCAATTAAAGATGGCTGGTTTATCGACTATTTGCAGCGAATCACGAAAAGTACATTATCTCGCATTGAACGTTAATATTTATCCCACTAACCAATTTACAGAATTTTACCTGTCATTGGTATTTCCGTTAGAAACCTGTTATACTACTCTAAAAAGTGTGCAAGTAAATAAATGGTCGCCTTGTAGCATATTTAACAGTTAAAGAGTGACAAGCCCAGAATAATGTTAGTCAAACAGAAATACTTCCCAGTTTTGTTAATGAGACCAATTAAGGTTAATTCCTAGTACAAGATGCCCCTGATATTTGGCGATACTTGGTAAGCGATACAGCTAACTGATGGCGCAAATATGATTTATGTTAACCTTAACGCATCGACTGTTCGAAGGATTGGGTGTAAACGCCAGAACTACTGCTTGAAGGGGGTACCAGCTGCTATCCCTAGTAGTCGGAAGCTGGAGGCCACAATTGCCAGGGGCCATAAATCGACGTTCGAAGTTTGTGACATTAGCGCTTTGCGTTTAAAACAGTTGGCACTTTACACGTAGTCCTTTGCGCCAATTTTCAGAATCGCTCCAAGTTGAACCGTGTATTAGGAATTTACAGCAATCCATCCATATACAACCAATAGCATGTTTTGTTTTTTCTAGTTATCAAATGAGTCGGCAGCTCGAGAGAAGGGTGTAACCACAGGCAAAGTGAAGCTGGGTACTTCACTGTATATTGTTTTACTCCATTAAGGCGGCGAGCTACGAACCCCAGTGCAGTCGCTGCCAAATTATTAGTTATTTCATAAATAATGAAATTGTAAATATGATGTGCTTTGTATATGTCTTGTCTATCAAGTTAAGCGCTAAGTATTGTATTTTATTAAATATATGTAAAACCAAAAAATAATAATAAACATATTTCAAATACTATAGCGCATTATGTTGTGCTGAAAACGTAAATTGAAATTAAGTAAAATATTAAAAGAAAAGATATCTACCAGTCAGAGCAACTAAGATTGAAATTGATTAGATAGAAATTAAATCCGAACTCGAGTGCTGTGCAGGGTTGCTGTCGCAACGGCCAGAGATGTCTACGGTCAAACATCCGTCTCTGTATGCCCTAGGACGGGTCAGATGTATACAATTTAATTTTTCTAGTTATCAAAGCTTTTAAATTTTTAAACTAGAGTGCGGCCGTCACAAAAAAACCCACGAATAAGGTTACTATCACTAAATTGTGTGGGGCAACCAACTTGTCAAAGAACTATCTCATATCTTTTACATTTCACCCTATGAAATTGAGAATATTGTTCGACTCGATGGCGGCCACCATACAACAGAATTCAATCTAGGGATTTTCTCGCAGAAGTAGAACAGTCTATACTTATATCAATGAAATACAAAGGTTCACATATTCTATTAATAAATAACGAATAAAAATAGAACGTTTAGAATATCATTAAACATATGTAAATATAAATAAAGCGTTAACGTATTCGGTTCAACTTGAATATCAATTTCAGAAAAACTAATAGCAAAAACTATACCTCTTCTTTTGGTGTTGATCATTCAAAATCCTGTTTCAAATCGACGCGACATTATTGTCATAAACAATTCTCGTATATAGAATCCTTCGGGAGTCTCAACGTTTGGAGATTACTAAATTTCTGGCTGCTTATTTCTTTCCGCAATAAGAGCCTTAACACAGCCAAAAAGTGCTACGCAGTTTTGCACCACGGTCAGTTGGATTGCTGCATTAACGTTTTGTTTTGTTTTGGTTTTGTTAATTAACGTCGCACTAGAGCTGCACAGTGGGCTATTGGCGACGGTTCGGGGTCAATCTCGAAGGAAAGACCCGGGAACACATACACATTCACACACACATTCATACATGCACCTCGTTATTTTAGAACCATGGTCAGATGACGAGGAAACACCTGAACTGGCACCCAACGCCTTCAATAGACGTCGGGACTTTGGACCCCGATCAGATTTATCGTGCACCAGTACCGTATACACGCCAGTATAATTTGTTGGATATTCTGGACGACTTTCTAGTATTTTTGTAGCGAAGCTGGCAACCCTCCGATCCCAAGATCACTACTTTTTTACTTTTCTATGTCAAGTCCATTTCCCGGATTCGAACCACCAATCCTCTGATTAGCAGCTGAACGCCTTACCAACTGAGCAACTGGGGCTCTTGCTGCATTAACGTAACACTGGAGTTAAACAATGGGTTATTAGTGATGGTTGGGATTGGTTGGTTAATTAACGTCGCAATAGAGCTGCACAGTGGGATATTGGTGACGGTTCGGTGCCTATCTCGAAGAAAAGACCCCCGACGGTTAGGAATTGGTTTTGTTTTGTTAAATAACATCGCACTAGAGCTGCACAGTGGGCTATTGGTGACTATTCGGGCCTATCTCGAAGGAAAGAACGATGTCGTATTTTTTAACCATGGTCAGATGACGAGGACAAAACCTGGACTGGCACCCAACGCCTTCAATAGACGTCGGGACTTCGGACCCCGATCAGATTTATCGTGCACCAGTCCCGTAAACACGCCTATAATTTTTGTGGATGTTATGGACGACATTCCTAGTACTTTGCAGAGAAGCTGGCAACCGTCCGATCACAAAATCACTACTTTTTTTTGCTTTTCTTAGTCAAGTCCGTCGCACAGGTTCGAACCAGTAACCCTGCGATTCCCAGCTGACGCCTTTATCTACTCGGCCACGGAGGCCTCCCAACGGTTAGGGATCCATTCTCAAAGATAGACCAAGGAACAATGTCTCGTAATTTTGGGGCTGTCCGACCAGAAAATATGTATAAAAAATTGCAATAGACACATAAATTAATTTAGTGATCAAACTCAAAAGCAATAATCCTTTAAACATCAAATAGCCCACTGTGCAGCTCTAGTGCGACGTTAATTAACCAAACCAAACCTACAAGGAGGAGATGAAACGATTAAAAACATTGCTAAAAGAAGTTTCTACAAGTGAAAAATTTATAAAAGAACCATATGAGGACTTTGGGAAGGTTTTATATAACTGTAGCCTTACTTATGATACTGAGGTGTGCAATGCCCATTTGCAATCTCACGAGTTCGTCTGAGTACTCCTAAATTATATGTTTAGAGTGCATATTTTAATTCTAAAAATGGTATATGTACTTAAGAAACGAAATTAAATACTGGGGTGTGCAATACTCCCTTATGAGCTCCTGTATTCGCCTGAATAGCGCGAGTGCTCCAGGATAAATCCAATTTATGGCAGGCTGACCCGCCATAGGGCATACAGCAAGTTGTTAGGCCGAGGACAATTTAGCCGACGCGACAGCAATCCTGCCCGGCTGTTTGATATTTAAATATTATTTTTAAGTAATTAACATTCGTTAATTTTGAAACCTCTGACTGGTTGACTGATTTAATTGTCTTTTATTTTATTTCTTAGTTTAATTCTTTTCTTTACAGGCCATTTGTTTATAATGCAATTTTAATTACAATGGCATAAGTTCAGCATTTCGATTTTTTAACAAAGACATTATTTTTGTATGATATTAAGCAAGGTTTAACAAATAATAATTGAAAACACCAATTGATTTATTGCACTAACCATAGCATGTGATAGCAACAATTTACAGTCTAATTAGATTATCCCAATACAATGATATTGTTATTTAAGTGTTACACAGACATAACAACACAATCACAAATGTAAAGAATGAACTTCAACATATTTACAATTCCATCGTTCGTGGGAATAAATCATATTTTAGTTGCGACTGCTCTATGGTTGCTCTAGGATATAATTTTTTTTTTCAAAAAGGATAAAAATCCAGGATAAAAAAAAACTGTGTAATATCTATTATCAATTATCAAATCCCATTTGTTAATAAACGTTCAACAAAATTTAAGATAATGATCTATAAGCAAAATAATTTTTAGGAATAAAAATTTAAAGTTATTTTAATCACTAATATCTATTAAACATAATGTAATCTCTAACTGCATTATGATCCTTATACATTTTGCGCGTTAGACAGGACGTAAAATTCAAAGAGAAACTTAGACTTTAAATCCTTTTATTTTCCATACTTTGTTGTTGTTAAAGTACATTCATAATTTAATCAATTGCAAATTAAATTAGAAATTCTATTCTTTGCTCCCTTTAAATGAAAGCCGACAAAGTAATTCTCGGGCGAAAAAGCAAACAAATTAAATTAAAACCATGACAAAAATTTACGATACGAGGCCACCGCTATCTGTCCCCAGAATACCCCGCGTTGCTCTTAAAACAAGTGACAGTAAATATTCACGTTGCAATTAAACGGAGTTCTTTTTACCCACTCTTTGAAACGCTAAATTAATTTCTGTGCCAGCTTATCTGAGATGCCAGCGACAATTTTTATCAGCATGCTCGTGTTTTGCTGGTATCGTTGTAATCTTGATCATTTTGTTGAGTGTTTGTTTGCACCGCGAGTGTTGTTAAAGAGTTTGTCTTAAGGTGAGATTTGCACTCTTTATCGAGTATTGATGCATAGTAGATCCATTTAGGTTGGGCAAGAAATGGACACTTTGACAAAGAAGTTTAAGCACATAACCATCAATCCCATAATAATGTTAGGTACAATAAATTTGTCTTAATATTGTTAAATGCTATTGAAACAATGTTTTTGTTAAAAAGTGCATCATTTCTGGTAAGGTGTCATTTATATTTTGTATAGATCTTTATTCAAAAGGTTTCTCTTGGTTTTTGTGCGATTTGCACTCTTTATCTGATGCGTTGTAGATCAATTTATGTAGTCATGAAATGGACACTTTGACAAAGAAGTTCAAGCACATAATCATCAAGCCCATAATGCTGTCAGGAAGAATAATGTTGTCTTATTACTTTTAAATGTTATTGAAACAATTTTTTTAAAAAGTGTATTCCCGGTAAGGTGTCATTTATATTTTTTTAAGATCTCTATTAAAAAAAATCGTCTTTGTTTTTGTGCGATTTGCAATCTTTATCGAGTATTGACGCATTGTACATCCACTTAAGTTGGGCATGAAATGACACTTTGACAAAGAAGTTCAAGCACATAACCTCAAGCCCATAATGCTGTCAGGAAGAATAATGTTGTCTTAATACTGTTAAATATTATTGAAACATTTTTTTAAAGAGTCCATTCCCGGTAAGGTGTCATTTATATTTTTTTAGATCTCTATTCAAAAAGTTCGTCTTTGTTTTTGTGCGATTTGCAATATTTATCGAGAATTGATGCAGTGTAGATCCGTTTAAGTTGGGCATGAAATGGACACTTTGACAAGGAAGATCAGTATTATAATCATCACGCACCTAAATCTATTACGAAATATAATATTGTTTTAATGTTGTTGAATGTTATTGTAACACTATATTTTTAAATTGTGCATTACTTGTAAAATATCTTTTATAACCTTCACAGAAGCTCTCTTTAGAGGCTATATTTTCTATAGAGGATAGATGTACGTTTTTTATAAGGCCGCGCGAGTTGTTAAAGTGTTTGTTTGAGTACGATTTGCACTCTTCATTTTGCATTCATGGACTGTAGATAAATTTAAGTTTTATATTAAATAGACACTATGACAAGGAATATCAGTGTTGCAACTGAGAGCTATTAGAAAGAACTCACAAATAATAAAACAGATGCAATTTTAAATATCACCTTATTATTTTAAACAACACAAATGCACATAATTTTAATTATCTGAAATATTATTTAAAATGCTTCAATTAACAAAAGATAAATTACTAATTGTTTTTAGTAATACGTTGATATAAAAAATAAATACGTTATTTAATACCTTACTCTTGCAATTAAAATTTAAATTATATTTATTACCTGCATTTTTAGTGCTATTAGTAGTGGTTCGCGTTTTTTATAAGTTTCAATACATTTATGTGTAGCTATCTTAAAGTTGAGAATAACTGGTCTAAAGGGTTAATCCTTTGCACTTGAAGAACATGATTTATATTTTTTTTCTTTTCTTCTGGAACAGTTACATCACGTTCCTGTTATTTTTAAAGATGTATTGTTTAGTGTATTCGTATTACGTTCAGTGTAGATAAAAAAAAAAAAAAAAAAAAAAACATAAAATATATATATATATATATATATATATATATATATATATATATATATATATATATATATATATATATATATATATATATATATATATATATATATATATATATATATATATATATATATATATATATATATATATATTAAGCGTGAATATGAATACTAATTTCAGTATATCAAATATACATTTAATGGTTTATAAGATTTGTCAGATGTTTTTTTAAAGGAAAGGGTGTTGTAAAGAATATTAATCTGAAGAAACTTTTAGATCACCTACATAGTTGGTGCTTCTCGATGACAAATATAATTTCCTTTTAAAATGTTGAAAGAGTAAATCTTTGAACTCCAGAATATGTTATTGATTTTCATTTTTTGAAGAACAGAGGGGAAAAGTAACACGTTGTTATTTTGGTGACTTAATGTGACACTCGAGTGAAAAAGATTAATAAAATACGTTGATACCCAAGTGATGTCACACTTTTTTTAGAATTTAGATAAAAAACAAGCCAACAAAATAAAGAGTTTTTTATATTCAAGTACATGCAGCTCTCGTTTAATTTGAAGAACGGGAAAAACATGAAAAAGTCTTTATTTTGGTGGCTAAGAAAACTCGAGTTAAATTGTATGTCGTGATTTCACCTACAACAGCAACAATCATTATAATCTGTATCAATATCTGTTATATACAACCAAAGTTTGGAAAGAAATAACTCGAATGTCAATCCGGTCGTTAAACCCGTTGTTTAAAATTTATTCCTCAGTCCATTTACATATTCAGATTAATCCATCTCAACCCCGCCTCCCAAAATGTATTAAACAATCAGACAAAAACAACAAATTTTATTCCAGCCTTCTCCGAGTTTTCAAACGAACAAGGATTTAAATTTAATTTCAAACCGAGGAACCAGGGGAAAACCAGGGGAAATAAAAATCAAACTCTCTCCTTTCCTAGCTCCGTTTCCAAATATAATAATCAATAGCATTATTCAGCACTTAGACTTTAAACGAATCTACAGCATTGTCTATCGCGCAATTGCTCGTCTTTCCTTTCATCTTTAGCACAGATGCTGTTGTCTTTCTTACATTGCCGACACTTCTAATTTAATGGAGTTCGGCTTTTCGAAGTTTATTTGGCTCCTTGTATGAATATGTATGCTTTAGTTCTGATGAGAATGTGTGTTTTGAATATTAATATTCTCCTTTCTCATTCAAAGGTATTGAAGAGCAGATTGATTGGCGGGGACTACATGTTGAGGGAGTCCCGAGACGTTTCTGGTAATTTGACCACTTTTTGGTCCTGGGTTGCGTTCGTTGTCTGCGTCCAATTGAGTTGGATGCCTTGTGGTATGGTGAAACGCACCAAACTTAAATTATTTGGATGCTATGGTCGTCATTATTTTACTTGTGAAGCATTTTATTTAATAATGCAACGTACATAGCTTTTACAAGTCCGGTGCAATCACAAGAAAATTCAGAAAGTTCTGAATTGGCTCAAAAGAAAGCAGATTAAAAATTCCACCTACAACATTCTTTACGAAAATTTCAAATTTTGGAAGGTCGCTACCTAATAAAAGTAAACTAAGCATACAAAACCTATTTTGTACGCGTCAGCACTGATTTTCTCACCAACTTCGCTTTGTAATTCACGATTCTATATTCAAAATGAATACAAAACGGACGATAATACGAAAGGGATGCAGTGATTGGTGGGAGCCCAAGTACAAAAGTGCTTCAGGAAGGTCCTTCTGGCAAAACTTTAGTATGTACGTTCTATCATTAATGATTCTTACAAAATGATATTAATAATTATAATACTTTATACGCGTAATGTCACACAGATTTAAAAACCCAACTACATGACATTTTACATCCATGTTTTACCAGGGATTTAAACCAGAATCCATGGCGTGATAGTCTTGTACTCTACTACTACACTGTTGGACAAAAACGTTTGTTGAGCCGGAGTTGAACCATAGACCAATGGATATCTGCTTCTTTTCTAATGCAGTACACCGGTATTCCAGTAAATAAAAGAAATAAGGTGGATGCACCAATATCCGACCAGTTAAGTCCAATTTCCTACCAGTGACAAACGTGTATCAACTGAAATCATATTAGACTGTAAAATTAAATTTACCTAATTTTTAAAAGCCTTTGAATAACATTTATTGAAGGGACTTTTAAAAACATAATGGTATGTTGTTAATTTTAAGTATTATTTACAAATAATCGGTAACTGGTACGTGGTTGGTAACTGGTGTACGTATACTAATCTTGTAAAATAAACAAAAAAACTAATTGCAGCTAAAAGAAAATAAACTACCAAATATTTTAAGTTTGAATGGAGATTATTATTATCTGTAAGGCATATCATACTGGGATCTGTGATAATCCTTACAAGCAAAATACGAGTACAACAAAATAATTTATTATATAACACTTATTGTAACGATAAGATAACAATGCAAGACAAATATTGGCGGGTCCTAATCTTTAAAAATACAAATTAATTCAGAATGGCAAAACACTATAATCGTTTATTTTACAATTATAAAAAATAACTACCTTATTCCTAAATTAAAAGGGATGTCAAGACATATGCAAAATACATAACCTCGGAAAAATATCAGTCTCGCTATTTAAAAAAAAATATGTATTTCAGTATAAAACACAAAATAGGCATTCTCTACAAGTATAATAAAATAAATTTTGTAAATACCTAATATATTTACACCGTTATCAACGTGAAGGCAATTGAAAACGATCAATTTACCCTATACCATCTATGTTCGGCGGACGACGAGGTTCAACTCGCAAACACCCAATTATAAACTCGGCACTCTTCCAACCAAGCCACCCACACTTTGAATTATTTATATATAATATTTCTACAGTATAGATCCCTTTTACGCCTCTTACACCCGACGAATCTAAACAAGTGAGGTATTAAAAGAAAGATCATTTACCGGAGCACTGACGAATCACACAGTCATCGCCTAAATATCACCGGTTTGGTTAAAATATGCGTTTAAAAGAATTACTGCTTTAAGAAACATCTTTAAAAATATTTCCAAGATCTAGCTAGAACGTGCCTTTGTAACACGCGGGACTTCGTAGCAATAGGTCACGGGTTCGACTCCGGGGCCACACAGTTTTTTTTAAATGTATACTTTAACAACGCGGGGTCAACAAGATAGTTAAATAAAAAAAAATATCTTAAATATCTACTTACAATAACATTGACGAAAACCCATTTCTAAAATACATGATCCAGGATAGAATTTGGTCTCAGTCTTCATCAAGTCCTAAGTACCTGGTCTTCCACGACGCGGTCTGTGGTTATCCTTCCAGTCAACTCGGAAGTAATGGTGAATCTGACACGGTCTTCCAGGATATCTCGTCTGCAGTACGTCAAGCAAATTATATTAAGGGAATTGCATAGAAATGGCACTGCCAGTCTAGTCGCCATTTTGCCTTGAAATCAATACGAAGACTTTCAAGTCAGATCGCACTCGGCAAATGGTCAAAGACAGGATTGACTTGTTCTCAGACAAATTGAAATGAATTGGTGCGTCTGTCTGGGAAGTGTTGTCTGGCTTGTTTGCGTTGCTTGTGATTGGAGTAATCATTCAGGCACTGTTAAAAGGAAAGAGGTAGTTTGGAGATAGTTATATGTGAATAGCGCTTTCTACATATATACGCTTTACATCTATAATTGCCAAACTGCTATGTCCTGTTGGTACTCACTTTATTAATTACTTGAATAACTGAGTTCGGAGATAGTATAGTTAAAGGTAAATATAGCTTCCATAGGGTCAAAATTATGTGTTATATTTGCACTCACATATTAATTTTTTGATTAACTGATAATTGGATTTACACATAGGCCAGCAGAAAAACGAGTTATATACAAAATTTCAAAAATTAGATTTTTTTATCATATGCTACTTCTTTAATTTGGCTTTGAATTTTACCACATAATAAAGCAACAAAAAAACATGGTTTACTAATAAAGACTATGGAAAATTTTCTACATCAAAACCTGTTATAAGATTTGGCGTTTTTTTGGGGGGTTTGGCGTTTTTTTAAACAAATTAACTTTTTAAATATTCGCCAATATATTAAACAAAATATATTTTTTTTCTAAATTTAAACAGAAAAAATAGTGTTTGTTTTGCTATTTTGTATATATATATATATATATATATATTTCAAATATATATATATATATATATTTCAATAATAATATATATATATATATTTATATAATAATATATATATATATATTTCAAAAACTTACAAGTACACTATTTTGATCATTTTAGGATTTCCGTTGTTCAAATGAAATATTTGATTGAATGTAATATGACAACAAGAATAAAATGAATATAATATTGAATTAACTGAATGAATATAATATTGAATGAAAATATTATTTAATGAAATGAAGGAATTTAATATTGAATGAACTGAGAAAATATAATATTGAACGAACTCAGTAAATATAACATTGAATGAACATAATTTTTAATGAACTAAATGATCATAATGTGGAATGATTGAATGAATATTAAATTTGAAAATCCTTCATTCTTCCTGACCTAAATGTTGCACTCAACCATAGTTCAAATGTTGCTTTGTATTATAAAAAAAAATCTCAATAATTTAATGCAAACACATAAAGCGAAACTGTTTTTACCTAAAGCTTCGACGCAAGCCTTTAAACGGATGGTCATTTATCCTGTGTTTCGCGTAAATATGCAAAGAGTGGAAATATTGCATTCCGTGTATACTTTACATTATTGACACCTTTTTGTTTTTCCAAGGGCGATTCAGGAAACCAATATTTTTATATTTTACACAAGCCAGTAAATTATTAGGAAGCAATTGCCTGTGGTCGGCTTTAACCTTCCGAGGCACTGTGTTACATTATATTAAAACCCGAATCACGTACGGGTTTGGAGTCACGTAAAATGCAAAAAATAGATAGGACAATGGAAACTCGGGCTTGTACCCATTTATATGAATTTCCCATGTTTTGCGCTTTTTTACGACAGTATTTCTGTCACGAGGTCTAGGTGAATTAGGGGTGGGGCGAAAGAACTGAAATTTATATTTTCATATTTTATGTTTTTGTATTTTATTCCAGATTCCCGTTGCGAAAATAGAAGGGGGTGAGAGGTTGTTCTAAGTTATTTATAATATTTTTTTGTTCATGTTCTATATTAGTATTTTAAATTTTGATGTTCTTGTTTAATTTGATTTCTTTCATTAATTTATTCAAATAAATTTTTAAGTAAAAGGAATTATGAATATGTAATAGGTCATTATTATAAATAATTAAATAAGTACTCGTTTTTAATTAATTCAAATATAATTATATTAATTTTAACTTTTTAATTATTAACAATTACTTTTTAATTATACTTCCAATTACTTTTATTAATTATTATTTTTAAATAGTATTAGTTTTGATTACACATTTACTAGTAACTATTATGTATTAATAATTATTTTCCATTAATATCAAAATTTTATTTGAATTAATTACAAATGAATACTTATATTAATCATTTATAATAATAACCTAGTATTTATAACTAATAGCTTTTATTTAAAAATATTTTTGAATAAATTAATTAATAAGTTAACAATAATTACTTACTATTAATTAATAATTAATATTTTTACTAATTTAACTAATTTATATTTTTTACTCATTAAAATAGTTACTTAATAATTATTATTATTTTCTGTTTATAAAAAAATAACTGTGTATGTTGTTAATACTTATGTTATTTATATTAGTACGTATAATATAATAATAGGTGCTTATTAATTAGAATTAATAATAATAGGCACTTATTAATTAGAATTAATAATAATAGGTACTTATTAATTAGAATTAATAATAATATTTACTTATTAATTAGAATTAATAATAATAGGTACTTATTAATTAGAATTAATAATAATAGGTACTTATTAATTATAATTAATAATAGGTACTTATTAATTAGAATTAATAATAATAGGTACTTATTAATAAGAATTAATAATAATAGGTACTTATTAATTATAATTAATAATAATAGGTATTTAATCATTATAATTAATAATAATTAATTATTAATTAAAATGAATAATTATGTATTAACTAAAATTAATAATAATTCATTATTAATTAAAATAAATAATAATTCATTATTAATTAAAATAAATTAAAATTCATTATTAATTAAATTAATTAATGATACATTATTAATTAAAATGAATAATAATAAATTAATAATTTAATTGGGTTTAATTTAATTTAACTATTAATTAAAATTAATGATTATTAATTAAATTTAATGATTATTAATTAAAACTAATGATTATTAATTACAATTAAAGATTATTATTTAAAATTAATGATTATTAATTAAAATTAATGATTATTAATTAAATTAATGATTATTAATTGAAATCAATGATTATTAATTAAAAATAAAGATTATGATTTAAAATTAATGATTATTAATTAAAATTAATGATTAATAATTAAAATTAATGATTATTAATTGAAATCAATGATTATTCATTAAAATTAAATATTATTAATTGAAATCAATGATTATTCATTAAAATTAATTATTATTAATTGAAATTAATGATTATTAATTAAAATTACTGATTATTAATTACAATTACTGATTATTAATTACAATTACTGATTATTAATTACAATTACTGATTATTAATTACAATTACTGATTATTAATTAAAATCAATTATTATTAATTTAATTTTTCCTGATTGGTTATCAATATTACTCTATAATCAATGCATTTTAGGCAATCAATAATTCCAGAATCCTCGCCGAACTGTTCCGGAGCAGATTAAGTGGGGAAAATGGTTCAAGAAATTGATCATAAGAGCGATCGACAAACAGACTCCAGGGTCTTACCCCTCAAAGTGGGCAGTTATCGCAGAGTTTACACTGTCCTTGGCAGAGAGTGTCTGTATTTGCTTTGTCACCTGAAGTCCAACACTGGAAAGGAAAGGAAAAAAGCGGCGAGATTGATTTTATCTTAGCTTATTTACACTCCCCGACCTCACTAGGGAGCGGTCGTGTTTCAGAAACTCAGAAACCCAGTTAATAAACTCAGAACCCTAGTCAATAAGAAGATGGCTACTTAGAAAAGTGGGTACTAAATGGACCTATCTATAAATATTTATTTCGATTTAATAGTGTTTTATTATGGGGAAGTTATTGGAAATGTATTAAATTTAATGTATCATCATTAAGTTATTATTTTGTTTAAATTGGTACATTTAAAAGATTTATTTATTTATATGATATAGATAGGTTAACGATAAATATTCTAAAAATGATCACATTATTGTACGCATAAAAACTTGAAATTATAAATCATATAAATGCTTTTTACAAAATTAAAGAAGTAAACTATATTGTACTCTTACGTGAGTAGGTTATAAATAATTGCACAAAATTGTTAATTCTAATGAATTTCAAATGAAGATAAAGTTCAAATAAATACAAATAATTCTAAATAACGATACATTTCAAATAAAAGTACATTTTAAATAAAGGTGAGTACCAAATAAAGAAAATTCAAATAAAAAGACAAATTCAAGATAAATATTTAGACTTGAATATAAATAGTGAAGCAAGTCATACATAGTCAGTCGTAATCATAATAGTCAGTCATCATAATAGTCAGTCATTATAATAGTCAGTCGTAACTTGTAGAAAAAGTGGAATTAAATACATATATGTTATCCCAGCAAAAAAATCAGCATGAAACCTTCATCAAAATTTTCAAATTGAAGGCGTTTTGAAGGTTTTATAAAAGATATTGAAACAAAAAACTGCAGTTTATTTGAAGTTTTTAATTTTCCTGCATAAAACCTTTAAAATATCGGCATTTTCCTTTAATGATTAAAAATTGCAGGTTTTTATGAAGGTTTTTTACAGTTTTTATGAAGGACATTGAAATAAAAACCTTTAATTTTATAGATCTTTAAATAAACTGCAGTTTTCCTGCATAAAACCTTCAATTTCAAAATTTCATGAAGGTTTTATGCTGACTTTTTTTGCTGGGATATTCCAAAAGTAGTACATCTTGAAGGATTAAAAACACATTGAATGCACTTCTAATATTTGTGAAATAGATAAAAAAATCATTTATTTTTAGAAAAAAAAAGCATGCTAAAAGACAAAGGATGATTTCAAATATTTCTCGACGATAGTAGTTTAGATCGCAAAGTTTTACTGCATTATCACCTAAAAATATTGTTTATGTAAATTCTAACTCTAAACATTAAGTTATTCTCAAAAACAAATTTTGATATTATAAATAAAAGACAATCTTGAATATAGATTACTCAACTTCTGCAAACTGGAACGCACGATTACCTTACTATAAATGCGTCTAATTTTATAGAAAACAAAGCGACAAAGCGAGCATTGCTTTGTGGTGCAAACCAAAAAATGAGTAGCAATTCCTATAGAGTTGGAAGTTAAACTATATGAGAATAGACCCTTTAATATTTTTAGTTCATAAAACAATTTGATTAAATTCTAAATTGAAATATATGAATAAATTTCAAATTGAAGTGCATAAATATATTTTAAAATGTGTGTATGCATGCAAGAATAAATTTTAAAATGTGTGTGTGCATGCAAGAATAAATTTTAAAATGTGTGTGTGCATGCAAGAATAAATTTTAAATTGAAATGTATGAGAGAGAAAGAGAGAGGGAATAAACTTTAAATTGAAATGCATGAACAAATTTTAAATCGAAATGTATAAATAAACTTTAAATTTAAACGTATGAATACATTTTAAATTGAAGGGAATGAATAAATTTTAAAGTGAAATGCATGAATAAATTTTAAAATGTGTGTGGAAGATGAATGTGTTATAATGAATGTGATAAAATGTGTGTGGAAGCAAGAATAAATTTTAAATTGAAATGTATGAGAGAGAAAGAGAGAGGGAATACACTTTAAATTGAAATGCATGAACATTTTTTAAATTGAAATGTATGAATAAACTTTAAATTGAAATGCATGAACAATTTTTAAATTGAAATGTATGAATAAACTTTAAATTGAAATGCATGAATAAATTGAAATTGAAATGTATAAATAAACGTTAAATTTAAACGTATGAATACATTTTAAATTGAAGGGAATGAATAAATTTTAATTGAAATGCATGAATAAATTTTAAAATGTGTGTGCATGCAAGAATAAATTTTAAATTGAAATGTATGAGAGAGAAAGAGAGAGGGAATACACTTTAAATTGAAATGCATGAACATTTTTTAAATTGAAATGTATGAATAAACTTTAAATTGAAATGCATGAACAATTTTTAAATTGAAATGTATGAATAAACTTTAAATTGAAATGCATGAATAAATCGAAATTGAAATGTATAAATAAACGTTAAATTTAAACGTATGAATAAATTTTAAATTGTAGGGAATGAATAAATTTTAAATTGAATTGCATTAATAAATTTTAAATTGAAATGTATGAATAAATTTTAAATTGAAAGGTCTGAATAAATTTTAAATTGAATTGTATGAATAAATTAAAAAAATTTAAAAAGAATATATGAGTAATAAGTAAACCATATAATTCTTGTAAGTATAACGTTTTAAATATACTTTTGAAAACTGATTATTGCACAGTAAATTTAAATTGACTTCTGATTTCCTTTGTTGAGTTTATTTTTAAAAATTAAAAATATAAATTGATTTTTTATATATTTAATTTTTTATGTACCTTTTAATAATTTTAAATCTTTAATAAAACAAAAATGTAATCTACTTTTACAAAGCTTAAAATTGTTATTTCATTGTCAGCTAGAAGATAATTAGAAGATTTTCGAATAAAACTCTTAACAAAAAAAAACCTCTTCAAAATATTTATTTTTGATGTCGCATCGACATTTAAAAAAAAAGGGCATATTTCAAGCGAAAAAGTATTTTACTGCAAAAAATTAAATATTGTGACAAAATTGTAACATAATATTCCTCCACAATAAAATAATTAATCTAGTGTTTACATGTAAAAAATTAATTAGGTAACAAAGACAAAAATAGAATTTTCGAAATATATAAAAGTTCGTTAAATTAATGGAATTCTTTGAAAATATTTTCCTTTTTATTCTTTTATTAACTTATCGAGAAGTTTTTTCTGCAAACGCAATTATGTTTTTTTATGCTAAATCATTTAGAAATGATAAATTTTTAACACTGCAATATTTATTTAGTTGAAAAAGCGCATTAAATCTAATTTAACATCTATCTAGAGAATATTATGGATTTTCTCACATTTTGTTTTACATTGCTTAAAAATTATATTTATTTAATTTACATGGAATATAAATACAATTACATAGACACTTCTAATAAAAATTTATTTTATTTTAATAGATTATAAATAACGATGACTAACTACATAATACTGGAATTTAATTATTCATATTATTTTAAAAAGCTAATATGCATTTCATATAAAAATTATTATTGTATGTGTAAATTGGCATTAATTTCTAGAGACGGGCATTATCACATTTTAAACTTAAACATCCCTTTTTATTTCTAGATCATTTTATGAATGTTTCCTTTAGTTTATTTAATTTTTATTTACAAGATTTTAATAATCACAGGTCCTAGCCCCTTAATTATTTTGTGTAAACCGGCATTTTAAATTATCTATTGAAAAAATTCCTGTTTAAATACAATATAAGAATATATGAAAATGTAGAAAATCGTCAAAATAACTGATTGATTTTAAATTTCGTATAATGAATTGAATTTCAAAACTTTTGTTTTCCGCTGTTATGCTATATTAGTACTACAATTGTTTATGTAATTCAGTATATAGTTACTATAATAAAAGGGTAGTTATGCTTTCAACTCTAAAATTGTGAAATAACTTTTAAATGATTTGTGTAGTTCGAAAATTTGTTTATCCAAAAAAAATGATTATGTTATTGATCTCTAGAAAACAGCTGACTTGGACAAAGTAAGTTCTGAAACTGTACTTTGATGTATGTAAGTAGCCCAGATGCAAAAGCATCTATATGCATGAATAGCTTTTTTGAGTAAATTGCAAAAAACTTTTAAAAATTAACTATTGTTAATACAAAAAACAATTACAAAAATAAATAAAATAAAAAAAAAATTTCATTAAAATGTATTAAATTCTTAGTTTACTGATTAATTTGTAATCTAAATTTATTCTAATTTTCACATAATTTGTTTGGAAACTGGAATAATGATTTAACTGGTTTTGAAAATATATGCACTGCCATCTTTTTTTTTTACAAGAAGCAAAAGCCACTATATCCACATTCCCACCAATCAAGTTCGCTCATGCTTAAGTCCATGTTTGCTGGATATGGCTGGTTTTGGACCTTTATAAAGCTTGTAAATGTGGATATACCTGGTTTTGCTTATGAGTAACTTCTTTTTTTCAATTTTTATTGTCAAAAAAAGGATTTAGTTTCCTTATTATACCTTAAAATTTAAGCCCAAATTATAAAGTAACTATTGATACCAAATGTTTAATTTTGCTATGCAGTAGAATTTCATTTATCCGGATCAGTTGGGACCAGATCCGGATAATTAAATAATTCACGAAAAAAAAGGTTATTTCATAGTAAAAGAAAATAAATTTGCTTTGGTATATAATTAATGACTATTAAAAACAATATAATTCATCAATAAGAAACTTTTAAAATGTAGATTTTGTTGATTTTTTTTTCTGAAAGCATTCCGGATAATTCGCGATCCGCTTTATTTGAACCGGATAATTACAGTTCGGATAATTGGATTTCCACTGTAACTGTTTTTACATTTGGAATATTCATGTAACAGTTCATTCATGCCATTACAACTTATAATTTACAGCAATAAATTTAAGAGAGAGTTCAAGAAATATATTTCAAATATTGATGAGGAAGCCCTAATAAAATCTGTAAAATAATTTTATACTGCCAACAACTTTGAAAAATGTTGATGTAATATATTTGTTGAATTATGAAATGGACGCTCTGTTGGACTTTCTTGTCGCCTTTGTTTTAATTTTGTGTATATCTGTACTTATGAAATATGTATTTTATTTTATATGTAGTTTTAAAAATGTATATATTTTATTATGCATGTAGTTTTTTAAATGTATGTATTTTATTGTATAAGTGGTTTTATTGTATATGTAGTTTTATTGCGTTGTGTGAACGGGCCTTGGTGCTCCTTGACAACATTGTGTGTCTAATAATAATAATAAAATAATTTAAAAAAAATATATTTCTTGTAATAGAATATAATTATAGAAATATAATTATATATATTTCTGTATAAGTTTGTCATTACAACTTATAATTTACAGCAATAAATTTAAGAGAGAGTTCAAGAAATATATTTTAAATATTAATGAGAAAGCCCTATTAAAATCTGTAAAATAATTTTATAATGCCAACAACTTTGAAAAATGTTGATGTAATATATTTGTTGAATTATGAAATGGACGCTCTGTTGGACTTTCTTGTCATCTTATCTTTGTTTTTATTTTGTGTATATCTGTACTTATGAAATATGTATTTTATTATATATGTAGTTTTAAAAAAATATATATAGTTTTTTAAATGTATGTATTTTATTGTATATGTGGTTTTATTGTATATGTAGTTTTATTGCGTTGTGTGAACGGGCCTTGGGGCTCTATTACAACATTGTGTGTCTAATAACAATAATAAAATTATATATATATATATATATATATATATATATATATATATATATATATATATATGTAATATATTTTATAACTCTTTCCCCCTTTAAAATGTACTTTAATTAACTTTCTTTAACTTTGTATATTGCCCCTTTCCCCAGTACAAAAGCATCCCTCATGTGACTGCTTTCAATCCCACGCCACTTCAAAATCCCGAACCCAAACCTAAAAATGCGAACTAAAACCGAGATGAACCAATCAGAGGCGTCCACGGTGCATTCTCCTTCTTAAAGTATTCCGTATTATCTACAGATTCACGATGTAACCTCGAGCTATCAAGTCGGGCTGTGAAGTCCGGAGAAATAAATGTTGTGAACTTGATCTTTCGGCCTTTAGTTTATACCTGCATCATGGAACTTATCACCAAATACTAACGACTGCAACTATAAAAAATAAACTTTACATATATATATTTTATACCCGGTGTATTTTTTCGTAATATGAAACATTCCTAAAAACACATTCTCACTTTTTGCCCAACCCCCAATTCCTATCCAAATCCATTCTATGACTCCCAGAAATGTCTCAACTAAATCATACATCGATATCTGCCTCAGAATATGCATAAGAATTAAATGAGGCCTCAAGTTATCGGGAAGACATACACCCCAAAACTACTATATTTGCATTTGACTTTCCAATCGCATCTAGTAGCTCTTCAATCCATTTTCGGTGCCTACTGTAAATCATTGGTTTACTGCTCCCGTAAGGTCTGTTGCTGTTTCACTGCGTCAAAGCCCGTAGCTTGGCCTTTTAGCAACATTGCTTTAGGAACATTGGTTTACTCTGATAGCAGTTTCGTATCTAGTAGATGTGTGGCGAATTACTACTTTCGGAGTAGTCGAGAAAGTTTTGAAGCGCGCTTATGGGGCTGGTGTCTTTTTTATGCGCTTCGAACCTCCTGTTTCTTTTTTTAGGAGTTTACGAAGTTCTTCGGTCATGAAGTTTTCCGTTTAAAAAGGGCGATCGTTTTTTATGGGGGTTCTTTGGGCTGTAGTTTTTAGAGTTCACATTTTGATTTCTTCGTTTTATTGGGCTGGGATGGACTTTCGGGGCAACAAAAGAAACACATGTTTGAATTCTACGCAGAGGGGGAGTTGATGAAATGTTGATGGATCTATTGGAGGAATAGCTCGGTTCTTTTGATGTGAGCTATTCTATTTGGGGAAGTTTTTTTGTATGATAAAGATAGATGTGTTTGTATGAAATGACTTAAACTTTAACAGTTTAAATAAATATGATGACAAATAGTGGTCAAGATAACTTATTGATGTTAACTATATTAACACAGTATCATCACTCTAGGTTTTGTGTTACAAATGGTACACTGTTAAAAATGTCAGTTCAACAATGTATCACATCTTGGTGCAAAACAGAGAGATCTGCAGCAAATTAGTATACAATATATTATGGTGGAACCAAAAATCCCTTATCGAAAAAAAGCGGAGGATTCGCCAATTATTGGTTAAAACTCTTTAACTGCAACCGAAATTTTTCCATTCACCATTCAAGTCCAAAGGGTTGAAATACGCTTGGGTTTAGTTAGTGGATATTAAACTCTGTATTTCTAATAATTTTTTATGTACTGCCCAATTTTTCTCTGAATTTAACATACTTACTCTATTAATATGCACTGTAAAAAATTGTACTTAAAAATGAGTACCTGAACCTACTCGTTTTTCTTTGAGTACAATTGCATCGATGACTTGCTCAACTTTAAATAACCGTACTTTCTCAAAAATGAGAAGTGCGAATTAATATTGCTAATTTTAGTTTTTGTTCAACCCATCTTAACAAAGCGTCCTGACAAACTTAAAATAGTTGTCCAAAAGATGGTTTTCCACAATATTTCATTTCTATTGTTGGTACTATAACGGATAAAGCACATAACTGTGTCTGATTATTAAGTACATGTTACTTATTTTTGAGTACATATTTTTAACAGTGTGGTTATATTTTCCGGTAAAATATTTATATTCTGCAGTAAAATGATTATTTTATTTAGTAACATGTGTATGCATTTATATACAAAATTTAATTTGTCTTGTTATAGATACATCTCGTATTGAATTTACTCAAAAGTGTTGAATGTACTAAAAAATAAGTACAATTTACTTTTTTTTGAGTATTTACTTTTAACAGTGTGGTTATGTTTTTCGATAACATATTTATATTCTTCACTAACATGATTAAATTATTATGGATGCATCTCGTACTGAATGTACTCAAAAGTGTTGAGTGTACCCATCATCGAGTGTACTCAAAAATATGTACATTTTACTTATTTTTGAGTACCTATTTTTAAAAGTGTTTATTTCCGTTAACATATTTATATTATTCAATAAAATAATTATTTTATTTAGTAACATGTGTATGCATTTATAAACAAAATTTACTTTGTCTTCTTACGGATACATCTCGTATTGAATTTACTCAAAAATGTTGAATGTACTCAGCATCGAATATACTAAAATATAAGTATATTTTACTTATCTTTGAGTAGCTATTTTTAACAGTGTGGTTATATTTTCCGTAACATATTTATATTCGTCAGTAACATGATTATATTATTTAGTAACATGTGTATGCATTTATAAACAAAATTTACTTTGTCCTATTATGGATGCATCTAGTATTGAATTTACTCAAAAGTGTTGAATGTACTCAAAAATAAGTACATATTACTTATTTTTGATTACCTATTTTTAACAGTATACTTTTCAGTAACATATTTATATTCTTCAGTAAAATGTTTATTTTATTTAGTAACATGTGTATGCATTTATAAACAAAATTTACTTTGTCTTGTTATAGATACATCTCGTATTGAATTTACTCAAAAGTGTTGAATGTACTAAAAAATAAGTACAATTTACTTTTTTTTGAGTATTTACTTTTAACAGTGTGGTTATGTTTTTCGATAACATATTTATATTCTTCACTAACATGATTAAATTATTTAATAACATGTGTATGCATTTATAAACAACATTTACTTTGTCTTATTATGAATACATCTGGTATTGAATTTACTCAAAAGTGTTAAATGTACTCAACATCGAATATACTCAAAAATAAGTACATGTTACCTATTTTTAAAAGTGTGGTTATATTTACCTGTAACAATCTTCAGTAACACGATTATTTTATTTAGTAACATGTGTATGCATTTAAAAACAAAAATTACTTTGTCCAATTATGGATGCATCTCGTATTGAACGTACTCAAAAGGGTTGAATGTACTCAGCATCGAATGTACTCAAAAATAATTAAATTTTTCTAATTTTTGAGTTATTTTTAACAGTGTGGTTATATTTTCCAGTAACATATTTATATTCTTCAGTAACATGATTATTTTATTTAGTAACACGTGTATGCATTTATAAACAAAATTTACTTAGTCCTATTATCCTATAATGTTGTATTATCTCGTATTGAATGTACTCAAAAGTATTGAATGTACTCAGCATCGAATGTACTCCAAAATAAGTACATTTACCTTATTTTTGAGTATCTATTTTTAAAAGTGTGGTTATATTTTCAGGTAACATATTTATATTCTTCAGTAGCATGTTTCCTTTATTTAGTAATATGTGTATGCATTTATAAACAAAATTTAATTTGTCTTATTATGAATACCTCTCGTATTGCATGTACTAAAAAGTGTTGAATGTACTTAGCATCGAATGAACTCAAAAATAAGTACTTGTTACTTATTTTTGAGTACCTATTTTTAAAAGTATGGTTATATTTTCCGGTAACATATTTATATTCTTCAGTAACATAATTATTTTATTTAGTAACATGTGTATGCATTTATAAACAAAATTTACTTTGTCCTATTATGGATGCATCCCGAATTTCTTTCCCAAAGCATATTTTTTTTTTACACTCCGTAATAAAATGTTGTCGAAAACTTTTCTTCTCCCGCAAACACTCAAGCTTAACTTTAAAAGTCCAAAAAGCCTTGCAAACTTTCTTTCATGCCTTATTCTTACGCAAAAGTGTGCTTTCAGAGAGATGTCGCTCCTTTCAAACTAAGGAACTCAAACATTTTCCATTGTGTTCCGTCGTGGAAAGTCCGCGGCCAGGTTTTACAATATCTGAAAGCGAAGAATTTCTTTTAATGTTTTCTTTTCAAAAAGTATTAGGGAAGCATTGTAAAATAGATTTTGCTTTCATGTTGGGCTGGAAGTTACGTTTTTGTTTAGGTTTAATATTTTAAGCAAATAAAAATATGAATAAAGGTTGGTTTTACGAGATGAGAAAGAAGGCAAGGAAAAGTGGAGTGGATCAAATATTTGGCTAGTGTATTGTTTTATTGAATTTTATTTTGGTAAATCAAATATGAAGCAGTTAATATTATTACTTATAGAAGCTTCCAAAGTATACACTATATTGAAAAGCTCTTAAATAAATTGATTAAATCGATTGCTAAAAGTTCTGAATATCCACTTGATTGGACATTTAAGGACATGATTGGACATGGCTTGTATGTCCACTTTTGTAAAATTTGGAAAAACGCAAAAATAAGATTTTGAACAACTGCTTTTTTCAAACTTGTCCAAACTTTAAAACTGCACTACATAATTATATTTTGAAAAGGGAAAACAATGCTTGTACAGAAGGAAAGATCTACACTACACCCTTACGTTGATACATTGTTAAAAATAGATACTAAAAATAAGTAAAATTTACTCGTTTTTGATTACATACATTCGATGCTTATCATAGCTCCGAATACGAAAGTTTCATATTGGAAAAAGATATGTATTCAATAACTACAATGACTAAAATGAATAAAAAGAGCAGTAGCTTGCCTACATAGGCTGCCTTCATAAATCCCTTTCAATTAATATCGACAATTACAACCAATACCAATCGAACCCATATCCTCATGAATCGCAGTCCAGTGCCTTATCTGTTATACTACGAGGGCGTCGTGAAAAAGTTATAAGCAGAATAAATGTTAAAAAGGTATGCCAAAAGAATGAGAAGTAATATCATTTAGTTGTAATAACCGACATCAAATAATGTGAAAAACAATCTTCTGAACAACTATTTTAATTTTGTCAGGTTGCTTTATCAAGATGGCTGGAACAGAAGCTGAGATTAGCAATATTAAATCACACTTCTCCTTTTTGAAAAAGTACGATTATTTGAATTTGAGTACGTCATCGCTCATTTACGATGCAATTGTACTAAAATAAAAGTATTTTGCGAGGTATTCATTTTTAAGTACTTTACAATGTAGTCATCCCTTCATATTACCAAAACAAAATTCGGTCTAAAAGGAATCTGAAAAAATTGCCCGTAATAATATTGTTCTGCCAGCAAAATTCTGCCACAATAGTTACTTAACTTAAAGTATCCAAAAGAAACTAGTTTCATTTTTTGTGCGGATCAATGTTTAGTTCTGTAAAAGAAAAGGCGAAACTTTGTTAACTTTATGATTGATTATGACTCTCTTCCTCCAAGTTAAAGAACAAAGTTCAGCAACAAAACACAAAGCTAAAACTTCTTTGTTCTTTGTCTCAAAACTTGTAAAAAAAATCATTGTTTAGGTTGACATATGTTGAAGTTTTTAGACGGTAATGAACAAATAATTCCTATAATAAAAAAAATCCATAATTAAAGTTTTTTTTCAATGAGTTTAAAAATACTTTAAGTTTGAAACTAATAAATTATTATTGTATAAAGAGTATATTATTAAAATAAAATCGATTGTAGTTGATTCAACAAGGTTTTACATGAAACGTCATTTTAGAAAATTTATAAAATAATAGTTGTCCGTCAACAAAAACTTGACCAACAGAAGGAACCTGAGCACCGTCTGCTTCCATCCTCGCACTTGTACAGCCATTTTTCTTTACTTCAGTATTTTACACGCATTGGCGCCAAATTCCATTTTAAACAAGGCATATGTATTTCAATCGTGGTATTTCTAATGAAGCTATAATGTCGGAATGGGATCACTCTAACAGTGTAACAAAGTGTTTCTATTTTGATACCCTATGTAGCTTATTTAAAAGAATCATGTCAAAATATGATACGTTTAAAAATAATTGTATGGGTATCTTACTATGTATTACAAATGAATCGCTTATTTCAGAAACCAGCTAATTACACTTTTTTAAATTTTCGGGAAATAAAGAAAAGTATTCTATCTTCGATATACAGATTTCGGCTTACAATTAGAGTAGTAATTGACATCTTCTCAATGTGTATGTTGCCTGTAATTAGGTTATAATGTTTATTCCAAAAACAATAATCATATACTAGCCTACATAGACTGCCTTCATAAATCACTTTCAATAAATATCGACAATTACAACCAAGACTTAGCGGGAATCGAACCCAGATCCTCAAGCACCGCAGTCCAGACCTTATCCGTTAAACTACCAGGGCGACTTATAAACAAACGAAATGTTAAAAAGTGTGCCTGGGAAGTGATATAATTGAGTTGTAATAACACAGTTTCCATTTAAGCAATTACTATTAAGCGATATCAAATAATATGGGAAACCACCTTCTTAACAAGTATTTTTATTTTGCCAGGTTTTATTGCAATTATTATTAAGCAAAATCAAATAATATGGAAAACCATCTTCTTAACAAGTATTTTAATTTTGTCAGGTTTTATTGCAATTATTATTAAGCAAAATCAAATAATATGGAAAACCATCTTCAAAACAAGTATTTTAATTTTGTCAGGTTTTATTGCAATTATTATTAAGCAAAATCAAATAATATGGAAAACCATCTTCTTAACAAGTATTTTAATTTTGTCAGGTTTTATTGCAATTATTATTAAGCAAAATCAAATAATATGGAAAACCATCTTCAAAACAAGTATTTTAATTTTGTCAGGTTTTATTGCAATTATTATTAAGCAAAATCAAATAATATGGAAAACCATCTTCTTAAAAAGTATTTTAATTTTGTCAGATTTTATTAAGACCGCT
Source organism: Troglohyphantes excavatus (assembly GCA_963932185.1). Classification (NCBI taxonomy): domain Eukaryota; kingdom Metazoa; phylum Arthropoda; class Arachnida; order Araneae; family Linyphiidae; genus Troglohyphantes; species Troglohyphantes excavatus. The sequence goes on from OZ010672.1 coordinate 70,485,610, forward strand.
TGAACAAAAGCTGAGATTATCAAAACTAAATCACACTGCTCATTTTTTGCAAAGCAAGGTTACTAAAAATTGGAGTACGTCATGGCTCATTTACTGAAAAGCTAGTAGGTTCAGGTACTCCTTTTTATTACTTTTTTTACAGTGTGTCCACCCTGTACTTGGAAAACATTAAAAAAAATACTAGTAAATTATTATTTTCATAACAAGTATTTCATTTCGTATTTCTCATACCAAGCAATACACTCCAACATCCTAAACGAAAAATAATTCTCCCTATCCAGAATAATTATCCCTATCCAGAACACCATCTTCTTAAAAAGTATTTTAATTTTGTCAGGTTTTATTAAGACCGCTTGAACAAAAGCTAAGATTATCAAAGCTAAATCACGCTGATAATTTTTTGCAAAGCAAGGTTACTAAAAATTGGAGTACTTCATGGCTCATTTACTGAAAAACTAGTAGGTTCAGGTACTCCTTTTTATTACTTTTTTTACAGTGTGGGCCACTATGTACTTAGAAAACATTAAAAAAAATACTAGTAAATTATTATTTTCATAACAAGTATTTCATTTCGTATTTCTCATACTAAGCAATACACTCCAACACCCTAAACGAAAAATAATTCTCCCTATCCAGAATAATTCTCCCTATCCAGAATAATTCTCCCTATCCAGAAAACCATTTTCTTAAAAAGTATTTTAATTTTGTCAGGTTTTATTAAGACCGCTTGAACAAAAGCTAAGATTATCAAAGCTAAATCACGCTGATAATTTTTTGCAAAGCAAGGTTACTAAAAATTGGAGTACGTCATGGCTCATTTACTGAAAAACTAGTAGGTTCAGGTACTCCTTTTTATTACTTTTTTCACAGTGTGGCCACCCTGTACTTGAAAAACATTAAAAAAAATACTAGTAAATTATTATTTTCATAACAAGTATTTCATTTCGTATTTCTCATACCAAGCAATACACTCCAACACCCTAAACGAAAAATAATTCTCCCTATCCAGAATCAGATTTCTTTCTTTCTTAAAAAAAAATAAAAGCGGAGAAATTCGGGAAAAGTATGGGGAAAATTCTTATCGACTCTCACACTCGACTGCAATTCCAGATTTTTAAACGATCATTTTATGTGTCAAAACTGTCAAAGTTTCATTCATAGCCAGACCGTGTCCAGCTTTATAACGGGGTTTGCGGGCTTTAATACGCGCTGCACGTAAGGAAAGCGATACACTACAGCGGGGGGAGTGATGAAAAAATCACCGGAGTTTTCTTTTAAGCATAAAAATGCGTGATCTCTATTGAGCCCGTGCTGAAAAGAGAGAGAAAGTGCTCGATATTTATTTCCAATGCGAAAGAATTTCATTCATTGGTTTGCGATACGGTGCCAAGCATTTCGAATAGGTATCTGGATAAAATAAAGAATGTATGTTATCGAGTTATTATTAATATATCCAGGTGCATTAACTTTTAAATTAGCATGTTTCATACTGGGGAACCGTAGATGTTCGGTTGTTTTTGTAACTTTCTGAGCGGCCAGTAAATTACAGATAGTGTAAAGTTGTTTTCTCTGCGGAATGGTTTAACCATTTCAGTTACAGTGATTCCAATTGGAATCGTAATGAATTAAGGCGGTGAAAGTCATACTGCCGTCATAAGAACTCCAAAAAGCAAAACTAAAAACTTTGCCTAACTCCAAAAAGCAAAACTTTACAGGAAACAAGAAACACGGAATTTATCAAATCCATCAAAGTTTTGATACTTTAAAAGGTTTTTTTTGTATTTTTTTTTGTATTACATTTTATATTGATAATAGTTATATTTTCTTTTACCGTGTAAGTGTATGATGTTTTTCGATGTACAACTCATCATGAAATTTAGAACATATTTAGTGTTTACTTGTCATCAAAAACCGCCTCGAATTGGAATTAGGACCCACATAAATTTCACTATAACTCACCATTATATTTGTTTTGTGGTTTTTTTAATGTCATAAAAAGGTGTGTTTTTAAGGACAAAATGGAAGAGCTAAAAAATGAATTTTAAAAAATGTGTTGTTAGGGTCTTGTAGCATATGGCGGTATAATAGTTCTGTAAGTCAATGCCAGACTTACACCACTCTAACACAATTTGCGTTCACTAACCAATGAGTGAATTTGTAAGTGATTTACTTGATTATTAACTTCACCGTCTCAATTGGAAAAATAAATTTGGGAATGAAAGCGTTAATTTTTTTTTTACAAAAATACTCTTGATTATTTTTAAAGAGATAGCTTTTCATTTATTCTAAAATCAAACAGATTTGAAAAATAGTGAAAAATAAAGTATTTTTCTTAGGTACTTTAAAAGTGATGTATATTACATTATGGGGTGAGTACTATAACTAGGTTACTACTACGTACCTAACTAGGTTACTACTACGTACCTAACTAGGTTACTACTACGTACCTAACTAGGTTACTACTACGTACCTAACAAGGTTACTACTACGTACCTAACTAGGTTACTACTACGTACCTAACTAGGTTACTACTACGTATCTAACTAGGTTACTACTACGTACCTAACTAGGTTACTACTACGTACCTAACTAGGTTACTACTACGTACCTAACTAGGTTACTACTACGTACCTAACAAGGTTACTACTACGTACCTAACTAGGTTACTACTACGTACCTAACTAGGTTACTACTACGTACCTAACTAGGTTACTACTACGTACCTAACTAGGTTACTACTACGTACCTAACTAGGTTACTACTACGTACCTAACTAGGTTACTACTACGTATCTAACTAGGTTACTACTACGTACCTAACTAGGTTACTACTACGTACCTAACTAGGTTACTACTACGTACCTAACTAGGTTACTACTACGTACCTAACTAGGTTACACAGTTGTAGTACTCACCCTACTGATATAGTTACATACACAATATTCTATTAGGCAATTCAAGTTATTTATTTATGAATATCTCATTGTGAAATGATAAAGTTATTAAGTATTCACAAAAATTGTATTTAAAAAGAAATATTTTTAAGTATAATATATTTAATATTGTAACAAATATAAATATATTATTGATTACAACATATTTAAATTTCTGTAGTTATTAAAACATGTAATATTCAAGTTTAAGTAACATTAAACATTCACTTTACTTGAGATTAAAAAAAAAATATTTGGAAAGTTTTTTTTTAAATAGATGTAAATAATAAACTTCAGCTTTTAAATTTTCAAATTTCGAACATTCATGTTTTTATATACTTTAATCTGTCTTAGTGAATTTTTCGTGCGTACTTTAAGGTTTTTGTATAGCACTAGAAAACCACTTTGCAATAGCATTAGAAAATTTATTGTGATAATGATATTAACCTCTATCAAATAGTGTATTATATTTTTATGATTGTAGATACTTAATATTTTAAATTATTTAATAAGTTGTTACATATAAATAAATTCCATATTACAATTTGTATAAAAAATTTTAATATTTTACTTTTAAATTGTTTTCATTACTATAAAACCCAAGACACATCTTCATAAAAAACTCTACAAAATAATTATAAAACTTACTATATATATAATTTTAAGAAACCCTCTAATATATCCCAAGTTGTGTATAACATCTGTTCTAATTCTGAGACAGCCCGCTATGCATAATTCATATTCAAAATATAAGACCCTTTAATCTCTATCTTCCTATTTAATCAGCAGTTTGTCCCAAACTCCGCTAAATTTCTCAACAACACTTCTCTAATTTTCGAGAAGTTTTAACTCTCTTAAGACCAAAGCGGCCGAAACCGCCCGAAGAGTTAAAACATAATTTTACTTTGAAGCAGCACGGCATTCGCGACTAATGTTCACAGAGCAGCGAGAAAAATTAGTCTCCTTTATAAAGAAGTCGGTATTATTATTCTGAAGATTCCATCTTGCACGTGTGTAGAATAGGCGTTACAGAGACACGCCATTGTGGCGTATATCATTTTAGGCCCCCCCTCACGTGAGGTCTTAAATTACGCTGGACTAAATTTGTCCCATTCTGGAATTGGAGATTACTGTCATTTTTGATTATGTTGGGGGAGGTTTTGTACGTGCGTCATTAGAAGCAGTTGGTAAGTGGAGGTAGAATCTCGCGTTTATGTACTTAGAATGGGTTTTGTTTTGGGTGAAAATTCTGAAACTTTGGGATTTTTAGAAAGAATTATAACTATATATTTGATAAACACACTTAATAGATAGACAGACAGAAACCGACAGACAGATATATATATATATATATATATATATATTTATTTATTTATGTGATATAGACAGACAGGCAGGCAAAGAGACATACAGACAGTCAGATAGATAGATTATAGTGGTGCACCGTAGTCCATTTACAACGGTTGGCAACGTAAATTAACAAATGTGGATACAAAATTAGTTAAACAGCATAAAGTACAATAATAAATTTTCTAATAATTAAAACACACTTTGAACAAATATACAAAAAAAAATTACATTGGCAATTGAAATTACTGTTTCAATTTCTTATTCCGTCACAAGTTCACTGATCAAGTCCTCCCGGAATCTGTTTTTAAAAACACTTAAATTATACTTTTGTTCAGAGGTGTGTACAAAGTTTATGTTTTTTAATTCACCAACACTGAATCAATTTTGGAAATTGTACAGCTGTTTCACCTTTCAAATTATTTTAGAGATCTAGTTTCAAACCCAGATATATCCAGATTTTTCGCAAAACCGTTTCTTTTTTATGTTTTTCACAAGCTCATAATACATTACATCACATTGCAAAGCGGTATTGAACAAAAGGGTCTGAATCCAGGCTAAAAATTCATTCAGAGTCATAGGGTTGAGTTCAACTGTCCGTAGCTGCCAATCGCTTTTGGCGACTTCAGTAAAATTTATGAAAATGGATGTATCTTGTTTTAAAAATAGGCGGCTCGTTTTCTCTCTCTCTATATATATATTTTAAGAATCTTAATTATTGAGAAAAAATAGTTTGCAAGTTCTATATATTTCAGAAAATAATGGGTTTGACGTTAGCCTTTTATTTAATCTAAAAACTGAAGATTTTTAAGATGTGACGTCAAGAGAAAAAATCATGAGTTAAAGCGCTGAGTATTTATATTTATTTCTACAAAATTAAAATCTATCACAAAATATGGATATTAAATAAGCCAAGGTATATTTCTCTTTTCAATTGACCCTTTCAGACCCAGTGGTGGCAGTTGGAACCAAAATGAATTGAGTAATAGTGGTACATGTCAATGTCTGACTTATAGACCATATTCAATAACGTAGAAAAGGATTTTTGATATAACTGTCAAAAAATTGGTGATAGTCGTCTGACATTGACTACTACTTTTACTGCTTCAATTGAAAAATAAATTAAATATTAAAACATTGTGTAGATAAATTTCATAATCAAAAACAAATATAAAACTATGATTTTAAACTGGTTATATTTGGACGATTACCTAAAACGCGATTACTGCTTCAGATGAAAGTTTCTCAAATTTTTCATTAAGAAAATATTTTCTTTAAAAATGAAATACTTCCTAATCGAGAAACTTTCACGTTTAGTATTAAGCAATACCAAGAGATCTTAAGAAATTAAAACGCTAGAAATGGTTGAATTCCAATTAATAAATATTTAAAAAAATATTCATAACAGTTTTATTATTGAAGTCGGGGTTGATAAAAAATAACATTAATTTCGCGGAGATGATCGTTCATTGACTAAGATTTAATGAAATATTATTTTTCTGATATTCATTCATGCATACAAATTTATTAATGACATATTTTTTTTTGTTCATATTTGGCAAAAATTATTAGTATGTGCCATAGGGAATTCTGTAATTAAAACGTTCACGTTTCTTACTTCTAATTTAGTAGTGCCTTTAATTAAAACCTTCAAGCAATTTAAATTAAATATATTTAATGTCAATATTAGAAGGTGGGGTCGATGGTTATGAGTTGGGACGTCTTAAAGAGACCATCGAAAATTATTTCTAAACAGTTTAAGAATATTTAAATTTTCCTTTTGTTCAACGATGTTTAATTTTTTGTATGGCTATTATAAATATTAATTATTTCTGTTCAAAGATAATTATAAGAATATATTAAATATTTGTGTATAATTATTAGGGTGAATGCACCAGTATATTACTGACCACTTGGAAAAAATATTTAAAATTAAGAGCATAGCATATTAATTTTTAGACTCCCTCAATAAATGTTAATCAAAGGCTTTTATAATTTAGGTAAATTTCATTTTACAGTCTAATGTGAGTTCAGTAGTAAGATGGATTTTTTTTTTGGTTTGTCACTGGTCGAAATTAGTCTAAACTGGTCGAAAATTGGTCTCAACTGGTTGGAAATTGGTCTAAACTGGTCATAAATTGGTCTAAACTGGTCGGAACTTGGTTTAAACTGGTTGGAAATTGGTCTAAACTGGTTGGAATTTGATCTAAACTGGTCGGAAATTGGTCAACTGGTCGGAAATTGGTCAACTGGTTGGAATTTGGTCTAAACTGGTCGGAAATTGGTCAACTGGTCGGAAATTGGTCAACTGGTTGGAATTTGGTCTAAACTGGTCAGAAATTGGTCTAAACTGGTCGAAACTTGGTTTAAACTGGTTGGAAATTGGTCTAACTGGTTGGAAATTGGTCTAACTGGTTAGAAATTGGTCTAATCTGGTCGGAAATTGGTCTAAACTGGTCGGAAATCGGGCTAACCTAACCGGAAATAGGTTTAAACTCATCAGAAATTGTTACATTCAAACTTCATTAAATATGTTTGGCAAGGGTAAAAAAATATCATAATATTAATTGACAAAGCTGACTCGAAGCTGTCACGTCGAACCAGAAACTCATTTCCGTAACCTACTTTGTCAGAATATTGCGCTTATAACGCAGGAGTCGAAAAATGCACAAGTTATTAATTAATTCAAATTATGTATTTTTATGCAAAAGTGTTATAACATAATCTCGATAACGTAAGTACGACAAGTTTCAAGAAAATAATATTTGAAAAAGGGCTAAAACTAAATTGCAGAATGTGATGATACAGCGACAATGGAGTGAATTATATAATGTAACATATTTTCTCAGAATAATAGACACTTCATGAGTTAATATTTATGTACCCCTATTTCTATTTGATTCATATTGAATATAAAGTCCACATTTTCAGTTATGCATTCAAACATTTGCAAACATGTCTACATTGTTCGATTTAGTATATAGTCAACAATATGTTTTCGTTTTGACATTTCAATAATTAAAATATTTTACTTTTAAATGTTTCTTTTCAAATAATTTTGTTTGAAATATTTTCTTTTAAAATATTTTTAAAAATATATTTTTAAATATTTTTTTAAATATTTTTTAAAAATATTTTTAAATATATTTTTTTTAATATTTTTTTTAATATTTTTTAAAATATTTTTAAAAATATTTTTTTTTAAATATTTTTTTTTAAATATTTTGTTAAAAATATTTTTTAAATATATTTTAAAATAATTTTTTTTAAATATGTTCTTATAAATATTTTTTAATACTTTATTTTTACATATCGCACCCTTGCTACAAAAGTGCCACAACTCAAAAATTGTAATTTTTGAGTTATGACCGTCATTAGACGTAGTTTACACGTCTCTACCAATCTTCAAAAGAGCCAGAAGTTGTATTGAAAAATCAGCCGCCAGAAGGCAGTTATGGCGTTTTGTTGTTATCAAGATGCATAGGACCCCTTCCACTGAAATGCAATTCCTGGAAAACGTAGTTTTTTGAGTTGTGGCACTTTTGTAGCAAGGGTGCGATATATTTTAAAACATTTTATAAATATTTTATTTTAAATAATGACAAATTAACGTATAGTCATATGCCATTAACAAACAATAAAATCATAAGTAAATTTTCTAAAATATCAATGAATTTTTATTTAGTATTGTCCAACACAAATGATTACACTTCCTCCAATTTCTGTTTTTCGCTTCTGCGGCTCATTGGCTTTTAACAAGCAGAAGAAGTAAGGACTTATGATTTTTTTTTATTTTAGGTAAATGATTGATTACCTTAAACTTTTCATCTCTTTCACTTTCTCCTTCTTTAAAAAAAATAGTTAGGATACATTATACTTTTCTGCAATTTTTTTTATACTAATAATCTGCTTTCAAATATAAATGACAGTTTTTCCGATGAAAGTTTAAAGTTCTTAAAAGATGTCTTTATTAAGCGGAAATTGCTTACTTTGAAAGTATGAAAACCAAATTCGTCATTTTTTTAGTTACTTTGTTTATCAATAAATAAACTTTACGGAATAAAATGTCAGGAAATAAAATATTCAATACCTATTGAAACAAATTATGATTAAGTTATAAGGTGTATGAAGTGTTTTAGTTTTATCTGTAAGACGAGGTCTAAAAGGATTATATGTGACAGCCTCGTTGTGTTGAAAATGACCTATTATTTATAATAGTTCAATGTTATATTCAAAAGTAACAATTTAAATTATAACACTACTTTAAAATTATTGAACAAAAAGTTAGAAATAGCATAAGAAGTATTTTAAAACTAACCACTGAAAAACAATATTAAAAAGTGATGGTATAATACAGTAATAAAAAACTAAAAATATATGAACATATTTAAATATATGAATTGTTGGTTAAAATCATTCTGGAAGTAACGTCACTTTTACTATTATTCAGTTTATAAATCAATGTGCCTGATTTTAAATTCATAATGCTCCTACCTTACCAGATAAACAAAATCGGAAAAACCTTTTAACAGTTTATTTATTAAAAAACTAAAGTTTTTTTTTATATAAAATTCCTTTATTTCTGAACAATTCAGCTATAAACCTTAAGAAAAAACTACAGATTTTATGCAGTTTTCAATTAGCCTGTGATACAGAGTATAACATGATGAACAATGTATATATTAAACTCTCAAAAGGAACTACTAAATTATATATTATATAAACGTTGTATTAAATAATACAACGTTTACTAATAACATTCGCATTAGAAGATAGAAATTATTTACAACTTTTGATATGATATATATACAATTTTTGAGAATTGTCACGCGGCTTTGAACAAATATAATGGTTGGTCAAATCACAGTCCCGTGATGGCCTGGTCGGATGCCGGGAAGCGCCGTGTTAAACGATCGCTCCGTGGTCACTACAAGAGTATTTCAAAAAACCTTCACTACCACAAATTTGTGAAATTGTTTTATTAGTAATTTCAGCTAGGCTAGTATAATTTCTTTTTTAAATATCCAATTAAAATTTTATTTAAAAATATTCACATTAAATAATAAAAATCTATAAAAACATTGTTAAATTAACATATTTCTGTAATTAATTTAAAATCTTAGTATTCAAAACAACCTTTACAAATAGCCAATTTTTTTTAAATATGCTGTAATATATTATCGAGGGTACTAGGTAATGATATTCCGAACTTTAATTTAAAATCAACCTCAACCCTTCCAAACATCACAGTTTTTATAAAGAATTCAAAACGTAAAAAGCAACGAGGAATTCACTTCGAAACTTTTCTTTTTATACACTTTAAACTGCGAATGCTTAGCAACAATCGACGAAACGTGTTTCGATTATTTTCTGCAGTTTTTTACCATCACCGAAAGAATGTTATCTCTAGTAATTGCATTTTAAATAGGCCGTAGCAAATAACTCCAGTAGCCGATCGAGAAACATCCCCGAAAAAATTCACAGCTTATTTTATTTTACTCCCGCTCGATTTTCTCCAGAGCAATATACTCCCCCCAAAAAACTTTTTTTTTTTCATTTCTATATTTTTTAACAGACGACCAAGTTAGTTTAATTGAAATCGTTTCTCCAGCTGTTGGGACCAACGAGCCGAAAGGATTATATATACATGCACACACTCCCCTCCTTGAAATTATATATATAAACTTTTTCAAATTACACTGAGTGGTCTTGTAAATATAAAACGTAGGAAAAAAGTATAATGAAGCTCCCGGAATAAAAGTTAGAGTTACCCCTCCCCCCCCCCCCCCCCCCGAAATACGCGAATTAATTTAGCGGACGTGTAAATTCTTCTCCGTATCCTGAGTAACGTTATGGTATTTTATTTATTATTTAGTTTCCCCCTAACTGTAACCTTCACGGGATTCCCACCCCCGCTCCTGGAAATGGAATTGAATTTTGCGCTTCTCCTGTTTTTTTCCCCCGGAAAAGAATTCAGTCTAAACAAAAGAATTGTTAGGGGAGGGGGTGAAGGGCACGAAACAAATGGAACAGAGAAAGGGCAGTGGGAATGTTTTTTTTTTCCTTCTTTCCCCCCCCCCCCCCCCCTTTTTTTTTTTTTTTGGAAATAAGTTGCCTCACTGTTCAAGAGCAACTCATCTCGCAAGCAAAAAGGGGGAAAAAACGTTGAAGGGGGAAAAAGGGGGGGAATGTTCATCTCTTTTCCCCCCCGTGAGATGCTGTGGAGATCCATGACTTTACGAACATCTGTTTCTGCTTAGGAGCGTTGTTTGCTTAGGAAATATTAACAGTTTGCATTGTTGTGTTACTGATAGCTGTGAATGGTCCTTTGTTACAGATATTTTACGGAGGTCCAGTAAACATTTTTGTTGTTTCATTTGACTGTTCTTGGTGCAAATCTTGAATTATGTTTGGCTGAGTGGCCGAGGTGGTAGAATACTGAACCTATAACCGGATAGTTATGGTGGTAATCTTGACTTGAGGGGTGCAACGAACTCGTGTTCGGAGAGTTACCAATTTTGTTACCTCTTCGTACGCAACAAAAAACATCCGATGGGTATAATAAAATTCTCCTAGTGCATATTAAATCTGATCGTGGCCCAATGTCTCCTGACTTTTATTGAGGTTACGTCGGATCCGTCATGGAGACTGGTGCACGTTAAATCTGTTGTAGCGCAAATGCCTTCAATGCATCAGGTGTTATCCTCGTCATCTGACAATGGATAAAAATTACGAGGCAGAGTTCTCAGGTTTTCCTGTCGGGTTGGTTGCGCTAAATAATAAAAAAATCTTTTATAAATATTAAGTTAGCAATATTTATTTAGACAAATGCAACAATTTCAATATAGTTCTGACATTTTTTCCGTAATTCATGTATTAGTAATTCTGTGGAAGTACAATAGCGATGACTAAATCATGAATTTTAACATTCAATCTGCAATAAACCATAATTTATACCAATTAATTATAAAAATCCAAAACTAAAAGGCAATCAAACGTTAAACAATCATCAGATATTAAAAACCTTAATTAATTCTAAATCAACTAATCAAAAACAAATCATACCTGGTGGAATAAAAATGTTTCAATTGTAATTTTTAATCATAACTGTTTTATTCTTTAAATGAAATACTTCATTATTCACCAGTTACAAACTAAAAATAATGAAAGTTTGTTTATAGTTGTGAATAATTGTTACATTATTTTCCATGATACTATACATTTTCTGCAAATAATGTGCATTAATTCCATGGAACTTAACCATTCACTGGACAAAACTTACTAACATTCGACAATTATTATAAAATTTTCTGCTTAGTAATTTTTTTCGAATGATACTATAAACATTTCATTTGTTTTATGTCAAATTTAAATATTTGGAGCCATAACGTCATTTCCTGTGACGTCCTCTAGCCTCGCCTCTTTTCTGTGACGTAATCAAGGCGGAGCAGTTACGTCGCATTGCTCTATGCTCCGCATCAGGGGTAGAAACGGCATATTACCACTACTATAATAATCATGACTACATCAATTGTTATATTTGTTGCAATATAACGAGCAAACAATAATATTATATGAAAACTAAAAATTAACTAGATAGTTTTTAACTACCTGGATTAAGTCATATCCTCTGAATAGTAAAATTAATTTACATACTGTTTAAGTACAAATGAATAAAATTACATTTATTTACATTTCATTTTGTTTAGATGTTTAAAACAAAAATTACCAAGACTGCTTGATTCTGTTAGTTTTATGCAAGCCACTTTTCATGATATAATAAACTAAACTCTCAACTCAACTCACTCTTCAACTTACTAAATCGTTTTTATATTTTTATTATTTTTTTAATAAAATAAAACTAATAAATATAACATGTTAAATTTTATTACACCAATAAAATAACATTTATTTACAAACGTTTAATAAAAAGAGTGGAAATATTAGAAGCAAAGATATAAATAGTATAAGTAATAAACTTAAATTAAGTAGCCGCTTCTCTTTTTTTTCGAAACTTTTATTTATTATAAATTCAAATGAATTTACCTTTTCTTCCAGACTATATATAACATGTCTTTATCTTTCCACCAAGGTCTGTTCTTATTGACTTTTTACAACGAAATATAATTTTGTACTGTTTCAGAAACTGTTTCAATTATTTTAATTTAAATGGATAACAAATATATTAAATTTAACATATGAAAATTACTCTGCATTAAATTTCGTTTTGAGGAAAATGCTTTTCTAAAATTGTCTTCTTATTGAATGTATTCATTGTAGTAAGAGATCGTTGGTATATTATGGAAACGATTTTAATAAGGTTGGTCGTCAATATTTGTATTTGTATTTGTATTTGTAAAGTTATTCACTCAAAAGTTGTTGTTTGTTATACTCTGGGATTTTCATTATCAGATTAATATTATCAGCACTGTGATTTAATATTGCTAATTTCAGTTTCTGTTCAAGCCATCTTAACCAAGCGACCTGACAAACTCAAAATATTTGTTTAGAAAATGGTTTTCCACATTATTTGATGTTGATTGCTTAAATGGAAACTGAGTTAATACAACTCAATTATTTTAGTTCCCATTCTTTTGGAACACCTTTTTTAACATTTCTTCTGTTTATAAGTTATTCACGTTGCCATGGTAGTACAACGGATAAGGTACTGGATTTCGGTCCCCGAGGATATGGGTTCGATTCCCGGTAAGTTTTGGATGCAATTGTCGATATTTATTTAAAGTGATTTATGAAGGCAGCTTATATAGGCAAGCTACTGCTCTTTTTATTAATTTTTACTCATTGTACTCATTTTTGAGTACATGTCTTTTTCAAAAATAAAACATGTGTTCGGAGCTATGATAAGCATCGAATGTAATCAAAAATGAATACATGTTACTTATTTTTGAATGCATGTTTTTAACACTGTACCATGCACAAGGGATCCGTAAAAATAAACCATCCTTCCCTTTAACAACAAAAACAAAATTATCCCACTAATATAAACACGCACTGTAGTATCAAACTTCATTTAGGAGACGGCCCCTTTTAGCATAAAAGCCCTAGAGTAGCAGATGACACAGCTGGGGTGCCCATGTGCTTTCTGCCCGGCCCGGGATTGTCGGAATGTTTTCCCGAAAATAATCGCCCGTAAACGCCCGGACTTTCCTACCCCTCCCATTTAACTCTCTTCTCCGGAAAGGGGCAGGAACGACCCTTTTTCCCGGGAAGAGAAACGGCCAACCCTAAAAGAAAAGAGCCTTGTTCTTTTGGTTTGTTTAAAGGGCGGAACTGGAACTAAAAGTAAATGGATGTTGAAATTTGTTATAGAATCAAAGGGGGAAGACGCGGACCTCGTTTTAAAGTGGGTGTAATGTTTGAGGGAAAACATCCCAGGGGATGATTGGTGGGTGGAAAACATGTACTAGAACAACGATATAAATCTCTGTAGGGCAAAGAGAAATGTTTATTGTTATGTCTAGGTTGAGGTAATCGCTTAATTCAGGAAAGGAATCAAATGATTCCAACAAATTTGTTATAGAATCAAAGGTGGAAGGCGCGAACCTCGTTTTAAAGTGGGTGTAATGTTTGAGGGAAAACATCCCAGGGGATGATTGGTGGGTGGAAAACATATACTAGAACAACGATATAAATCTCTGTAGGGCAAAGAGAAATGTTTATTGTTATGTCTAGGTTGAGGTAATCGCTTAATTCAGGAAAGGAATCAAATGATTACAACAAATTTGTTATAGAATCAAAGGTGGAAGGCGCGAACCTCGTTTTAAAGTGGGTGTAGGAATCAAATGATTCCTAATGGCATGTGTTAGATCGTATATAGTTTTGTGATAACAATACTTTTAAAGGACAGTGAAAAAGTATATTTATGTTTGTAGTACAGTTATCTTATAATGGTGATGGTATATGATGTTTCAATAAAAATATTTTGTTTAAATGTAACATAATGGGATATATGCGACTCTGTAGAAAATAGTTTAATCCAAATTAAAACTACGAATTATGTGTTAAAAAGCACATGACATTTTATTATAATAAGGCGACATATTAGTATCTATATAAAAAGTTTTGCTTTAATACTCATTTGAAATAAAGTTGTATGCATCAAAACATTCATGTCAATTTGAAGTTTCTTTCAGTCCTTTGTTGAGTAATTATATACATATGAATTATCAAAAAAATGTGTGTTTATCGAATTGCGAAATAGTTTATGATTAGTTCATAAAAATTTGATATTCAAAACAGTTTAATAGTGATAAAGCTGAACTAAAAATTAAAAAACCTTTCACAATATCACTTAGAGAAATGTTTCACTTAATAGATATTAAATATAAGAATTAACTATATGTTTTTACTACTATTATTATCATTTACTATACTTAACTAGATATTATTTTCAATGTTAGTTCAATATTTACGGTCACATAAAGCCATTGGTAGTTAATTATTTATACTTTATATAGTTATATAGTTATTATTTTTTAATAATCATACACTGTCAAACATCTATCTAACCTTGTCATCTGGTTTGGGCGATAATTATTGTTTGGCTGTATCAGATTCAGCTGTATAATGGGTTTTTTATGTATAGTTAAACAGCCAAGCAATGACCATCGCCCAAAAATGTTTGACCATCTGTACATGTCAATCCATCAATATTAAAACACTTAATATAGTAGTCGCTACTACAATTCAATTGAAAAGGTTTTATGGTGAGGATTAAAACGATAAAAAATGTGTGTAAATAAATTTAAGTGAAGTTAGCTTTAGTGAAAAAGGATAGACGAAAAAGGATAGATAAGACGCATAGCTTTTTTTTCATGATTTAGTATTTCAAATAAAAGGAGAAATATACAGTAGTCACAAATTTTTTGATCAATGTTATTTTTTTGGCTGTTTAACTACAGATAATAAACCATTCTTGTTATTATGCTATAACTGCTAAATGTGAAACAGCCGAACAATTACCATCGTTCAGCAATTTGTGACCACCCTGTAAAACTCATTAAAAAATTTGTTTGGAAAATTAAATTTTTATTTGTGGACTAAAATTCCTTTTCAGAAAATATCGAAAGAAAATAGTAAATATATTAACATAAATAACTTTCACTCAATTATATATTTTAAATATATAAATTACAGACTATTTAACATCCAAGCTGAAAGTTGAATACAATATTTTATGAAATTATATTTTTGTTCATGTTATAAATAACGTCAAATACAATAAATAAATTCAATTGAATAACAAAATATTTATTTTATAAATGTCCTTCTTTTCTTAGAAAAGGAAATGAAAGAAATATACTTCCATTAGATCCTTCAAAAGAACTAAAATATCTGTGTTCTTTCCTATTTTATTCTGTACCTTTCAACATGAACTAATGAAATATATTAATTTTTAAAGAGCATTGCTTTTTACTTTTCATTTTACGTACACAAACTTTAATCCCTCCAGAGATTCAACGTTAGTTGTGAAAAACGTTAGTTGTGTAACATGTTAGTTGTGTAACACGTTAGTAGTAAATAAAAACTTTATGGTAGTGTATATATAGTAAATTTTAGTTAAGACAACAATGAAACTAACCCAAAGGTTCATATCTTTTAATAAACTTATACAACATTTCGTGTGACGCAAGAACATAATTTTTTTTTATCTTGCTAGTGTAAGTCTGCAAGATTTTCTTGAGACGTTGATGTACAGTTAAAATAGATTCAAGTCATATATAGTTGACGACAAATTGTTGGGTAATGGTCATTGTTAGGCTGTTTAACTACACACAATAAACCATTCTATTTATTATGGTTTAACTACTTTGTTTATTTTTCTTAAAGTTAAGCGTATTGTTTAAAATATAAGCAAAGAAGTTGGGTAAATATAATGGTTTAAATACTAATTTAAGTGTAATAGAGTTGAACAATGGCCATCGCTCAGCAATTTATGATCACACTGTAAAATTGCTAATGTAAAAGCAAATTTAATTTTTATCTAACTGAAGTATCCGGGGTTTACGTAGAGTGTTGGCCTATATTTTCATCATAGCGCCATCTGGCGTTTTTAGTAACAAGTCATTTTGCTTCATATTTATGAAATTATATTTAATTATTTAATTCAATTATATTAAAATTAATCCATAATAATAATAAACTATTATACTTGCTATGAAAATATAAATATCATATATATTATTTATGTAGTAAAGATCCCTTACACGGACCTTGTGCTCAATTTATCTTAACACGTGAGGGATCAAAAGAAAAATAACTTTGAGGAGCAGTGACGAATCGTACGTTCATCTCATAAATATCAACTTTTTTTTAATGCTTTTAAAATAATTAATTTAAACGTATTTTTTAAACAAACCGTTGATAATGCTGCCATCTATGAATGAGCAGAATCATTAAAATTTCATAATTTTTTGGCTATAAGAAATACTCTAATATTGCTCGTCCTTAACGAATGGGTGTGTGCAGGGGGGGGGGGGGGGGAGTGGGGGGTCATGCGATAAATATCGCGCAGGAATGTTAGACATATATATTATTTCTATAGTATTGATAGTTTTTTACGCCTCATGCACGCGACGAATCTTAACAATTAAGATATCAAAAGAAAGAAAATGTCCAGAAGCACTGACGAATCGCACGTTCATCACATAAATACTAATTATTTGTTTCAAAAATGTGTTTAAAATAATTATTGTATAAAGAAACACCTTTTGAAAAAATTCCAAAATGTCGATAGAACGTGCCTTTCTTTGGTCGGTAGCGCACGGGACTTCGGAAAAGTAAGTCGCGGGTTCGTGTCCCGACGGGGGTAACTCAGTTTTGTTTAATATTTATTCCTTAACTGGTTCTCCAGAAACGCGGGTCCAAAGAGCTATTTTATAATTATTTTTGTTGACTTTAACAAACTAAATAATTTCTAAACCGCTAAATAAATAAATTCTAAATCCCCATATATGGTTTGAGATACAAAAAACATTATTCATATTATGATAAGTGTTTTAAACTAACATAATTTATTTTGCTAAAAAAAACAGAGAGGAATTTGTTACATTGTTTTAACCAAACCTATTCATATCACAAACTAACCTTTCTCCAGATAACCATAAAGAAAATTCCCGGGTTTCCTCTCTACTTTATTATTCTATCAAACATAACCTTTCAAGCTTTTATTCAACGCAACGCCTGAAAAGACTATAACTTTCTAGGACTGTGAAAAGACTATAACTTACTAAGACAGAAGAGTAAATGTCCGCTCTATTGTCTGTAGCACCTTTTTCTCCAACTGTCTCAGAGTTATTTTGCATTTTCATCTTTGGCACTGTCCCAACCGCACTTCTTATCTCGGCCGAAATAACTTCAAGAATATCATTTAGATGTGTCTGGACTTGGAAGAAACCGGCAATAAATATCTAAAGTTATAAGAAATATTCGCACATTATTATAGTTAAAACAATGGAACACTCGATTACTATCAGGACAGAGACTACCATTTAGTAAGATAACAGAGGAATGTTTTTAATTAGACATAACATAAAATGGGTAAGAAGTAAAAGTATAAATTTAGAAGAACCCTCTGACAAAAACAGATACAATTTTAAACTAGGGTTTTTCTTTATTGTTTTTACTAGTTATTATGTAACTCACGCTGTCTGTTGTAGCATCACATCTAAAATTCAATTAGAACATCGTTTCAAATGTTTTGACTTCGAGCACTTATGTAATCCCCAGGATATTTATTCATAACAACAAATAAACATAACAATAAATAAAAATAGTTCGGTTTTATATTGAAGAATTGGATACCAGTTAGTTTTGTACTGGAATGACCATCACAAATTTCTGACCAATATACTATTGAAATGTTCCATATTTCCTTCAATAATTAATAAGCTGTCTGACGCCGTTTTGTATTAATTTACAATAAAACATAAGATTTTTTTATTATTATTTAAATTTAAAAATTTAGAACGAAGACGTTAGGTAGACGAAGAGTAAAAGGTAGAAAAGTGAAATGTCTACTAAAATAAAATAGTGTGTTTTTTTCAACATTACAATGGAAATCCTTTTAAATTATTGTAAAAACGTCCTAAGCAGGAAACCCAACGTTTGGGGAAACTGACATGATGTGATAATCAATTAGGCCACTAGGACGCTAAAAAAAGTTTAAATGGAAAGTGCACTGCTAAATTTTTAATTTTTTGGTTATTTTACAAAAAAAAATATAACAATATATTTTATAATTTTTTTCCCAAAACACGAAATATTTTGTTATATTTGACGAATACGTTTCTCATATTTGACGAAAAATTTCATCGGAGCATATTTACAAAACTTCCATCAAATTTGAGAAAACATTTTTAACAGTGTGGTGTTTAGGTTTCGTTTGTCGCCTAAAAAGTCCATCAATAAACGAATCAAATACTATAAATATATGTCTGGCAAAATAAGTTTGTACATTATACCATAACTCAAAATAAATTAAACATACACAATTTCCCTTCGAAACAATACAGTCAAACACACCAATTTCAAAATTTTGTTTAATAAAGAAATCGCAAATGAAAATTGATGCCAAAGCACAAATCTACCTGGTTATGGTGAGAAGAGAGAAAATAAGCTTAAGCTTAAACAAACATATGTGGGGTTTAATTTAAATTACTCTATTTCTCTCTCTCTCTCTTTCTCTCTCCCTGCAATTTGCACAGACAGATACATTAGACAGATACATTACCATAAAGTAAACTTTAAGAGCAAATACTTATAATGAATTAAATCTCGCAAATTGTACATCCCAGGTCAAATTTAAAAAAATTCAGTAGTGAATAGATCTCTGAATAAATGTATTATTCATCAAAACTGCCACTACTATAATTTGCAATGACGATCTTGTTTAGGTAATGGTTTGAAGAACGTTTTTTTTGTCTATTTTATTCTTTTTTAAATATTTGATTTTTCCTAATTACGTTGCTTTCATTTACGATTCATTACCAAGAAAAACTACGCAAAAAGAAATTCGCGGTAATGAATCCAGTTACTTATAGTAAATATTTACTTTACCCTTTAAATCAACCGAAAGTATTTAAATAAAAAAAAAAGCATATATAGACGTAACCGAGAGAGGGACTGGAAAAAAAATTGATTGCAATCGTTGCTAAGAAAATAAAAATAAAAAATCATGCAAAAAAATACTTGCAAAAAATCTCTGTTTTGCTTTTCGTTAAACAAGGCGCAGTCGGCACTTATGAAATTAATCTTTAGGATTTTAATTACGAAAACGTCAAAACTTTTTCCTACCGAGTGATTAAAAAGCAATTAACTCTCAGGAGAAATAAAAACAAACTTTCCCCCCCGAAATAAGTTCACATTTCTTTGAGCTTGGGCAGTGAACTAACTCAGATAAAGAGGAATCCCGGATTTTTCCCGGGGCCTTTTTAATCCGGGAATAATCCGGGAGTCGGCATTTCAGAAAATTAAAAGATTCCGTTCGCCCCCACTACTGCTGTGGAAACTATTCTCCTGGTAGCCTTATCTTCATTTCGCGTCGTGATTATGTAATTACAAATGCTAATTTACTTACTGAGATGCGTAAGCTGTACAAGCAACAGCTGTAATGCGTATAACTGTAGTAAGTCGTCTCTTTCTGTTGATAAAAAACCAGAGATGAATTGCAAAGTTCTGCTGAAGCGCGATGATGCGCCGATTAAATATTTCGTCAAACTGAAGACATTTATTTTGTCGTGTTTTTTCCTCGAAATTTATTTTTTCAAAAATGATTATTATTTCAATGGCTCGACTCGAACCAAGGATGTCTTAGTTCGAAGTTACGCCGTGCCAGAAATGCTCGTTTGAACTGTGCACTGCACTATAAACCAATGGGACTGTGGCAGTATAAGAACAGAAATTGAGCTGATACCACCCGAAAGTAATCGGAGTAAATTGTTTTCGATAAAAATTTGAAGATTCTTGTCTCGTCAAAAGTCAATTGAATCAATTACGATTTTTTTTTTATCAAAATTAAAGAAAGTAGACTAGACGATTGGTGAATGCTTAAAAATGATTGTGTTAATTCTGAGAGTGTACGAATAGTTGGCTTACTTATGTGCAAGGCTAGATTTAGGTACATACCATTTTATGTTAAAATATATTTAGTCACATTTTACGAAAATTAATTTGGGTAAAATGCGTCATTTTTAAAAATATATGATGAAAAACTAATGACTAAAATTAGATTAGTGTTACAGTTACTGTAACATTACAATATTTACACCCGTCACAGTGACAGGTCACACTATCTGGATTACTTGATATTTTTGACGTCAACAGCGCGTAGGAAAACAAAGAAGAAACGTGTTGTGATGTGGCTTAGTGGGTGTATGAGGTGTAGAAAATGCATTCAAAAAACATATTATTAGTTGCTGTAATGGAAAGAAAGAAACGATTTATCACATTTTGTAAAAGGTATATTATGAGCTTTTGGGCCAAAGAGGAGGTGTATTCGAAACAGAGCATTTTGTGGACTGTTCGCATGCTGCTGTGGTTAATGTGTAAGAAAAGTGGAAACGCAGAAGCAGCACACGACATTGATGTCAGATATCAACGTCTACCCCATTGATTGTCGAAAAACGATCTCCAAACTGCAACTATCAAGCCAAATGAAACAGGAGACTATTAGTTGTGTGTCTAAAACGATGAATCAGGTAAGCCTTCTACGTTTGGGCCTCTAAGCAAAAGGATAGTCATTACAGTTATGCTGACGACGGTTCATCGGCAGAAACGGCTGACATTTGTACAGCAATATCGACATTGGACCTCAACGAATTGTTAAAAAATCGCCTTCTTCAAGGAGTCATGTTTTCTGATTCATAGAAAGAATGGACGTTGGCTATGTGGCGTGTAATATCAGAAAATAAATCCTCATTCACCATTGCTGGAACAAAAGAACCTGGTGGGGGGACATCGCTATGGTCCTGGAATGCTGAGTCCACTCATATCTGTGGAAAACGCTATGGATCGGAATCGCTATGAATCCATCCTTGCAAACCTTGTGGATAATTGTTTTCCTTAATGGTGGATGAGACCTACTAGCACAAAAATGCAACTTGTAACACAGCAAGAATCATCCAAAAGTGGCTAGAGGAGATTATGAAGACTTTCAAGTACTTCCGTGGTTCTCTAATTTCCCAGACTTAAACTACATCGATCACCAATGGGTCGACCTCTGTGGAAATGTTCGCTCTATGGAAGCTCCATCACATACCCTTCTTATTTGCATAGGTTTTTTTCAGCATGACTGCACATACCTCAGAGCACCTTTTAGGACCTTATTGAGCCTCTCTGATCGCGCCCAGCTGCTGTCAGCGGTGCATACGGAAGTTAAACTGGATATTAGTTGATGGTCACAATAACGTGGTTCGACTGTTGATATCATGAAGGATATACCCGGGAACAGTTCACTCTCAGTAACTCAACGTATGGAGATTTGAACTAAAACCAATGTAAATATATGTATACTATGACCAACATAGAAAATTTGAACTACGACCAAAATGAACATATTAGAACTACGACCAACGTGAAGACATTCTAACTCAAACCAAAAGACATTTGGATCAAGACTTAATGAAATAAAAAAAAATCCACGACAAACTTCTAATTTTCGCATTTTGATTGCCAATAATTTTGCAATCAATTTTTTATAATACTCTTGATAGTTAAAAAAAATAGATTTCCCTTTTCAAATAATCATTGAGTTCAAATTCATAATAAAAATATTATGGACCAAATATCCGATCCTATTCATTAAGATATTGATTCGAAGAACATATATATTTCAACGAATAACTATCTCTATAGTCATTTCTTCAAGCATTCCTGGTATTGATATTCCATTTTGCATTACCTCCTATTTATCGGTGTAGATAGGAAACAGAATCGTATTGCAGTTTCAAATGAATATATATCACCAATTGTAATATGTTTATAATGTATATTTGGTTAGTTGAATAACACGTCACACTATAGTTATACAATAAACAGGTGTTGTCCTTATCATCTGACCATGCTTCAAAAATACTCATCAGTGTGCCCGGGTCTTTCTTTCGAGATAGACCCCCAAACCGTCGCCAATAGCCCATTATGCAGCTCTAGTGCGACGTTTCTTCAACCAACCATTTCTTCCACACTCGCATCCATTTCTTTTTGAGCAACAACAACCAGCCCCTACTTCCATCCACAAAAGCAACGAACATCCGCATCAGAACCCAGCCCTCGGAACGCTGCATCCCAGCCACCGCTTCAGTGCACCACAAAGACCAAAGATGGAATCATGTTTCTTAATGCCACGTATGACGTGGGATTAAAAGTCATCGCCGAAATCCAAGACTAGTTGCTGTCAGGAGCGACAGAAAGGATGACAAAGGAAATCCTGGCGCCAGGCCCTTCCGCCAATGTATCACTTGGCTGGTAACCCGTGGCTCCGAGTATTGATTGGACATCATAAAATGTCTGAAAAGGGGGGCAGACTACCACTTGAGTATTTATTTTTTGGGCGCCAACCGTAACAAATGACATTGCTGTGTCAGAGAAACTTCTTTTAGGGAGGTTTTCTGTCCTTGTAAATGAATTAAAGATGCCCCCCCCCCCCCTCCCACTTTGTTCTGGAGTAAGAAAGGTAGATTCATGAATTCTGAGGTTGGGTACTTTGTTGCCGCATTTAAATAATGTCGCACGAGACACAATTGGCTATTGGTGACGGTTCGGGATCTAAAATGAAGGGATGATCCTGGAATACTGTCTCATAATTTTGAACCATAAATTAAGATGGAGTTGTGTCGACCATGGGCGTAAAGTTGTATTTGGACCATGGGCCCGATACCCTCCTTCTTAATATTTTGAAACACTTGTTCAACGTCCATAAAGTTTATGCCTTTTATTAAAAGCTAGAGTTATGAACCCCCCACTCCCTTTCAGGCGTCCAGTGGCCCAGTGGTAAAAGGCGTTCGGCTAGAAATCAGAGGATTGCTGTTTCGATTCCGTGCGATGGACTCGACAAAGATGAGTAAAAAAGTAGTGATCTTGCGATTGGAGGGTTTCCAGCTTTGCTACAAAAATAATACATGTACTAGAGAAGTCGTTAAGAACATCCAACAAATTATACTAGTGTGTATACGGGACTGGTGCACGATAAATCTGATCAGGATGCAATGTCCTGGCACCTATTGAGGTTGCGTCGGGTGCCAGCTCAGGTGTTGTCCTCGTCATCTGACCATGGTTCAAAAGTACGAGGCATCGTTCCCGGGTCTTTCCTTCGAGATAGGCCCCGAACCGTCGCCAATAGCTTCTTCTGCAAATAACAAAAATCTGCAAAAAGTTTGTTAAGCAAATATTTTTGTTTACAAAAATGCAAAATTTTAGTTTTTGATATGAAATAATGTCCGTTCTTGCAAATTTTACTTTTTTAATTTAATTGAAAATTAAAAAATTTCATTATCTGCAAATGATATTATTAAGTTTTGCCTACCTTAATGATAACATTGGAATGATATCTACAATTTTTTTTAATGTCACTCATACCCCGTTAATTTCCAAAAATTGTCCGTGTGATTTTATTTTAACAAAAGGATATACGCCGCAATTATTTATTCTCCTAAAAATCAGGATATCTCACAAAAAAAATTATCGACAATCACCCTGTCAGATTTATTGATCGATTGACGAAAAATCCAATTTGTTACAAATTATGACATTATTCTAATTAGCAACTCCAATCAAAAAAGGTAAAAAACAAAATCAGCAAAGGTCATTTCCCATCATCCATCTCTTTATGACAAAAATTAATCGAACACACAGCTTTCCGAAACATTCCACCTTCCTTTGATTCTCAAATCCGATTTCCTGAGGGAAAAAATCCCTACGATATTTCACTTTTTCCCTTTAAGTCGAAAGGCGAGTCCATTTTTATCGTTTTTTAACTGTCCTTATGGAAAAAGCGTTTTAGAGCTCACTTAGATTGATACTTTTTGGTATAAATTTTAAAAAATGACCGCAATTTACCTGATAAATAGTGATTAATTGTCTAGTGCCATATCGATTGCGACCAATCTATTAATCATTCTAGCATAGAGTAGCTGTCAAGGCTGTAAAGATCGAAGATTTATCTCGTGACCTTGAACACTGTTGTTCACTCATTCGTAGGACAAATTAAATCACTGTTATTTTCACATGAATAGCAGACCAAAATCAGCTATTTGAGTAACCCAAATGCAAAAGCAGTTATATCCAAAATTCGAATGATTATTTGGCATCATAGGTACAGCCGCGGAAAAAAAAAAACGAACCACCGATGATTATTTCGTTAGTTTTTATAGTAGAGCTAAACTTAATATACCAGTTTGTAGGGAATAAAGTCTACTACACATTGATATACAAAAAAAATTGCATAGGGGACTATCTTCATATTAAAATCCGCACCAACTTTAAAATTTCCAATAGCAACACCCAATTTTGATACAATATTTAGAATCTACGACAAAATTCACCGGTGAATATCAATTTGCAAGTCATTTGGTTAAGTAGTTTTTTAATTATGAATATTGAAAGTTTAGGACTCGTAATGTTAAATGAATTTCTTAAACTTTTAATCATATCTTTGGAAATAATAATTTTATTAAGCTGATATTTTTATCTGTGTTACTTCTAAACAACCCAAATAAAATACACTAACTTTCATTACTTATATGTATATTTTTTAATTTTATTTAAATTAGGATATTAATATTCATAAAATTTATGAATAGCAACCCTGCTATATTTTGATAGTGATGGATTCAGAAAAACGTTTTATATGCATATCTAAAATTTCATGATTTTCCTCTTTGTAGTTTTTTGGCTATAATAAAATGAGCATCAAATGATCATTTAAGGGGTCATACACAAATTTAAAATATGCAGAACTTAACAGAAATCTACTAATTTTTAGAATTAAAAGCGCTGTGATCGCGTTGGCATAAAATTCTAAATTCTTATATAAAGGCAAGGGGTATACGGGAGTGGGGGAATGAATGACCACGGGGAAAAAAGAACCACGGCTGATGCCAAAACATTTTCTACCAGCATACTTCATTTTGAAGTCTCACTAATACTTTGTCCAATGTGGAAGTAGCCCCTCAAATAAAATAGATACATATTGTCTAATATCTCTGCATATAAATGTAGGAACTTAATGAAAATTTATATTTCGATTATTTTGAGGGCGGGGAACACTTCTGCGCTATCAAAAGTAGGTGTTGCTATTGAAAATTTTAAAGTTGGTGCGGATTCGAGTATGAAGATAGTCCCCTATGCAAATTTTTTGTATATCAATGTATAGTAGACTTTATTCCCTACAAAATGGTATCTTAAGTTTAGCTCTTCTATAAAAACTAACGAAATAATCATCGGTGGTTCGGTTTTTTTTTCCGCGGCTGTACTTTACAACTTTTACTTCAATTTTAAAATATAATATATATATATATATATATATATATACTTTTTCTTCTTGAACAGATATAAGATGGTTGCGCATCCAGTTTCAAAACAAGTTAAGTGAAAATAATTAAAATTTTGAATACAAATTTTTCAGCAATCTGAGAACAAACACATTTTCATGCAAACTTTTTGTATTTTTTTTTAGCAAAAAAATTATTACATTTGAAAGTTTTTCGTGATTTTCAATAACATATGTATATTCTCATATTATTGAATAAGTTAATCCAAATTTTATTTTTCACATAACTTGTTTTTCAACTGAATCTTTCAACTGAAGACTATTAACTGAAATTTCCCAAATATTCGTCGCCATCTTGTTTTTGGTCAAGAAGCAAAATTTGCTATATTCATATTCCAACTGATCAGAAATCAAACTTTTACTAACGCTCACTTTTGCTGGATATAGCTAATTTCGGTCCTGTGGACTTCATTTTTGAATTAGTGTTAGTAAAAAACAGTTTTTGTGTTCCTAGTTTATGTTTTAAAATTTAGGTACATTACCAAATTACGAAAGTGCTAAACTACCTATAGATACCAAAATCCTATTTTTGAATATAACCTATTTTGCATATGAGACTCTATTAGACAATTATTTCGGAAGTTGAGGCATATGAGTACAACCAGGCATCCATGATTTTCACTGCTCAGCCAATCATGCGCCTGAGCCAATCAAGGACTTGTCACTGCCTGACCAACCAGCCATATGAGTACAACCAGGCATCCCTGATTTCCACTGATCAGTCAATCAGGTGCCTGAGCCAATCAAAGAGAACTCACTGCCTGACCAACCAGGCATATGAGTATAACCAGGCATCCCAGAGTTCCACTGCTCAGCTAACCGGGCGTCTGAGCCAATCGTGTCCAGCAATGAAAGACGTTTCACGTCAAAAACATACAACCTATAACAGTTACAAAACAATGACATTTCATTTAATATTTCATTTGTCAAAATAAATCAGGCCGTTTAATCGTTTCGCAAGAAAAAGAAACTTTCATATTTTACACTTATTAATCAAGGTCGGTAATTGGTGAATATACCAATTACCGACCAGTTAAGGACAATTTCCAACCAGTGCTAAACGTGTGACTACTGAACTTACATTAGACTATAAAATGAAATATACTCGCCTTAAATATTTTTTTCCAAATGGTTAGTAACTGGTACGTGATCGGTAACTGATGCATTGACTCAATACCTTTCTTTTACCGCAATTGAGTAAAAAACATAATTACATTGATTTAAATCTCAAGTGCCTTTCTTCCACTCAATAGCTTCCATTGATCCATATAACCACTCTCTTAAATCTATAACCATCCAATTTCTACAATTTTTTGCTATTGTTTATGTTCACCTCCTTCACTGGAACAAATCCAAATTCATTAACTCACTATAAAAATTTACAAGTCTTTAGACACTTAACGCATCAATGCATTGGCTCGAACGACTTAAAAATCCACATTATCCCTGTATCCGCGACATTACGCACAATAGAAAAGGAGCAATTATTATTAGTATGGTTTTTTTTGCTAACATATGCTACGTAACGATTTCATTATTAGCGATAATTGCGCACATTCGCTCCGAAGAATGCTCGTCTGTGGGAAACTACTTCAATGACCAATCGATTTCCGAAGCTCAGTTTAAGCGAAGCGGAAGCGTTTAACTCGTATTGTGAAATTAATGAACGAGCTCAATTTTTCAATGGATTTACACTTTCAGCGCCTGGGATTAAGTTTGCATTTGCGTTAATTTCCCGCGAGTATTCGCGTTAGGCACCGTGAGTTTAACCTGGGAAGTGCTCAAGGATTGATTTAGGAGGGAGATATATATATATATTTAAATCTCTCAAAACAACTAACCGAGATACACCCCAAACCGTCGCCAATAGCCCAATATTTAGTTCCAGTGCGACGTTAATTAACCAACCCAACTCGGGCCAAAGGCTATACCATGATGTAAAGTGGGCGGAAAAAACGACCCTTCATTGGTACCCTAGTCATCGTAGGGCTAAACTTAATATACCATTTTGCAGGGAATAAAGTGTTCTACCCTATGATATGCAAAACATTTGCATAGGAGGCTGTCTTCATATTAAAATATGCACCAGCTTTAAATTTGTCAATACCAACCCTACTTTTTATTAGGTAACAAAAAATGCTGCACCCTCAAAATAATCTTTAAAAAAATTCGGAAATGTCCTTCAATTATAAACAAAGATATTAAACAATATATATATCACTCGCATTTGAGGGGCTACCTCGGAATTGAACAAAGTAGTAGTCGGATAATGAAATGAACGACGCTGGTATAAAACGTATTACAGTAGTGCCGAAGTTCTTCTTTACGTGGTCAAATTCACCTAGAATTGCTCTAATAATATGATGTAGTATGTATTATACTTAAAGATACGTTACAATTTCAATATTATTTTATGTAGTATGTTTGATAACATCAAACTTTATCATTTGTATTCTTAGAATGTTCTGAAATTATATAGTCAAATGACAAAATAATTATTGTAAGAACAATTAAAAATTATGGAATATATCTTGAACAAATTATTTGTTTCAGGTTTAAAATACATATACCAATGAATTAATTTAGTTTTAAAATTCAGATGGAACACATTTTTTTAAATGGTTTAATTAGGGTTCTACCGACACGTAGTTTCTCAATTCCAAATTTAAATGAAATATTGTAAATGTTATATTTACACTCTCAGTCTGAATTGTGGTTATGCAATTGTTGATTTTTTTTCACATAAAATTATGATTGTGTTAGATTATACAGGGTGTCCAAAAATTATTTTGATACTTTAAAAAATCCTTTAAAAAACAAAAATATGCACATATGGTTTTTTATATTTAATAAAGAAAGAATAAAAGTTTTGTTTTAACAATCTTTAGACCAGATTTTTGAACCTTTAAAAAATCAGTTAAAAAATAGAGCCACACATGGTGTCGTGCCCATTCCGGCTCTGTGAAGCATTGGATAATTTGTAGTTTAGATTGCCTCTGTAATTCGACTTTTCAATTCGTCAATGACACGAATGGGAACTGTTAAACAACTCTTTTTCGCGTACCGTCAATGGGGGTTATTTTACTCCTTACAGGGTAACTTTACTCCACACAATAAAAAGGATATTTTTTTAACATAAAATGGAGTAAAATAATATAATCAAGTGCAGAAGAATCCAGGTGAAGAAAAACTGAAATTCCTTCTCGATTCAAAATGTCGCCATAAAATTTTTAACGAGCTTTCCAACGGCAAGGGCAGGGTTTTGAAGTGGAAAACCAATTTTGGTTATGAAAATTGGAATATCGAAAAATGTTGTTCAATGTTTAGACCAGATTTTTGAACCTTTAAAAAACCAGTTTAAAAATAGAGCCACACATGGTGTTGTGCCCATTCCGGCTCTGTGAAGCATTGGAATATTTGTAGTTTATATTGCTTTTGTAATTCGTTTTTTCAATTAGTCAGTGAGACGAATGAGAACTTTTAAAAAACTCTTTTTCACGTACCGCCAATCTGAGTTACTTTACTCCTTGCAGAGTAAATTTACCTCTGGCAAGGTAACTTTACTCCTGGCAGGGTAACTTTTCTCCACACATTAAAAACGATTCTTTTAAAACATAAAATGGAGTAAAATAATGTAATCAAGTTCAGAAGAATCCAGGTGAAGAAAAACACAAATCCTTCCCGATTCAAAATGCCGCCATACAATTATTAACGATCCCTTCAAAAACAATGGAAGAGTTTTGAAGTGGAAAGCCAATTCTTGTTATGAAAATTGGGATATCGAAATTTTTTTTTCAATGTTTAGACCAGATTTTTGAACCTTTAAAAAATCAGTTTAAAAATAGAGCCACACGTGGTATCGTGCCCATTCCGGCTCTGTGAAGCATTGGAATATTTGTAGTTTAGATTGCTTTTGTAATTCGTCTTTTCAATTAGTCAGTGACACAAATGAGAACTTTTAAACAACTCTTTTTCACGAACCGCCAATGTGAGTTACTTTACTCCTTGCAGGGTAACTTTACTCCACACATTCAAAACGATTCTTTTAAAACATAAAATGGAGTAAAATAATGTAATCAAGTGCAGAAGAATCCAGGTGAAGAAAAACTCAAATTCCTTCCCGATTCAAAATGTCGCCACACAATTATTAACGAGCCCTTCAAAGACAAGGGAAGAGTTTTGAAGTGGAAAGCCAATTCTTGTTATGAAAATTGGGATATCGAAAAATGTTCATGGAATTTCTTTGAAATGGGGAAATCATATTACGCTATGCGATTGCAAATGCGAATTTTATTTAAGTGCTTTAAAGCTTTATACGTTTTTGGAATATAAAAATCCTTGAGGATACGAGTAAAATGAAATCGACTTACTACAAAAAGGCTGAACGGTAGAAAAAAATTACAAGAATGCGTTAAGAGCTTTCTGGGCAGAAAGGAGCATTGAGTTACATTATGCATGTAGCGTTTTATTGCACTTATCTTATATATTTTGTTACAAAATCTATGAATATTTTCTTGTTAAAGTCCTGCTAAGCCTTTTTATTTTCGGGTGCTATGACACTTTAAGTAGGTTAGGTGGAAAAAGTTTTTGGTTTGCTTACAAGTTGAGCTGACACTCTTTTGTGTTCGCGTCAGTAAAAGTTTGGATCGTGTTAAAAGTCCTGAATATTATTTTTACTAATAATTTATTTTACTTATTTCTAATAAATTATTTTACATATTTCTGATCTGAAGGAGGAACTGTGGTGGCCGAATGGTTAGGAGCTCGGTCGAGCATCCGATGGGCCCGGGTTTGATTCCTAGCAGGTGTGTAGCGGTTTGGTAATCAAAGGTTTATCAAATCCGTTGCTTTCGGAACCAAAAAATATCCACAGTGTGTAAGGGACTGCTGAATTCAATCTGCTCGTCCTCCAAACATTCAATCTGTGGAAGAAGGGTTGATGCAAATTGAATTTGTTGCTCTTCAAATATCCTTACGTTACTCGTGGTGTGGAAGTTTGGAGAGTAAAGTGCCATCTCAGGTGTTTTTCTCTTTATTAGGACCATGATACAGTTTTACTGTGTTTTAACGTGAATACTTCTTTCATTTCAGTATGGGTATGCAGTTGCACGGAGTTGCTTAGTGAAAAACAACATTCGTAAAATCCTTATAAATCCACGAGGAATCAATCTACGGAGATAAATGACGTACCATCGTGTAGAGGAAGGTGAATTAATAACCCATTCTACCATCTGACCTTTGTACCACGTGGAAGGGAAGGAGTACCGACCAACTGCAGTATACGACTCCGACCTATAATTCCACGTTGAATCTTCCTTTGGGCATAAATGAAGTACCATCGTGAGAGGAAAGTAGCCTCGTCGACCAGGCCTATTATTAACGCATTCGGCCCTCTGATATTTGTACCACATGGGGGGATGTCACCCTTGGCTCAATATCGCATTCGTCCATATAACACCACGTGGAGTCATCATAAAAGGATAAATGACATATCATCGTGTAGAGGAGAGTTTGCCGCATCTACCAAGCTGAATAATAACCCAATTCGCCCTCTGACCTTTGTACCACGTGGGGCTCAAAAGTATTTATGAACGAAACCTTGCGGTACAGTGTGGTCTGTGTACCCTATTCGTATTTTTTTCTTTGGGATAGATCCCGAAACGCCACCAAAAGTACATTGTGTAGCTCTAGTGCGACGCTAATAAGGCTCCCTGGCTGAGCGGGTAAAGGCGTCAGCTGGGAAGACGGTTCGATCCTAGGCGATGGACTTGACAAAGAAAAGTAAAAAAGTATTGATCTTGTGATCGGAGGGTTGCCAGCTTCGCTACAAAATACTAGAAAAGTCGTCCAGAACATCCGCAAAAATTAACGGCGTGTATACGGGACTGGTGCACGATAAATCTGATCGGGGTTCAAAGTCCCGACGTCTATTGTAATTAATTGTAAGGCGTTGGGTGCCAGTTCAGGTGTTTCCTCGTCATCTGACCATGGTTCTAAAATAACGAGGTACATGTATGAATGTGTTCCCGGGTCTTTCTTTCGAGATAGACCCCGAACCGTCGCCAATAGCCCACTGTGCAGCTCTAGTTCGACGTTAATTAACCAAAACCAAACCAAAAAAAGCGACGCTAATACAAATAATCTTTTATCTTAGGTATTGCACTGTGAAAAGAACCACTCAATTCAAATTAAACTTACCAGACAACCTTTACTACTTGCCGAAAAAAACTTTAATTTTCTTCTATCTTGAATCATAAACTACACAAAACCAAAATAATCCAATTCCAATGCAAACACGGATTGTTAGGATTTGTTACTCAAGAAAAATTTCCCCACTAAAAACTACTTTCGAAAATAAGTATCAAAATCACCCAAGAAAGTATTCTTCAAGCCCTGGCCATTACGCTGCGTATCATATGCACATGACATGATTAGGAAAGACACGATGCCGCTGCTTAAGAAAGCGCAATTGAGTTATGGTGCTTTTCCACCCTAAACAAAGCTCTTACGTACCCCGTAATTGATAATTAGACCCATCGCATAATGAGAACAAGACACCTATCAAGTGCTCCACTGGAAGATAATTGGATGGGATTAATGCGTAGCCTAAATGTTTCACTTAGGGATGTGCCAAAATCAATAGGCATAAAACGTCGGCAATATTTCCAAGACTATGTTTGATGGGTTAGTGGGAAAATTTTCTTAACACTCCAGAGCTCGAGGTGTGTCTAAAGGACACAATCCAGGCAAATCGAATTGGTTTGGTTTGGCTAACCAACGTCGCACTAGAGCTGCATAGTGGGCTATTGGCGACGGTTCGGGGTCTATCTCGAAGGAAAGACCAGGGAACACATGCACTTTCACACACACATTCATACATGCACCTCGTTATTTTAGAACCATGGTCACATGACGAGGACAACATCTGAGCTGGCACCCAAAGCCTTCAATAGACGTCGGGACTTTGGACCCCGATCAGATTTATCGTGCACCAGTCCCGTATACACGCCGTTAATTTTTGCGGATGTTCTGGACGACTTTCCTAGTATTTTTATAGCGAAGCTGGCAACCCTCCTATCACAATATCACTACTTTTTTACTTTTCTTTGTCAAGTCCATCACACGGGTTCGAACCACCAATCCTCGGATTAGTAGCTGAACGCCTTAACCGCTCGGCCGGCAAATCGAAGTGGAGGTGGACGGTTGGTTTGGTTTGATTAACCCTTTGAGTATTGAATTATTTGAAGATTTTTATGTCCATGGGACGGATTTGGTGAGGTTCAATTGATCCCATTCTTGACCGACCCTACAACAATTTGTTTGCGATCAAAGCAAAACTGGCGGGGGTGCCGCAAACATCCACACCTGCTTCTTAAATTCAGATGACGAGTCAGACTCGTCCACCGTAATTTCGCTCAAGTAAGCAGATGACGAGCCTCACTCGTCAAATGTACCCAAAGGGTTAAATAACGTCGTACTAGAGCTGCACATGGCGAGGGTTCGGAGCTTATATCGAAGGAAAGACCCGGGAACGATGCCTCGTATTTTTGTACCATGGTCAAATAACGAGCACAACACCTGAGCTGGCACCCACGCCTTCAATAGGCGTCAGGAGTTTGGATCCCGATCATATTTATTGTGCACCAGTCCGCCAGTATACACGCGCACTAGTATACACGCGCACTAGTATACACGCCAGTATAATTTGTTGGATGTTCTGGACGACTTTCTAGTAATTTTTTTGTAGCGGAGCTGGCAACCCTCCGATCACGGACGTCAGGATAAAAAAATCAGTTGAAAAAAAAGAGGACAAGTACCAGGTCTTAACCCTCTAGTCCATGATTTTTTTCTTTTTAAATGAAATAAATTTTTTCCGTTTTCTTTTTACCCCTGGACCGCTGGAAAAATATACAAAAAAATCCTAAGTTCCTATTTAATTAAATATATAATTAAAACCGTTGTGTAGCGTATATGCAACATCGTGTGTAATTACTAAAATGACCTCGAAAGCTTCGCCTTCACGGGCCAGTTTTAGAACAACAGACCTCGAAACAACTGATTTCCTCTATCACGATCATTTGTATAAAGAAAAGGGACCTTGCGGCGGTTATAACCCAGCAAAAAAAGTCAGCATAAAACCTTCATCAAAATTTTGAAATTGAAGGTTTTATGCAGGAAAACTGCAGTTTTTTTGAATATCTATAAAATTACAGGTTTTTGTTTCAATGTCCTTCATAAAAACTGCAACAAACCTTCATAAAAACCTGCAAAAAAACTTCAATTTTTAATCATGAAGAGAAAATGCAGATATTTTAAAGGTTTTATGCAGGAAAATTAATAACTTCAGAAAAACTGCAGTTTTTTCCTTCAATCAATATCCTTTATAAAACCTTCAAAAACCTTAAATTTGAACAATTTTGATGAAGGTTTCATGCTGACTTTTTTTGCTGGGAAAACTAGGCACATGGTTCCTAATACTATAATAGTTAACATAAAACTCAATAAATGCAACTAATGGTCATTTTAAACTTGTGTAGCATATATACTACACTGTGTACTAGAGGGTTAAATATGAGCCCTCAATATGTTAACGATATTTTGCTAAAATTACTGCTACAAAGGATAATTTGGTTCTTGTTTAAATTTACCCAAAGCGAAACCCAATACCTACAATATATATTAAGCTTCAGTTTTTCGTATCGTGTTAACGCTGTCAATAGCTAAAGTTACAACGGATTTTAATCACTCCCTGGCTTCAATATTCCCCTATCAAAATGACACTCTACTGTGTTGATTGGCCAATAAACCTGAGAGGCACAACTAGCTAAAAGTCTTTATTTCCGAGGGATGATGGTAATCATGTTTCTAGTGGCGTGAAAAACACTGGTGTCCTTGTGATTATTTAAGAAAATTATTCTAAGAAGCGGCTACTGTGGAATGGTATTTTAATGCTTGAGATAACTATAAATTTTACGTATTGTAATGTTAATTGTAAATTAACACTTTTGTAATGTTGTTCTTGTAATGTTAATAGAGGAACAGGTTGCTTATACGATCTCGTTTGGTGATCTTTAAACAGGATGTTCACATGTTGATGATTAAACAGGACGTGCTTGTTTTGTGGGATAAAAACCCTCAATATATTTTAGAAGAGAAACGCTACCTGAAATGATTTTCATGAAATTTACCTGGGAATTCGTAGCGACGTTGATGTGTTGGAAGAAAAAGAGAAAAATATTTTTGATAAGTCCATACCTTCTCACATATAAGTATGAAAAAGTGTAGGGGCCGTAAAAAATTCGATTTTGAGATTTTAAAAATGGTGCTATTTTTTCTTCCTCATTAGACGACGGAATAACAATAAAACTAGAATTTGCTCTTTGTTTATTTCAAACTAAACTAAGCAATAAATAATTTAAATAACACAGTTAAATTAAAGTCAATGGATTTGATGATGAAACTTCACTGTGAAATAGTCATCTTACACCTTCGACAGAGATTTTACCTCCCCATGTGCAAACGCTAGATTTTGCTAGTAGCGGCGGTATATTGTCCGCATTTGAAAAATTTGCCGTGTGTTTTGACCTTAATTATATATCGTTCAAATTTTTTCTTAAACATTCATGGTCAAGGATCCCATTGGGTAATAATAAAATAGAAATTCGTCGTTTTGCTTTCTCAGAAGAAGCTAAAAATTATTTAGAAACTCCCCCCCCCCCCCACTTGAGTATAATTTTTAATAATCAAATTTGGACTAGAATAATAATAATAATAATAGAAATAACAGTAATAATAATAGAAATAACAGTAATAATAATATAAATAATAATAATAATAGAAATAATAATAATAATAGAAATACTAATAATAATAATAGAAATACTAATAATAATAATAGAAATACTAATAATAATAATAGAAATACTAATAATAATAATAGAAATAATAATAATAATAATAATAGAAATACTAATAATAATAATAGAAATAATAATAATAATATTAATAATAAAAATAATAATAATAGAAATAATAATAATAATAGGAATAATAATATAAATAATAATAATAGAAATAATAATAATAGAAATAATAATAATAGAAATAATAATAATAGAAATAATAATAATAATAGAAATAATAATAATAATAATAGAAATACTAATAATAATAATAGAAATAATAATAATAATATTAATAATAAAAATAATAATAATAGAAATAATAATAATAGGAATAATAATATAAATAATAATAATAGAAATAATAATAATATAAATAATAATAATAGAAATAATAATAATAATATAAATAATAATAATAATAATATAAATAATAATAATAATATAAATAATAATAATAATATAAATAATAATAATAATAAAAATAATAATAATAATAATAGAAATAATAATAATAATAGAAATAATAAGAATAATATAAATAATAATAATAATAGAAATAATATTATTATAAAAAATAATAATAGATATGATTATAATAATAGAAATCATGCTAATAATAATAAAACAATAATAGAAATAATAATAATATAAATAATATTATTAATAATAAAAATAATACTAGAAATAATAATAATAGGATTTATAATATAATAGAAATAATAATAATAGGAATTATAATATAATAGAAATAATAATAATAATAGGAGTAATACTACTAATAATAGAAATACTAATAATAATAATAGAAATACTACTAATAATAATAGAAATACTAATAATAATAATAGAAATACTAATAATAATAATAGAAATACTAATAATAATAATAGAAATACTAATAATAATAATAGAAATAATAATAATAATAATAATAGAAATACTAATAATAATGTAGGTGTTTTAGCAAAGAAATAAACACACGAGGGTAGACAGGACATTATTGAAATATATTTAAACTTTAGGTTCAAGCTAAACTAATATTTAAAACGGAACATTTAAGTGGATGCCTACGATATTGACCCACTGAGACGAAACACGACCGATCACATGAAGATCGTAAACATGAATGAATAGGGTGTTGCCACCACTAGGTTACAAGTTATATGCTTGGGCTGTTCCATTACAAATAAGCAGAGGTCATGGGAAAATGGGCATTGATATCCAACAATTCCCCTTTACAATGGTTATTTTTACAGAAACAAATACATATAAACAATAGAATATTACACAATTATGTAATAATTAAAAATTGAAATCTGACAATCCAATCAATTTACAGCAATTCTTGTGTTTAGGAACACTTAATCCTTTTGTCAACACATCAGCTGGCATATTTTCTGAACACAAATATTTTACATCAATATCTCCACGCTCATAAATTTCTCGAACAAAATGATACCTTATGTCGATGTGTTTAGTCTTGTTATGAAAGACAGGATTTTTGACTAACTTTTGAGCTGACTGATTATCAGACATCACAATCGTGGGTGCAGACACATATTTCGGTGACAGTTCACCCAGAAATTTTCTAAGATGAACGATCTCCTTCGAGATCTCGGACAATGCGATGTACTCCGATTCCGTCGTTGACAATGCCACAGAACGCTGTTTTCGGGATTCCCAACTGATTGGTCCCCCGGACAATTGTAGGACAAAACCGGTGTATGATTTTCGGTCATTGACATCTGATGCCCAGTCCGCATCGACGAACGCCTTGAGATGTTCACCATTTTTCTTGAAAATTATCGATTGATGTTGAGTGCCTTTTAAGTACCTTAAGATTCTTTTTGCAGCTATCCAGTGCTCTTTTCCTGGGTTGTTATTAAATTGGCTCAAAAAGTTCACTGCGTGAGTGATGTCGGGCCTCGTGGCTACCGACAGGTACATTAATGAGCCAATGAGAGATCGATATGGTATATCTCTCATTTCCGAAATTTCATCATCATTTTGAGGGCACATATCC
This sequence comes from Troglohyphantes excavatus, assembly GCA_963932185.1. Classification (NCBI taxonomy): domain Eukaryota; kingdom Metazoa; phylum Arthropoda; class Arachnida; order Araneae; family Linyphiidae; genus Troglohyphantes; species Troglohyphantes excavatus. Next base: position 70,523,382 of record OZ010672.1, read on the forward strand.
TTCGTGAGTTTCTTGCTGCAATCCATTGGACACGCAACTGGTTTAGCATCTTGCATTTTGAATTTATGCAATGTGTCTTCAATATATTTTCGTTGAGACATTATGATGCTATCTTTGCATTGCTTAAATTCGATTCCTAAGCAATAATGCAATGGACCTAAGTCCTTCATTTTAAATGCTGCAGACAGGTCATCTCTGACTTTCTCATAGGAAGATTTGCTTGAAGATAAGACAATCAAGTCATCTACGTACACAATGATGATCACTTCCTCAGTGGCGGTTTTTAGACGATAAACACATTTATCGGAGATGAGCGGTTTGAAATGTAAAGCGTTTAGCTTCTCATCTAATTTGTTGTACCACTGTCTTCCAGATTGTTTCAATCCATAGAGCGATCTCTTGAGTAAACAAACTTTATCTTCTTCATACAATTCCTTGAAATTTTCAGGTAATTCCATGTATACAGTCTCTTTTAAATCTCCATTGATGTATGCCATCACGAAATCCAGTTGATGAGCAATTAAATCATTTTCAACCGCATATGACAAAACAGTTCGAATTGAACTTAATCTGGCGACGGGAGAAAAATTTTCCTCAAAGTCAATGCCGGGTTTCTGTGTACAACCTAGGGCTACCAATCGCGCCTTTAATTTTTCTACACTTCCATCTGAATTGAACTTTGTCTTCAAAACAAATTTAGAGGGGATGACCTTTTTGTTTTTAGGTCTATCAACAAGAACCCAAGCGCATTCATTTTCGAGCGAAAAGAATTCTTCCTCCATGGCATTGACCCATTTATCCCTTTGATCACTATTTAGTGCTTGCTTAACAGTCGGAGAAGAACAGCTGTTTGGATCAGCTGATTTAGCGTAATGAAATTCCTTGCTAGGACGGCCGCGCCTTCCAGTATGAATCATTCTTGGGCGCCCAGCGAGTCTCTTTCGAAGGATAGGCTCATAAATCTCCGCATCTGAGAGATATTCATCATTTTCCAAAACATCAGGAGAATCTGCCGAGGGAAAATCGGAATCCTCATCTTGTGACGCATCAGGCATTGAAGGTCGCGGGGAGAGAGCTCCGTCTGGCGTCGATTCCCCATTTCGCTGTGAGACTTCAGGAATAAAAACCTTCTCTGGATCTTCGCCGGTAGATGTATTAGTCGAATCGCCACCAATGGGGAAAAAGTATTCCAGCTCTTTTTCGTTAGATTCAACGTTTGAATTGAACTCTTGTACGAATCTCGCGTCGCGCGAGACAATGACTGATCTCGTCGGTTCGTGCCAGAACCTATATGCCTTTGAAACTTCAGAATAACCTATGAAGATGCACATTTCAGATCGTGCGTCGAATTTGGCTTTATAGTGCTTGTTCAAGACGAATGCTTTCTGTCCGAAAACTTTGAAGTATGATGCAGTTGGTTTTCTTCCAAAAAATATTTCAAATGGGGTTCTTTTCTGCATAACGCTTCGTGAAGGGCATCTATTTCGTAAATAGGCGCTGGTTCGAATCGCTTCAGCCCAGAACTTCACATCCAAATTTGCTTGGATTAGTAAACAACGCGCCATTTCGACGAGTGTTCTATTTGCGCGTTCTGCGACGCCATTTTGTTCTGGTGAGTAAGGGGCCGATTTTTCTCGGCGTATTCCTTGTTCTTGTAAGAATTTTTCGAATTCTTTTCCAGTGTACTCAAGGCCATTATCTGTACGAAGAACTTTTATTTTCTTTCCTGTACGATTTTCTACGCAGGCCTTGTATTTCACGAATGCGTCTTTTGCTTCGTCTTTAGTTTTCAGAAAGAATATTTCGATATAGCGAGATTTGTTGTCGATAAAAGTCACAAAATAACGTGATCCGCCAAGCGATGGAATTTTCATTGGTCCGCATAAATCAGAATGTACCAGGTCGAGAAAATCTGTACTTACAAATGTTGACTTCTTCGGATAAGGAGTAGCGGTTTGTTTACTTTGAATACAAACTTGACAGTCCTTCAAAGAGTCACTATTGTTGAAAGATAATCCTCGTACCATTTCTTCTGTTTTCAATTTCTTTAAGTCGTTTTCATTTAAGTGGCCAAATTTTTGATGCCACATTTGAAATTCTGTTACGACAGCAGCGGTTTCTATGCTTGGTTCGACATAATATAAATCTCCAATGCGTTTTGCGCGCAACATGACAGATCCATCTTCTTCTATTATTTTTGCTTCGCGAGCATTGAAAACAACAGAACGGTTGTTTCGTGTGCATTTTGCAGTTGAAATTAAATTCGTTTGCAGTTCGGGAACACATAACACATTTTCAAGACGAACTGTTTTCGTACCTTGTACATCGGGGACTGTAATTCGGACGGATCCTTTTCCAGTGATGTTAGCAGTTTTGTCGACTGCCAGTTTGATGTAGGAGTTCGTTTGTTTGTGAAATTCGAAGAAGAGATCTGCATTGTTTACCATATGGGACGACGCGCCACTATCGAATAAGAACATTGCCTTGTTTTCTTCGCTTGCGTCCATGCAAATGGCTGTTGTCGCGCTTTCGTTACGCTGTGTCACGCATTTTCTTTCTGGTCTTGCAGATTTGTTTTCCGCTATTTTCTTGAAACAGGATTCAGTTTTATGCCCCTTTTTCTTGCAAAATCCGCAGATAATATTTTGAAATTGCTTGTTTTGCGATTTCTTGTTTTGACTTTCACCATGCCAGTTCGGTTTTTGCTGATTTCTTCTAGAAGTAAAATACGCGTTTTGAACGTGGATTTCTTGATTTTCTTTTCCTTGTCTTGACTCGTACTCTTCCAAAAGTTTTATTTTCAGAGCTTCTGGCCTGGGTAGTTGGTCTCTCGATTCTATTGCGCACCGGAAATTTTCGAAGTTGTCCGGGATGCTATATAGTATTAAAATTGAGAGGAGGTCATCTGCGATTGCTATTTCCATTTGAAGTAATTTATCAACTGTATCGAAAAAGGAGTTTAAATGAATGGACATACTTTCCGTAGTCATTTTACGAAATAGAAGCTGTTTCAGCAACGTGGCTTTTTTAGCCGGACCTTTAGACTCGTATATTGATTTTAATTTATCCCATACTTCATTTGAAGTTTTGCAGTGTTTGATGTTGCAAAGTTCACTTGGGCACATAGATAAAATAATATCCGCACGGGCCTTTTGATCTTCTGTTGTCCATTTCGTGATCTTCACTTCGTCATCCGTTGGTTTCGGTTCCGTTCCGTTGACAAAATTCCAATGATCATTTTTGACCAAAATAGCTTCAATTTGAAGCTTCCAAGTATCATAGTTTTCCTTGCCCAGTCTTTCGATGTTGCTCATGGCGTTCGAAGACATCTTTTTGAGGAGGAATCACGATTTCTTGATGCGAGAACGAAAAAATTTCAAAATGGCTGCCCCGTTAGGGCTAACGCTACTGCTCGCTGTTCTTGGCGCAGTAGAAATGCGACCTGGGCTCCATTACCAATGTAGGTGTTTTAGCAAAGAAATAAACACACGAGGGTAGACAGGACATTATTGAAATATATTTAAACTTTAGGTTCAAGCTAAACTAATATTTAAAACGGAACATTTAAGTGGATGCCTACGATATTGACCCACTGAGACGAAACACGACCGATCACATGAAGATCGTAAACATGAATGAATAGGGTGTTGCCACCACTAGGTTACAAGTTATATGCTTGGGCTGTTCCATTACAAATAAGCAGAGGTCATGGGAAAATGGGCATTGATATCCAACAAATAATAATAGAAATAATAATAATAATATTAATAATAAAAATAATAATAATAGAAATAATAATAATAATAGGAATAATAATATAAATAATAATAATAGAAATAATAATAATAGAAATAATAATAATAGAAATAATAATAATAATAGAAATAATAATAATAATAATAGAAATACTAATAATAATAATAGAAATAATAATAATAATATTAATAATAAAAATAATAATAATAGAAATAATAATAATAGGAATAATAATATAAATAATAATAATAGAAATAATAATAATATAAATAATAATAATAGAAATAATAATAATAATATAAATAATAATATTAATAATATAAATAATAATAATAATATAAATAATAATAATAATATAAATAATAATAATAATAAAAATAATAATATTAATAATAGAAATAATAATAATAATAGAAATAATAAGAATAATATAAATAATAATAATAATAGAAATAATATTATTATAAAAAATAATAATAGATATGATTATAATAATAGAAATCATGCTAATAATAATAAAACAATAATAGAAATAATAATAATATAAATAATATTATTAATAATAAAAATAATACTAGAAATAATAATAATACGATTTATAATATAATAGAAATAATAATAATAGGAATTATAATATAATAGAAATAATAATAATAATAGGAGTAATACTACTAATAATAGAAATACTAATAATAATAATAGAAATACTACTAATAATAATAGAAATACTAATAATAATAATAGAAATACTAATAATAATAATAGAAATACTACTAATAATAATAGAAATACTAATAATAATAATAAAAATACTAATAATAATAATAGAAATACTAATAATAATAATAAAAAATACTACTAATAATAATAGAAATACTAATAATAATAATAGAAATAATAATAATAGGAATTATAATATAATAGAAATATTAATAATAATAGGAGTAATACTAATAATAATATTAATAATAAAAATAATAATAATAGAAATAATAATAATAGGAATAATAATAATAGGAATATTAATAAGAATAAGAATAATAATAGATATAATAATAAAAATAAGAATAAGAATAAGAATAGAATTAATAATAATAAGAGAAAGATTATTTTAAGATAATTATTATTATTAATAATAATAATACTAATAATAATAATATGAATAATATTAATAGAAATGGTAATAATAATAGAAATTAATAATAATAATACTAATAATAATAATATGAATAATATTAATAGAAATGGTAATAATAATAGAAATTAATAATAATAATAAAAATTATAATAATAATAGAAATAATTATTATAATAGAAATAACAATGATAGAAATAATAATTATAATAAAAATGATAATGATAGAAATAATAATAAAATAAATAATAATAATAGAAATAATAATAATAGAAATAATAATAATAGAAATAATAATAATAGAAATAATAATAATAGAAATAATAATAATAGAATTAATAATAATAGAAATAATAATAATAGAAATAATAATAATAGAAATAATAATAATAGAAATAATAATAATAGAAATAATAATAATAGAAATAATAAAAATATTAGAAATAATAATAATAGAAATAATAATAAGAGAAATAATAATAAGAGAAATAATAATAATAAAAATAATATAAATAATAAAAAAAAATAAGAGAAATAATAATAAGAGAAATAATAATAATAAAAATAATATAAATAATAAAAAAAAAAAATAAGAGAAATAATAATATTAAAAATAATAGAAATAACAATGTTTTGGCAATATTTTAAGATTCAATGCCAACTTTATATTCTCAATTTCAGAGCTTTTTCTCAGAATTCCTTCTCATTTTAGTTATTTTTTTATTTTATTATTTCGTCTAGTATTTTTTAAAAATTATTCGTGAATATCTATTCCCAAGGCCATGATGCGATTACTTCGTGATACTCTTTTGACATATTTTACGGCATTTTTGCTTTTGCTCTGACGTGTTTTCACAAACTTACTAAAAAATCTAATTACACTCTTGAACAATAAAAAAGCAAGCGGTTAACAACATGGCTTTTTCCAAAACTGCAAGGCTTTATTTTTTTTAAAAAGATATTTTATCACATAATTAAAAGAGTATTTTTATAATTTAAGCAATTTTAAGCAATAAGGAAGCAACAATATTTATTATTTATTTTAAGTTGATTCACATAAATCGATTATATATCCTAAAAATCAGCAAAATATTTTTATTTTTATTTTTTCCGATGTTTTTATCTAATGCTTGAAGGAACTATTTCATGTTTTTCGTTGTTCTTTTTAACTTCTTAAATTCTGAAATATTACCTAAATGTTCTCAAATTGCGGTATTAACAATTTCGAATTTTTATTTTTATTATTATTTTATTTTTGAGTGCAAAATTGGTTGGATGATTCAACGTCTCACTAGAGCTCCACAGTGGACTATTGGCTATGGTTCGGGATTTATTTCGATAAAAATCCCGAGAACACTGTCTCGTAGTTTGGAATCATGGTTGTCATGAGTAGACAATGTCGCCAATAGCCCTGCAGCTCTAGTGCGACGTTAATTAACAAAACCAAACCATGAGTAGACAACTGAGCTGGCACCACTGAACTCTAACTGTAACTGCTGGAAGGCTCAAACTTTGTTTCCTCTACGGGCGCGTTGAAACCACTTGAAAGCTGCCATACGGTGCCCCAACATTTTTTAAAAAATTATTTAGTGGTGTTTTTTATTACCAAAGCATTGTAAAAGTATTAAATATATATAAATATTATATTTTCTTCTTATAGAATTAATTTTTATATTGCCAAACAGATAGTTTTTGCTCTTGCTTTTTAACTACTTCTACTTTGACTTGCAAATGACTTCCTATTTTAATAGCAGATTACATTTAAAATGGATTTAAAAAGAAAATAAAAAAAAACTTATATACGAAATATTGCGGTATCAAGAAAAGTATGCCCCATCATGGCGGCCTCCATATCGGCTTCAAGTCAACAAAATGTCTTGCCCTATCCAGAAGTTACAGTTAGAGATCAGTGGCTGGCACCCGACGCAACCTCAATATTCATCAACAACACAAACTTACAAAAATCGTTTTAAATTATCCTCAATTTTTATCGGCCTGAATACGGAACTAGTGCACGTTAAACCTGATTGCAGCTCAATGTCCCCAGTCTTTCCTTCGAGATAGACACCGCACAGTCATCAATAGTCCACTGTGCAACGTTAATTAACCTTATTTTTATACAACCAACCTTATTTTTTAAAAAATAACGGGTTTCTGCAATAAAATACGGGAGCCCTAGTTGCTCAGTGGATAAGGCTTCGTTCAGCTACTAATCAGAGATTTGGTGGTTCGAATCCGTGCGATGGACTTGACAAAGAAAAGTAAAAAAGTAGTGATCTTGCGATCAAAGAGTTGCCAGCTTCGCTACAAAAATACTAGAGAGTCGTCCAGAACGTACAACAAATTACACTGGTGTGTATACGGGAATGGTGCACGATAAATATGATCGGGGTCCAATGACCTGATGCCTATTGTGGTTGCGTCGAGTGCCAGCTCAGGTGTTGTCCACGTCATCTGACCATGGTTCAAAAACACGAGGCATCGTTCCGGGACTTTCCTTTGAGATAGGCCCCGAACCGTCGTCAATAGCCCACTGTACAGCTCTAGTGCGACGTTAATTAACCAAACCAAACCGTGCACCAGTCCCATATACACGCCCATATTTTTTGTGGATGCTATGGACGACATTCTAGTATTTTGCTAGCAAAGTTGGCAACCCTCCGATCGCCATATCACTACTTTTTTACTATGCTTTAGTCTAGTCCTCGCACAGGTCCGAACCGGCAATCCTTTAATTCCCAGCCGACGCCTTTATCCACTGGGCTATCCGGCGCCCCCCCCTCCCCCCCCCCCCCCCCCCCAAGAATAGTAAAAAAAAAAAAAAAGCAGTGACATTGCGATCGGAGGGTTGCCAACTTCGCTACCAAAACACTAGAATGTCGTCCAGAACATCCACAAAAAATTAACGTCGTATATACGGGACTGGTTCACGATAAATCTGATCTCGGTCCAAACTCCCGACGTCTATTAAAGGCATTGGGTGCCAGCTCAGGTGTTCTTCGTCATCTGACCATGGTTCAAAAATACGAGGCATCGTTCCCGGGTCTTTCCTTCGAGATAGTCCCCGAACCGTCACCAATAGCCCACTGTGCAGCTCTAGTACGACGTTAATTAACCAAAACCAAACCAAACCGGGTCTTTCTGTCAAGATGTGTCCCGAACCAACGCCAATAGTCCAATGTGCAGCTCTAGTGCGATGTTATTTAACCAAACAAAACCAACTGTCAGCTACCAACTATTCCGGGAATATTTACAATGATACAATTATGGTTTGGTTTGGTTAATTAACGTCGCACTAAAGCTGAACAGTTTGCTATTGGCGACGGTTCGTGGCCTATCTCGAAGTAGTGATATTGTGATTGGAAGGTTACCCCTCCGATCACAAGATCACTACTTTTTTTACTGTTCTTAGTCAAGACCGACGCGCAGGATCGAACCAGGAACCCTTTGATTCCCAGCTGACGCCTTTATCCACTCGGCCACGGAGGCCGATACAATTATGAGGCAATCAACTAAAGCATGATTTACTGTGGATGGTAAACAGTGAATGGATAAACAAAATTGACGCAATTTTGCATGTCTGGTGTTTGAGCCCTTTAGAGGAAGAAAACCCCGAATTATATCCCTGTGTAAAAATTCAAATTTTTTCTAGATGTTGTCACAGCAGCTACAACGGAGTTACCAGCTAGGTCGCCCTAGTGGCGACACAGCGGAGTGCAAAGGATTAAACGATTCAATTGTATAGTTAACGGGACTAGAAGCTCTGATCGCCATCAATAATTGCAAAACGTGGCGATCCGTATTCAAGTCCACTCCCAATGTCCACAGTAAATGCTGCGGGTACGCAAGAGCAAATTGACGCAGCTCTCTGCATGGTAGTCAAACACGATTCAACCTTGTTTGAGGCTCTCTGTCCTGCTTTACATAAACTACAGCCCCTCTTAAAGCCGTAATCAAACATGAGCTGAAATATCCATTATGAATACCGGATCGGGATGTTCCTGTTCATTAATGTAGATCTCATTTGATTATGTCTGCATGTGGTATTTCAAGTATTTGCTCATCCAATTACCTAAAGCAATGTCTAGTTCAGTGCAAATATGCTACTCGGAATCTCAATACGGTTGTTTGTCACTGAAAAACGGATATATGTATAATTAGAGTAAATGCACCAATATAGTTTAGTTAGGCATTAACTAATTCTCGGTCGTTTTTTCCTTCCAATTTCTGTTGCATTCATTTTAAAGAAGTTTTTTTAAAAAAATTGTATCTTCCATGCTCAATTCTAATTAACTTTCGGGACCTCCGTGGCCCAGTGGATAAAGGCCTCAGCTGGGTATCAGAGGATTCTTGGTTTAATCCTGTGCGACGGACTTGACAAGGAAAAGTAAAAAAGTAGTGTTCTTGTGATCGGACGGTTGCTATCTTCACTACAAAATACTAGAAAAGTCGTCCAGAACATCCACAAAAAATTATCGGCGTGTATACGGGACTGGTGCACGATAAATCTCCTCGGAGTCCAAAGTCCCGACGTCTATTGAAGGCTTTGGGTGCCAGTTCAGGTATTTCCTCGTCATCTGACCATGGTTCTAAAACAACGAGGTGCATGTATGAATGTGTGTGTGAATGTGTATGTGTTCCCGGGTCTTTCCTTCGAGATTGACCCCGAACCGTCTCTAATAGCCCACTGTGCAGCTCTAGTGCGACGTTAATTAACCAACACCAAACCAAACCAAACCAAACCTTCGAGATAGGTTCTGAACCGTCGCCAATAGCCCACTGTGCGGCTCTATTGCGATGTTAATTAACCAAACCAAACCGCATTTTTGTACCATGGTCAGATGACGCGGCAACACCTGAGCTGGCACCCGATTCAACCTCAACAGCATTCATTTTAAAGAAGTTTTTTAAAAAATTGTATCTTCCATCCTCAATTCTAGTTATCATTCTAATTATCATCAATTAATCTCAGGTGTTGTCCTCGTCATCTGACTATGGTTCAAAAATACGAAGCATCGTTCTCGGGTCTTTCCTTCGAGATAGGCCCCGAACCGTCGCCAATAAGCCCAGTGTGCAGCTCTAGTGCGACGTTTTTTAATCAAAACCAAAAAATAAATCTAATTAACTTTCCCTTAAGTCTTTATACCGTAAAAAATCACTTAAAAATGAGTACCTAAATCTACTCTTTTTTTTTTAACTATAATTGCATCATAAATGAGCGATGACGTACTCAAATGTTTGAAACCGCACTTACTAAAAAATAAGCCACTTTAGATATATTCAATTTAAATATTATTGATTACGATTTAAGTAATGTGTAATAAACGTACATTTATAATTCTAAAATATTTCCTGCAAATATTCCAAAATTGTAATATATTCAAATTTAGATGGACATACTCAAAATTGAGTACATTCATTAAAATTCGGAAACATATGCACTTGCAAGCGATTCCTCCATCTACTCAAAAACAAGCGCGGATCCAGGTGGGGGGTAAAGGGGAAATTACCCCCCCCCCCCCTAACATCTAGGATTGTATTTTTAAAAGTCACCTAGGCAATGAAAAATTTTAAACTAAGAATTAATTTTTTCGAAACGTGATATACCTGTATATGCATTGCTTAATGCTCTTTAAAACTTCCCAATACTCTCCCCCCCCCCTTCCGTAGACAGAGTTACTCAAAGTATGCTTGTTTTAATTTCTATAGAGAAAATTTAATGAAAAGGGAATGAAAAAAAGTTAAAGTAATCATTTCAAAAATGTTAAATTTCAATGTAGTTTTTCCAGCAACTGAAAAACTTTCGATTATCAAGTAGCTTTTTTTTTTTAATACCCAAGACATGTCCAACTCAGCTTAAAAAAACTTATCAAGTAGCTTGGATGGCGTTGGGGGAGGGCGTCAAATTTGGTGTTCATGATAACAATATACTGTATTACCCCCCCCCCCCCTAACAATAATCTCTGGATCCGCCCTTGCACAAAAATGGATACATATCAGCACATCATGATACATATCAGCACATCATTTCGAATTTAAAACTAAATATACTAAAAATTGCATCTATAAATCCGATTATGTTAGTTTTTAATAATTTTATCTTTTGAAAGGATAGAAAGGAAGGCATAAGGTTATTTCCACCACTTCAGCGACTATTTCATAAATACAGAAGTAGGTGAAACAACAAGGCAGTTCCAGTTACAAAATTATTCACGAAGGACGGAAAACACTGAACGTATCTTGAATAGAAAAATACAAAAGTCCAGCTCCTTTGTATTTTTATCTATTATATCTATATTGCTTAGATTTGTCTGGTCCTTGCCCAAATCGACATAGGATTTTTTTTCTTTATATAAATAAGTGAAAAAGTGTAAATAAGAAAGAAATGGAGCTGCCTTGTTCTTGCACCCACTTCTTCAATTCAAATAAAACTTCCCAAATTTATTTCTCATTTGATACCAAGATTAAATACAATAGTAGTAAAAACGATATTCAGCGACCAAAGTAGCTATTTATAGGCAATAACGAGCTTTAGACGTGAATATCTTTATTTTATCGCTAATAAACGCGAGTATTTTTTAAAAAGTAGAACCCTCAACTTATGAACAGCAGCGCTTTCTGTCTTAAGGTACTTACAAGGTGATTTACACGGAGCTTATTTTTCATAGGAGATAATAACTCTGTTCCGGGGGTAACGGGAAAAGTTGCTAGTAACATTTCATTTTATTTTTTTGATATTTATCTTCAGTACAAAAGAAAGATTTAACCCTTTCTGCGTCACTTTTTTTTCGAATTTCCGTTCCACAAAAAGGCGTGTCTTTATTCTTGAAAATGAATATATGTTATATCATGAATTAAAAAATTCCAAATTTTTTTAGCTACGCTAACGGGATACAAAGCCCTAAATTCGTAATATACGCTTTTACAAAAATTTTTAAATCTATTACTCTGAAGTATCTTAAAGTATAAAAAAAATTACTAGAAAATTCAGAGAGAGACAGAGAGACGAAACTGCATCAGAAAATAAATGAAATTATTAAAAGAACGGGGAACCAAAAAAACTGGTCGTTATTTTGTCACCTGAGCTACGCGAATGCAGAGTGTTAAATTCGTAACATACGCTTTTACAATAACATTTTTCAAATCTATTGCTCTGCTATATTTTAAAGTATAAAAAAATACTGAAAATTGAGAGAGAGAGAGAGACAAAATTGCATCAGAAAATAAATTAAATTATTAACAGAACGGGTACCAAAATAACTCGTGGAGTACAAAACGTTAAATTCGTAAAATATGCTTTTACAATATTTTTCAAATCTATTGCTCTAAGGTATCTTAAAGTATAAAAAATAATTATTGAAAAATTGAGAGAGAGGAAGCCAAAGTGCATCAGAAAATAAATTAAATTATTAACAGAACGGTGAACCAAAAGGACTGGTCGTTATTTTGTCGCTTCAGCTACGCCAACGGAATACAAAACGTTAAATTCGTAAAATATGCTTTTACAATATTTTTTCAAATCTATTGCTCTGAGGTATCTTAAAGTATAAAAAATAATTATTGAAAACTTGAGAGAGAGGGAGACGAAAGTGCATAAGAAAATAAATTAAATTATTAAAAGAACGCGGAACCAAAAGAACTGGCCGTTAATTTGTCACCTGAGCTACTCGAAGGCAAAGCGTTAAATTCGTAAATAACACGTTGGCAACAATATTTTACAAATCTATTACTCTAAAGTATCTTAAAGTATAAAAAATAATTATTGGAAAATTGAGAGAGAGAGACGAAAGTGCATCAGAAAATAAATTAAATTATTAAAAGAACGGGGAACCAAAAGAACTGGCCGTTATTTTGTCACCTGAGCTAAGCCTGAGCTGAATGCAAAGCGCTAAATTCGTAAAATACGCTTTTACAATAATATTTTTCAAATATATTGCTCTGAAGTACCTTAAAGTATAAAAAAAATATTGAAAATTGATAAAGAGAGAGACAGAGACAAAATTGACTCAGAAAATAAATTAAATTATTAACAGAACGGGTAACCAAAAGAACTGGTCGTTATTTTGTCGCCTCAGCTACGCCAACGGAATACAAAATTCGTAAAATACGCTTTTACAATATTTCTCAAATCTATTGCTCTGGTGTATCTTAAAGTATAAAAAATAATTATTGAAAAATTTAGAGAGAGGGAGTCAAAGTGCATCAGAAAATAAATTAAATTATTAACAGAACGGGGAACCAAAAGGACTGGTCGTTATTTTGTCGCCTGAGCTACGCCAAAGGAATTCAAAGCATTAAATTAGTAAAATACGCTTTTACAATATTTTTTAAATATATTGCTCTGAAGTATCTTAAAGTATAAAAAATAATTATTGAAAAATTGGGAGAGAGGGAGACGAAAGTGCATCAGAAAATAAATTAAATTATTGAAAGAACGCGGAACCAAAAGAACTGATCGTTATTTTTTCACCTGAGCTACTCGAATGCAAATCGTTAAATTCGTAAAATACGCTTTTACAACAATAATTTTCAAATCTATTACTCTGAAGTATTAATCATCTTCTGACCATGGTTCAAAAATACGAGGCATCGTTCCCGGGTCTTTCCTTCGAGATAGGCCCCGAACAATCGCCAATAGCCCATTGTGTTTCTCTACCTCTAAAACTTACACGATTAAGTAAATGGCTGGAAAAAAAAGAGTCATATTACTTGAAGTCGCTGAAAGGAATCATCAAAACTATTCATTATTTTGAGTGAAGCGTACATGTTAAAGTTGAAGAGTTCCCGAATTAAATATTTAAACATGGCGGCGCAAGCTCATTCGGGATTTGTGGTTTTACTTATTCATCAGTTATGGAGTTTTAAACCTAAGTGTAGCTGTGGAACGTATGTCTGCTCCTTTTTCATCATTAAATACTAACTTTGGAGGAAAAGTGAAAAATCCCAGCCACTCTATTATGTAGTTGTGAGATTTGGAAAACCGTATTCATACTATCATGGGAAAAATGGAAGACATTTATGGTGAAAAAAAATTATATATTAAGCTGTTTTTTTTTTTTCTTGTTGGTAGTATTATTAAATTTAAGACTTGTGACCAGACATAAAAACCTACCTTAAATTATTCATATTTCCTACCAGCAAAGAAAGCCAGCATAAAAATTTCATCACAATCGCGAAATTGTAATATTTTTTTGTAGATTTCATAAAGGAATTTGAAACTAAAAAAACGCAGTTTTTTTTTTAATTTTTAATTTTTCTGCATGAAATCTTTAAAAACTATGCTTTTTTAATGTTTCAAAATTGTAAGTTTTTGCCAGTTTTATAAAGGAATTTGGAACAAAAACCTTCATTGACTGTATTTTTTTAAAGTTTTTATATGACCACAAAAAAAAACGGAGTGTTCCTGCATAAAACCTTCAATATCACAAATTTGCCGACGTTTTCATTCTGACATTTTTGGCTGGGCTGTTTCGGAGAATTGGGATTCTTAATGAAGGAATCAAGCATTTGAGAACTTTCTGAGGGCAGAATGTGAATTTTGGATATATTTTTTTTTGTTAAATATATATAAATGTTTTATTATTGATCACTGCACTTGTTAATTGTTCTAAAAGTTCAATATAATAGTTCTAAGGAACCAACCATCCTTTGAGATAGATCCCAAACCATCACCAATACCACACTGAGTATCTTTAGCACAACGTTCATTTAACCAACCGACCTTCAAGATAAATCCCAAACCATCACCAATAGCACATTGCATTGCTCTAGTAGAACTTTCATTTAACCAACCAACCTTCGAGATAGATCCCAAACCACCACCAATACCACACTGCGTAGTTCTAGTACGACGTCTTTTAACCAACCGATCTTTGAGATAGATCCCAAACCATCACCAATCGCAAATTGCACGACGTTCCTTTAACCTACCAACCTTCGAGATATATCCCAAACCATCACCAATACCACACTGCATAGTTCCAGTACGATATTAATTCAACCCACCTTGGAAAATCTTTATCTTGGAGCACCCCTGCCGTAAATTCGGCAGATTTTTCTCATGATTTTGCTCATGCAATATTCGATTAACCCCCGAGACTCTTTCCCTCAACCCCATTTCTATCTAAGCTCTTTCCAATCTGGTAGGCCTGACTCAATGTCTAGCCAGTTTGGAATCTCATCCTCACTAATTCCATCTAGATTTCCGCCGCACTACTCCCCTTCCCGTCCTTTTGTTTGCTTACCCCCGCAACTACTTTCCAGCAAACATTCCTTAGATTATTTTTATGATATCCTTATCTTTTTCCCCCCCGTCCATGCTATTCAATGATCTTTGTAAAAACCGGTGAGCGTAATACCTATGCGAACAATCAAATGGGGAACACAGGCGAGCGAGGTTGGGTTCTTCAGCCCTGTAAAACAGCAGGGGAAAAATTGAAAAAATGGAACATTTTTTGAAATGGTAACAATCGAATGGCAAAGTGGTATGTTTAGCGACGCAGTTTGTGTGTTTGCTGTTCCTTTTTGCTTGCGAAAAAGACGCGTACCGTTGGGAAATCATTATAGGAATGAAATCCGAAGAAGTATTTTTCTTGCTCTTTTCTCTTTCCGACATTCCAAAAACTTATGTTTTTATTTATTCATATATAAAGTATGTGGGAAGCAGATAGTGTTATTCAGGAATGCATCTTTCTAACTCAGTCCAACATGAAGTTAACCGTAATACTGAAGATTTATTTCGAGATGATAATTTCTCATAGTTGAAATACCTCTTCAATATTATTTAATACCGAAAAGATATTTCAACTATGAGAAATTATCAAGGGGAATTAAATCCAAATATAATAATCCTTGAAATTTAAAATTGTTTTTCGCTGTATTTTTAATATTCTTTAAAAGCAACACTTCTCTGGACTTTATATTTACGGCTTTTAAATCTTTTAATTTATTATTTATTTTGAAAATGTTTTATATAGTTCACATATTTATTTTTAAAAGATTCCTAAAACAGTGTCGGATCCCAGCAAAAGAAGTCAGCATGAAACCTTTATCAAAATTGTCAAAATGAAGGTTTTTTGAAGGTTTTATAAAGGATATTGAAACAAAAAACTTCAGTTTTTTGGAAGTTTTTAATTTTCCTGCATAAAATCTTTAAAATATCTGCATTTTTCCTTCATGATTAAAAATTGAAGGATTTTTGCAGGTTTTTATGAAAGTTTTTTACAGTTTTTATAAAGGATATTGAAACAAAAACCTTTAATTTTATAGATCTTCAAAAAAAATGCAGTTTTCCTGCATAAAACCTTCAATTCTAAAATGTTGATGAAGTTTTTATGCTGGTTTTTTTTTGCTGGGATATTAGATGCGTAATAATTGACTGCGGTGACGTCGCATTTCAGTTCGTCTCGCCTCCTATTCAAAGCATCTTGGATTGAATAAACACCGTACTAGACCTACACAGTCAATCGAAGATACACCGTGTAACTAGTACATGCTAAGTCTGCTATATCTCAAAAGTCTTGGTGGGAATGTTTGTAAAGATTAAAAACACCGGAGTTCTCTCTCTTTCTGGTCATGAAGCCATGGTTCCAAATAACGAGACATTGTTTCTAAGCATTTGCTTGATTCAAAACAATTTACAACAATATATATATATATATATATATATATATATATACCCAAAGTTCCTACAAACAGCATTTTTTTTCTTTCTAGGTTATACAGCCTCTCAGCAAAAAAAGTCAGCATAAAACCTTTATAAAAATTTTGAAATTGAAGGTTTTATGCAGGAAAATTAAACACTTCAAAGAAACTGCAGTTTTTTGTTTCAATATCCTTTATAAAACCTTCAAAAAACCCTTCAATTTGACAATTTTGATGAAGCTTTCATGCTGACATTTTTTGCTGGGATAATTATGTATATTCTCCATACCGTCATTTAAAGGGACACAATACCCAAGAAATTTTAAAATTCACGATTTTTTTTAATCTATTTTTGCTAAAATTATAATTTGGAACGTTCTAAATATGCTTGCAAAGTTCTAGTTTTGTATATATATTTTAAATGAGTTATTTTAGCTTTTATACTGGATGAAGTGTATATGTTCCAAGGAACGAAAACTTTGAAGTGTTTTTTCTCCGTCATTGTTTTTCCTTGATATTAAGTTTTCGGAACTCTAACGCTTGTTTTATTATTATTAATTAAAAAATGTATACGTTTTAAGCATATTATAAAGTTTGTGTGTATTATAAATTGGCATGCGAATTATATATATAAGAAGTAGTTATGTTTAAAAAATTACTAAAATAAAAAAAATTGGAATTTTATTGAAGAATTTTGTGTTTTTATGAATAACTATTTATATAAAAATCAAATACTTCTAGTATACAAAATATTAATTAATGTGTATTATAGTTCAAAGGATCTGAGAAAAAAAATTTTGGTGAAAAAATGTGAATATTTAAAAAAAACTTTAACGTTTTAAAAAAATTATTTAAATTTTTTTTAAAGTTTCGATTTTAAAAAAAGTACAAACAATTATGGAACTTTTGTGTGAAACAGTGTTGTCTTATATAAATTAAAAAAAAAGAACATTAAAATTTTATTATAAAAGTCAAAAATAAAAAAAAGTTTAAGTGGTACCGTGTCTCCTTAAAGTGCAAAAGGTTATATGTCTAAAATCTCAGGAAAAAGCAAAAAAAAATGTTGTCCTTATGATAATATTATGATAAAACCTTGTGACATTTTTTGTCAAATCTTTTATCAGATCAGCTGATGCCAAAAGAGATTTTTCCACCAGGTGGAAATCACAAAATGCAACATTTAGCAATAATAAAAGAAAAACAATTAATTTTTGACATATAACCTTTTGCACTTTGTGATACGATATGCTCAATCTCAATAAATTATATTGCTTTTACTTATTCCTTAGTTCTCTAAGTACTGCTTCACGAGGCCACGTAGTTAGTACTCAATAATAAAAAGTATTGCAGCATAAGTTTACCAGGCAAAATTAAATAGCTTAGAAAAGATAGTTATAAAAATGGGGTTTGCATATGAGGATAAAGAATTTAATTATATTTTTTTCTCTATCTGTAATGAAGTAAAAGTACTTCAATAAATTTCCCTCTGTCCTCCTTTTACTGCTTCGTATCCGAAACTTTTTATGAGAAAACGCTGAAAAATAAACGCGCGTTTCTTTTTCGAATCCAACCTTAAATTTTCTTGTTTCGAAACAAATCAAAATTCTACACGGAAAAAACTCCCCTTGCGTTTCTTCTTTGAAATTTCCAAAAATTAGAGGAACAGAACTGTTAGAAATGCGTGCGAAATGGCAGGTGAAAACGATAACAATGTTTTGGTTAGTTGGAACTTAAAACAGTTCTTTCGATTTTAGAATATTGAGTAGGCAGAGAAAACTTTACGCTGGACGCGCACTAGAAACAATGGCACTGCACCTTTTAATCAATTTAGCAACTAAAAAATCACACACCAACTGCAAGCGATTATTTAATTACTTCCAATTCATTCAGGGCTGCCGGGTTTCAAGTTTCACACTCTTCAAAGGGAAGGTGAAAATTCACTGCACTCGGATTACCACGATCCTTATAAAATTGCCAAATTGCCAATTATTTGCCAATACGAGCGAAAGGATATTTTGTATAATTAAAGTTTCCTCAGAGAGCGGATACAATATGAGTTTGCCAAATTTGTTTTTCAATTGCTAAATTGTCAATACGAGCGGAAGAAGAAGAACACAAACTTTTTGCCTTAACGGAGTAATTCTGTTTGAATAAAAAAAATTCATCGAAAATTAGAATAAATGATGTGTTATAAATTTAATATTTTACATAAAAATGTGTGAATATTTGATTTTTTTTATAGATGACCCCGCATTGCTGGTGGCTTTTAGTTTTTTTAATCTTTACATAGTCGCAGCTTTTATTAAACATATAAATCATTAAAATGTGTCCGATGTAAAAATGTGAGAAAAAGTGGGAAATGGGTTTTTATATGCGTTAATATACAGTTATTTACTATAACTTCAAAAATAAAGTACCAGTATAAGATATAAGAAAGTAAATTTACCTATTTTAATAAAAAAATTAAAATATTATTTTTTTGCCACTTTTAATTGATTACACCTGTCTTAAGTCTGATACTTCAAAACTCTGAAAAGATTCAAGTAGAAAAAAATATTTCTACTAATAAAAAATAAATTCACCCTTAATTTACTTAAACAGTAAGATAATGTAAATGAAGAAGGTAATTGATCCTATCAAGATATTTCTTATGTTATTACAGAAAATACAACTGTTATTGGAAACGAAACACTTTTTCATTAACTTTAGTTACACTAAAGTAAGTTACACTTTAATAGATTAAAAAGCAGAACAGAAGTAAACGTACTATAAATATTACAAAGAATTTAATAACAATCATTTATCTCTATTTCAATCTATCTATCTAATAGAGATAAAAATCAAACTAATTCTTTTAAATCGGTTTATATATAAAACATATTATATATCCAAATATTTGTAAATAAAATAATAATTATGCTTAAAATTTAAAATTAAAAAATTATGAATTTCAAGATTTTATATATGTCTAAAAACACAAGATTGATGGGAATGTCACAATTATAAACATTAATTAAATACATAACATGTAATTTGTTAAATAAAAGTAAAACTAGAAAAAATGAAACTATTTCTAATCTAAAATTGTATCAATAATAAACAGTTTATTGACTCAAAATCAACATTTACTGAAAAGAAATAATTATCCGAGCTCTCTAAATAGGACATTAATTACCTAGTAAAAACCACAACTCTCGGAAGGTGACTTCAACAAAATTAAGACTGGTTAATTAAGAAAAGTTACAAACTTCATTTAAATTGCAAACTGCGAGCCTTAAAAAACTATTTAAATTTGTCCTCATTTACGGTTTTTAATCACTTCATGCGAGCGCAACGATGGAGGAAGGTTCAAAGTGAGGTTTTCTTTTTTTACCATTTAAATTAAAAAGAAGTAAAAACCGTTTAGCTTTGGCTTGGTTTCGTAACAGGTTCGAAAAATAAGAAGTCTAAAAATCCATAGAGTAAATCTGAAGAAGAAAAAGTAAGTGGGCTTAGCGCTTTATGAAACTGCCTACGTCACTTGCTTACGTCATTACCTATTTTTATCTTGGTAGAGATGTAAACGTTGCTTTGAAGATTGTCGTAAATATAGATTTCTATATCCCCAAAGGCAAAAATTATATAATTGCTTTTGCATGCTTCTTTTTACCTATATGTATGTCCATTCTACCCTTATATTTATAATTGTATTCCTGATATTTTCCCTACCCATATTAGTTTGTCAAATCACCCAATTTTATAACTAATCATCTGTTATCTCTTGTCTGTTTATCCATTCATCTTGTAGCACTGTACGACTGGCAGCTACTCGGAATCGAACCTGGGTTGTTCGTGTGCTATACCATTTAGGCTAAAGTGATCACTCAAACCCAAGTGGGAGTATCTAGTATAATGAAGAGACCCCCACAATCTATTTATACTGACATCCTAACGCCTGTTCCTACTGATACTGATCCTAACGACCATCCATCGAACCGACCATCCGTCCAACCCAACATCCATCCAACCCAACATCCATCCATCCAACTGACCATCCCTCCAACCGATCACCCATCCAACTGACCATCCCTCCAACCGATCACCCATCCAACTGACCATCCCTCCAACCGATCACCCATCCAACTGACCATCCCTCCAACCGATCACCCATCCAACCGACTATCCATCCGACCGCCCATCCATCTATCCAACCGACCATCCATCTATTCAACCATCCAACCGACTATACATCCAATCGACCTTATCCAATCACCCAACCATCAAAGCGATCATCCCTCCATACAACAGATCATCTATCGATCCGACCGACCATCCATCCATTCATCCAACCACCCATCCATCCATTCATCCAACCACCCATCCATCCATTCATCCAACCACCCATCCCTCCAACCGACCATCCATCCAACCGATCATCCATCCATATAACAGATCATCCATCCATCCAACCGATCATCCATCCATATAACAGATCATCCATCCATCCAGCCGACCATCTGGCATTGCGTCTCTCGATCTATTTGACCGTTTGTAGTTATTGTTTTTCGACTTATCTGCATCTGTCCATCAACCATCGTAACATCATCCATTCGTAAGTCTATCTATCGATACTTACATCTGTTGATCTATCCATTCTTTAATCGGTCCATAGGTCTATACTTCCATACACGTCTATCCGTCTGCCTATCCATTCGTCGGACTTTCTATCATTTAGTCCATATATCTGCCCATTTACTTCCATTTCTATAAAATATGAAAATTAGAATAATTTAAACACCAAATAAAAAATATTCACCTTAACCTGCCTTTTCGTCAATTTAAAATATATAAATTAAATTCTAGTAAAAGTTATATAGCATTACTTTAAACTTTACTACAAATCCTAGAAATCTAATTATTTACTAACCACTTGTCCGATTTATTTGTTGTTAAGCACTCACTTACAAGTCTTATCCAGAAAGCAGTTAATCCTTCTGAAATCGCAAAGATTTTTAATTGAAGTTTTTTATTTAAAAAAAAAGTTTCACAGTGAGTTTTTTAAGTTTTAAAAGAAGTTACCGCAATGCTACAAAAAAAAATTGAGTTGATTTTAGAAAACTTTACTTATAAAACTTTTCAGTTCGACAATTTCGGATTTCACAAAGACTGGAAATTTCAACAGTCAAGAGCATCTGTTATGAAATGCAGGGGAAATAATTTGGGCTTGGCTCTTTGATTATTAAATGCAAATAACCTACTATTGTCATATCCAGAAGTGTTTTTTTGAAGCTTTTATTCCGTTTAATTTGCCTTTCTATTCATTTTTTCATCGTTTCGTAATATTCCACGGTTATGAATACAAAATACTGCTGCAACGAATAATGAAAAAGGATTTCTTGTATTTAAAAAAAATCTTATTTATTGATGCATTGAAATGGAAAATTATTTTCCTTGAAAGGTTTTTTTTCTAAGATACTACGTAAAAAATCTGCATGCTTTGATGAATCAAAAATAACTTTCGAATGATTTCGATATATGAATGCAACGTATAATGGATGTTCTGAGTTTTTTTTTTTGCCCTTTCACATCAGATAATTATTACTGCATTTATAATAAATAATATTAATTAAAAATTAATTAATTATTTTTATTTGTGTATAAAATTTATTTAATTTTTACTTTAGAAAGTGCCAGATTGCAATCACCTAACCCTTAATTCTACCACATTTAAGAAGACTTTTTTTATTTTCAATATTAAAAGAAAATGTTGAACACATGATACTTGAATATACAATTAATGACACAATTGTTTAAAAAATTCCGTCTTAGTTTTTGAATAGATTCAGAATATATATATATTTAATTAATACTTATATTTATAATTTAATTATATTATATATATATATATATATATATATATATATATATATATATATATATATATATATATATATATATATATATATATATATATATATATATATATATATATATATATATATATATATATATAATTTAGTGTTTTTATTTTTTATCTCTAAATTTTGTTTTTACGTACCTTGAAATGTATTAAACAAAACGGAGAATGGAATATTAGATGTTACTAAAATTATATTTTATATTTTTATTTTTTCCTTCTCAAAAGCTAAAAACACACGAAAAAACACAAATTATACGTTTTAATTTTTTTTAACATAACCATTTGTTGAAGGGCTTATTCCATACCCAATTATATCGAACATGTATCAGAAAATATTTACACAAAACATTGAAGCTCTATTTCTATTATATAAAAAGACTTAGCATTAGATGAAGCATAATGCAACAAAAATTAACACTGTGAGAAAAGCGATTTAAAGTTTTCAAAAAACTACATGTGGTTCATGTATCATACAGTTATCAAAATATATTATAATTTGTATCAAGATAAGTACATTTATAAACATATACTTTTATACTCATAATTTATTTTATTTGGCGGTAACTTTCTTTCTAGATACATTTCTATTCTTGTTTTCCTTTAATATTTAAAAAATATATCACTTCATAAGTAGTTTTAAATATAAAGCTATTTTGTTTTTAGTTTTATAGTTCTTTATTCATTTATGTAGCATTAGTATATCGTATTTCGAATATAATGCCTGGAAAAAGATAAACAACACTAGAGAAATATTAAATAGTCACAAACACTGTTGAATTATTACTTCACTTCATATCATACTTCTAAGTTAAAAAAATAAGATTAAATCAGTGTTTCATTTGCCTACAGTCATCCTGGCATGGTCATGTAGATCATCCTGACACGTTAACTTGCCCGAACTGTAGTGCACTTAAACCATCTGCCATCCAATATAAAAGCAAATAACTTCGGAAATATATTAAATTGAGCTATGAAAGTTTCCATATGTGTTTAGAAATGCCGTATAAGTAATTTAAGTTAATAAAAAAATCGATGTTTTGATCTATTTAAGGGTGCAATGTCCCTTGAATCAGTATAATTGATATTTGCTTTCCGCGATTTTTGTTATATAGCCATATCCGAAAAAAAATATCAGTTTTTCTTTAACCTGCTGACCGTCACAAACGGATTATTTTCAGCAGTACACATACATTTTAAATTCCTAAAAATACTCAATTTTGAAACTTTTTTTTCTCTTTTTCTTTGACTTTGACTTTCGTTAGTAAAATAGTAGTTTATTAGTACCGGTTTTTACTCCTTTATTATGTTTTAAAATTGAACCAAAATTTATAAAGTGCCTATTGTCGATTTTATCGATTTGTTCGATTTCATCGATTTATTCGATTTCACCGATTTGTTTCGATTTCATCGATTTGTCCGATTTCATCGATTTGTCCGATTTCATCGATTTGTTCGATTTCCTCGATTTGTTCGATTTCCTCGATTTGTTCGATTTCCTCAATTTGTTCGATTTCATCTATTTGTTCGATTTCATCAATGTTCGATTTTATCAATTTGTTGAAACCAAACTCTCATTTTACGAATTTTAGGATATAACTTTTTTTGCATTACTCGTGCTTTTAGGGAAAAAAAGTGCAGAGAAGGGCTATAAAAATATTTTTCTAACTGATAACTCCGTAATTTGTATGGATTCCCTCAGTGAGTTTGTTCTTTTCAGCTGTAGACGACAGAAAAAGCCATAACAAACGCGCACACCGCCGCCCCAGATCAGTGGCTGGGGATTACGTCGAGAGTTAAGTGGACCCCCCCCCCCCCCCCCTTTGTCCCAGAGGAACTAATCTCCTCGGCAGAGAAAATCCGCCTCTTGTCCGACGAGGCTGTAGGGCTACCAGGTCAACGGATTCGAAATCGCCAGGAAAAAGAAAATATCGCCAGTTTTTTTTTAGATATATGTTTGAAATAATGTTAAAACTAGTTCTGGGAACAGTAGACCTTACGACCAAAAAATATAGCTGAACTTTACGTGAAACGGCCACAATCTTAGAACGGAATGATACAATAAAACGGCTAACAGTTTGGAAAAGAATAAAAAAAATTATAAAAAATAGTAATAAACACATACGTCGTTTTTAATGAGTTCAAGGAACATTTATGCCAAATTTGAAAGAAAAACGAGCAACGTGTTTACACACCCAGACCCACACCATCTTTGCTCCAACACCCTAAGGGCCGGAGCTCAAGCAACCAGGCTCATGGGAATACAGTGCGGGTCGAAAAAGAGATGCCCCTTCCCCCCCCAACACTCCGGAAGCCCAGCGCCCCCTCCCAGCCCCGGCGGTCGGGGAAGGCACCAGACGACGCCACCAACCCAGAAAAAAAAGTCAGCATGAAACCTTCATCAAAATTGTCAAATTGAAGGTGTCGGGCGACTATCCTTTTTGGTTCGTTGTTTGATAATGAGTTTCATTGAATGGGTAGATAATCATAAGATACGCAATTTTAAACTATATACATTTATTACACACAAGACAGACAATCACATCTAACTAAAGCACAACTTACAAACTAACATATAATAAAGAAAAATAGTAAAATAGCTACCCCAATGCTCAAAGACGTGCCTATTACACAACCATCCTCTTCGAGGGTCTGTGCCCGTCTGTCTCACTTACTGCTCTGCGCAGATACTCCTGCGCAGCTCAAAACTAAACTATGCGTTCCTTGCCTGGGAATAATTCCAAACACTACACCCCCCACGTAAGATAAGTGTTAGGGGTCTCAACAATACACATGACACTTATATGAATTTAATTGTTGAAATATTCCCTAACGCATGACCATACCTGTCACATCATCAACCTAAACCTCTAACTTTAAATCTCTTCAAAAGAAAACTTTAGCACAATTCTACAATTATCATATTTCTTACCCTACACAAAATATATATATATAAAATATATTATTACAATATCCAATATATGGTACGTTATTTGTAGAAAAATATTTAAAAACCATATATCAAAATTATTTCAAATATGACAAATGAAAATTCACAATATATAATATGAAAGAAAATGATAAGTAAACGCAGTGCCAATACAGATGTAAAGATGCTTGTTACCATTCCGGAACACTACATGTAATTCACTTAATAATACTTAAAAATCATACTAAACGAGAAAGTGCATCAGCATGTGGCATTTTGGCACCAGGGCAGTGTCTCAAAGTTATATTGTATCTTTGAATGGCAAAAGCCCAGCGTTGCAATCGCGAAGATTGCGGAGCACATTTCGTCAGATATGGCAAGGGATTATGGTCTGTGAAGAACTCAATTTCCGCACCGAAGATCCACGATTCAAATTTCTTGAGACTCCACACAATCGCGTAAGCTTCCCTCTCTATGGTTGACCATGCCTGTTGAGCCTTACTTAGCTTCTGACTGACGAATGCAATGGGATAAATTTTATCCTCGTGTTTTTGCGAGAGACATGCCCCGACGCCTATTTGAGAAGCATCTGAGTGAATCACAAAAGGAAATCCTAATTGAGGTGTGTATAGAGACTGCGCATTTGCAAGAGCTCCTTTCAACTCCGCAAAAGCCAGATCGTGCTCTTCTAACCACGGTATCTTCTCAGCAACACACTTTTTAGTTAGTTGAGTTAATGGATATGCCAATTCAGCATATTTCGGAATATAGTCACGATAATAATTACATAGGCCAAGCGCGCTACGTAACTCCTTTTTGGTTTCTGGTCGTCTCAGCGATGTCACAACGTCTATCTTCTCACGATCAGGTTGATGTCTTCCTGATCCGATGACATGGCCCAGATATTTTATCTGTGCTTTCACAAAGAAACACTTTTCAATGTTGACTGTGAAGTTCAGCTCCTTAAGTTTATTGAAGACTATGTCCAGATGTTCCAAGTGTTCCTCCCAGCTTTCAGAGAAAATGGCAATGTCGTCAATGTACGCACGTGCAAACTCTCTGTAAGGGGCCAGGACTCTGTTCATTTCTCGTTGAAACGTTGCTGAAGCATTCTTTAATCCGAAACTCATGACTTTGAAACGGTACTGTTGACGGTGAGTCTTGAATGATGTCAGATCTCTGCTTTCATACTCCATAGGAATCGCCCAGTATCCCTTCAGCAAGTCAAGTGTAGTGATCACTTTGGCTCTTCCAATTGTATGTAGAAGCTCCTTTGCGTCTTCCATTGGAAAATCATCTGTCAAACAAGCCTCATTTAGCGATCTGTAATCCACACACAGGCGTATCCCTCCACATTTCTTCGCAACACATACCACAGGATACGCGATTTCAGCACTGCTCTCCTCTATCAAATCCAAATCAAGAAGTTCTTGGATTTGTTCGTCTACCTTGTATTTCAAAGTTTCGGGGATTTTGTAGACATATGGCTTCTTTCTTTCCACATCTGGTTTCAATCTAATCCTGTGTTCACCGACCTTTGCGATCTTTACATTCCCTGTAAATAATTCACTATATTTTTGCACTATACGCAATAACTGTCCCTTCTTCTTATCGTTCAAGTGATCAAGATCAAGTTCATCTAGAACTTCCCGTACACCTCGTGTCATTTCTTTTGGTGTCTCTTGTATTTCCCCGAATTCTTCCTCATCTTCAAAAATCACCCCCACAGCATTCAGACGTGGATGGTATTTTCTAATTTTGTTCACATGTACATGCTTGACGCTATTATCATCTAATTTTACCATGTAGGAATTTGGTGGACAGAACTTTACAATTTCTGCGGGTCCAGTCCACCTGGCATACACCTTGTTAGAGGAATCTGGAATCAGCAGATAAACCTGTTCACCCACATCGAACTTCCTAGTTGACGAGCGTTTATTAAAGTAATCCGCATACGACTTTTGTCTTTCTGCTGTCACAACTTTTGCCTTTTCAGCTGCCATCTCCATCTGATGTTTCATATCTTGAAGATACTCGATGACAGTTTTTGAAGTTCCAGTTGGTAGAGGAACCTCTCCTGCCCACGTGGATTTCAGTATGGCAAGCGGACCTCTTGGTTCCCTTCCATACAATAATTTGAATGGCGATTCACCCGTCGTTGCATTCGGCACTTCGCGATAAGCAAAAAGAAGATATGGAATCTGGCGATCCCAGTTACTTTGATCTTCTCTAATCACGTGATGAAGCATGTCTTTAAGAGTTTTATTCCACCTTTCAACTAGTCCGTTACTCGCTGCATACCCTGGACATGAGAATCTGGGTGAGGATCCGATGCGCGTCAAAAACTCCTGCGTCAATGCAGCGGTGAAGTTGGTACCTTGGTCACTTGCGACCACATTAGGAATTCCCGTCCTCAGGAATATGTATAGTAGTGCATCGCATGCTGATCTTGCTGTTAGACTTCTCATTGGAATGGCTTCCGGCCATCTCGAGTGCTGATCCATCAGAGTTAGGACATATTTGTGTCCTCTTCCAGAAGCAGGTTCTATAGGCCCGATCACATCAATGTTCACAACTTCGAATGGCAGTTCTGGTCGCAAAACAGGTGTAATTGGAGCTCTATCCGAAATCTTTTCTGGACTTCTTAATTGGCATTTTGAACAGGTGCGACAAAAATTTGCAACGTCTTGAGCTAAGCCAGGCCAATAAAAACTTAACCTAATTCCTTCCTTCGTTTTCCTAATACCCATATGTGCCCCAAAAACAGACTCGTGTGCTAACTCTAACACCTTTGTCCTACGATTTAACGGCAATACCAACTGAGATACCGACTGACCTAGAACTTTGTCTTTATGATACAACAAACCATCAATCTTCATAACATTTCCCTTCCCTAATCTTACATCTTCGCGAACCTTTCCAAGAGTTTTGCAATTGCCCTGTTCTTCCTTTAACCTGCAGACCTCTGAAACCTGATCAACGCCTATCCCATTACAGTTAACAGCATCACAATTAATCTCCCGCTCAGCAAATAAATTTTCCAGACACAAAGAATTGTCCCTATCCAACGATAAATCGATGACCACGCCTTCCCTTTCATTTGCAACATATTCTTCACCAACTCCCTCAACGCCCCTTAGACTCAAACATTCCTCCTTCAACTTCTCATAAACATTTGGTGGAAGTAAACAGTCTGCGCTATTCAACCTATCCGTCAGTGCAGCCTCAACATCAATTGTACGATTTATAAAACTTCCCGATTCCCTCAAACCAAGTTTTATTATTGCAAGTTTCGCCTCAACTTGTTCCCCAAATGCAGAAGTCAGTTTTACGATCCCATGACCTGGAATTTGTTTTGATCTTAAAGCATTCGGGTTGAGGACCAAAATTTCAGCACCCGAATCAATCAATGCGTCCAATTCACATCCCTCAATGAATACTTTAACTCGCGTTAATGGATGTAGAGTTTTAGCCCTATTACCTGACTCAAAACAATTCGTTTCCACCTTTGCCACAATGGCATCGCTATTCGCATCGTTTCTTGAGTTAAATGCCTTACCCCTATTATTTCTAACATCTTTCCTACCAGAAAATCTTTTAAAACAATCCTTAGCCAAATGATTACGAAGCCCGCACACATAGCACTCCCCATTGGGTTTATTCCTATTCGTGTTATCCCTTCTCAAATGAGGCGCTATATATTTTTGCGCAACTTCGTCTCTGCCCAAACGTGGTGAGTTTTCCTGAACCTGCGGTTTTAACCCATTGCCTTGAGGTTTCGAGAAAGATTTATTTTTGGAGTCATAATAAATATCACACTCTTTAGCCATTGATATAGGTTCCAACCATCCTTCACCCTGTTTAATCCCGATATGACAAGCTGTTTCACTGTCTAACGTTTTATACAAGTGATCTGACACTATTAGTTTCTTAAGGGATTCCAAACTATCTACTTTTCTGAGTTTGCAATAGTATTCGAAATTTGAAATTAATCTCGATGTAAATTGAATATGCGTTTCATCTGAGTTACGTTTTGAATTTCTAAAATTTTCAAGACAGATTTTTGGAGTTGGTTCAAATTCTCTAAGAACAATTTCCTTAACCTTTTCATAACTTTTAAATGTTTCCTCGTCAATAAACGCAAGTAAATTTGCCACTTTATCCCCCAGTAAGTTTATTAAAACTTCTGATTTTAAATCTACATGCACTTGTTTTGTGTTAAATGCCCTTTCCAAAGATTGGAAAAATACATGCCAACCCTCCGCATTACAAGGAACTGGAATGGTTAATGTTTTTATGCATTTAACTACGCTCTCAATTGATTGGTTACAATTATTTGACTCATTATTTTGATTAATAGATACGTCCGACTGTCTATTTGACTGTCTTAATCTCTCCAAATCAAGTTCAAGTTTTAATTTCTCTATTTCTAGCTTATGCAACTCTAAGTCGTGAGTACGCTTACGCTCCGCCTCTAATTCAATTTCATCCTGCCTTTGTTTAGCTTTCCTAGAACTCATTATGAAATTTTCCCCCAACAGTAACTTCAAAATATATCAACAATATACTATCGCACATTTATCTTCCCACAATCCCAAATAAACCACACACTTTTAAATTTACCAACTGCAACAAAGAACAAACGCTAAAACACCATATTACTTCCATAAAAGATACACCCAAAAGCAAAACATTCGCAATGCAACACTTTTTCTTTTATACACACCAAATCTCAAACCGAAACTCTTACCCCCATAGAGCTTTCCTCTCCAATCCAAAACCAAAACAAACTCTCCCGTCTTTTTTTCCACGTGATCTCCACTCGAATTGAATAATGACCTCGAACCCAATGCGCACTTACTTCTACCGTCTACCCACGCACTCAATATTAATACTATCCTGTCGGGTGCGCCAATGTCGGGCGACTATCCTTTTTGGTTCGTTGTTTGATAATGAGTTTCATTGAATGGGTAGATAATCATAAGATACGCAATTTTAAACTATATACATTTATTACACACAAGACAGACAATCACATCTAACTAAAGCACAACTTACAAACTAACATATAATAAAGAAAAATAGTAAAATAGCTACCCCAATGCTCAAAGACGTGCCTATTACACAACCATCCTCTTCGAGGGTCTGTGCCCGTCTGTCTCACTTACTGCTCTGCGCAGATACTCCTGCGCAGCTCAAAACTAAACTATGCGTTCCTTGCCTGGGAATAATTCCAAACACTACAGAAGGTTTTTTGAAGGTTTTATAAAGGATATTGAAACAAAAGTTTCTTTTTAAGTTTTTAATTTTCCTACATAAAACCTTTAAATATCTTCATTTTCCCTTCATAATTAAAAATTGAAGGTTTTTTGCAGGTTTTTATGAAGTTTTTTTACAGATTTTATAAAGGATATTGGAACAAGAACCTTTAATTTTATAGATCTCTAAAAAAACTGCAGTTTTCCTGCATAAAACAATCAATTTCAAAATTTTGGTGAAGGTTTTATGCTGACTTTTTGTGCTGCGAAGGCAGCGTCCACGTGACCCCCGACAACATTTATTAATTCAAATAAAAAGTGTTAAATACAAAACCTCCGGGGGTATATAAAACATCCCCTGGGTTTGAGACATTTAAAAATAGGATGTCGCAACAGGTCGACAAACATAACGATACAACTCGAACGAACAAAAAAAATCAAATAAATACATGCTCATATTGTATACACTCATATTTTATACAAACTATACATAGCTTCTAATAATATTTTTATTTTTTTAGCACTTCTATATTTATATTTGAAAAAAAATTAAATGCATACGTTATATGGTATAGTAAAAACCGCTTATAGCGATGTGCAAGGGACCGTCGTAATTTGATCGTTATATACGGAAATCGTTATATCCAGGATCGTTATATCCCGAATCGTTATATCCGGAATCGTTATATTAACGTGGACTGCTATAGAAATCTGAACTTCCTTTGCATTTTACATTGTTATATCCGGCGTATCGTTATATCCGGTGTATCGTTATATCCGGTGTATCGTTATATCCGGTGTATCGTTATAAACGGATTTTACTGTTATATATATTATTTTATATTTATTTTTAAATCCTCCTGGTTGTTTTCATAGTTGCTTTTGTTTGCTATAGATGATTAAATGTAAGTATTTCACCACAATAGTCGGCTGTGTCCGTTTATTGAGTGTAATGTTTATGAAATGTGTTTATAATTTTGATTTTATATGTGGCCGGAGAGAGAGCAATTGTTAAAGTGTAAAGGAGAACAACTGTTAAAGTGTAAAGGAGAACAACTGATATAGTGTAAAGGAGAACAACTGTTAAAATGTAAAGGAGAAGAACAGTTAAAGTGTAAAGGAGAACAACGGAAAAATGTATTTGATTAATATTTGGTTAAGTTTTATATAGGCATGCCCGCCGTCGACCGGGCGAACATGAACAACGAGTTTGGTCGTGACTGCGCAACAACCAAATTTACAGACATATATACAAGCGAAATGCCGAACAGTCGAGTTAAAACAGGACCGCACTAATAAAGGAAATAATTTATAAAATAACTTAGGTTGAAATAAAAATTTCTGGTCACTATTAGGAATATCAATCTAGGATTCATTTTTTGAGAAACAATCCACTTTTGTACGTGGATTTATTTCCTTTTAGTCGTAAGCGGGTTTATTAACTGAAGAGCAAGCACTCAAAACGTGTTTTGTCATGTTTAGGTGATTCGTGAGAAAACGAAAATAACTTTTTCTATATACATTGCTCCATCTATATAGATTCCAATATTTAGATGTTAATGTTATTAGAACAATATGGGTTTTTGAAGAATAAAATGGTTAAGTTCGATAAATTCGAAGCAAAATTCAATGTGTATTAATTTAATTTTTAGCAAGCATTCAAAACGTGTTTTGTCACATTTAAGAGATTCATGGGAAAACGAAAATAACTTTTCCTAAATACATTGCTCCATCTATAGATTCCAATATTTGAATGTTAATTTCATCGAGACAAAATGAGTTTTTGAAGAATAAAATGGTTTAGTTCGACAGTTTCGAAGGTGAATTCAATGATGTAATAATTTATTTTTTAGAAATTCTTTACAAAACACGTTCCGAATGTTTGCTCATCAAGTATTTTCTACTTTTTAGTTTTTGTGTGTTTGTGATTAAAATGTTCTCGGGCTTTTCATGGTGTGAAAATTTTGTGTGGTGAGGCGCCAGCTCTAGTGTTGTCCTCGTCATATAACTATAAACACAAATTAATAGGCGTTTTCTCTGTTCTTTCTTTCTGGATAGATCCCGAACCGAACTATCGTCAATTGTTCCTTGTGTAAATGTCACTCAACGTTCACTCAACCCAAATAAGCGATTTGTAGCCAAATCTGGCAGGTAGTTTTTCTAGCCCAAATTTAAAAAGAAGGGCCTTCTCTTCCAAGTTTTTTAATGCATTTTATTTCTGGCGAAGTTTCGATCCTAGAATTGGTCAGGTATTTGTTCAAAGATTTTGGTTAATAGGATTTAAAAATAAATCTTTCAAGCAGATTGGAAATATTAGAGTTTTCTAAAGAAAGAGTGGTGTATACGATATAGAGAGTAAACAAAAGTATGGAAAAAAACAAATAACCGTGACTAATATGGCGTAAGATCACCTTTTTTATTCAGAACTGCTTACAATCTCTTTGAAATGGAGAAATAGAGGTCCTTATAGTTTTCAAGAGATTTTTGATTCAGAACATTGACAAGTTCTCTCTTGTGACGTTGTAAAAAGTGTACACAAATAAAACTTCATATGTTGCTGTTGCATGACACGCAACATAACTTAGCTATCCTATTTCTTTTATGTTTTACTGAGTGTCAAAGTTGCAAAAATAATTCACATACACCCTGTACATATAAATAATATTGTATGACTGAATAGTGAATTCTTGCCTTACATTATTGCATTACATCATTGCTTCCGATACACTGTTTTGCACATGCATCTAATCATAGGCGACCCAAAACAAATCCTGGGGGGGAGGGCACAGTACAAAGATGTACAGGGGGGGGAAGTAAATGTGAACGTGATCCGGACCCCCCCCCCCCCTCTCCCCCCAAAAAAATACATATAAAAAAATTATTTTCAAAAATTTTAGGTCATTAATTATTCAATTATGTCAATTATACGTATAATTAATTATTTAATTAAGTCAACAATATGCATAAATAATTACCTAATTAATATTAATTTCTTTAAAAAAATTAAAATTTTAGCTTTAATTTTTAACTTATTAATAATTGTATTAAATTTTTCGCGACTATACTCCCTTCGAAATAAATTTCAACTTTACCGAGAATTTGCCTTGGTGTACGACTAACATTGCCGTTGAAATACGGAATTGTCAATTTAGAAAGTCATTAGTCAAGCAAAGGGGACCACCAAAGAAATACAAGGTGGTCATTTAACCTATTGTAAAGACGTGACAGACCCAATTCGTCCTATCTACCCCAAACCTTGATGATCATCGATACCGTGTAGAGGGTAAGAGAATTTATGAAAAAACGTCATTTATGATTATTTCATAGGAGAAAGACAGAGAGAGATCACTGTATGTTAGATTTATTAGTGATTGTTGTCCAAAAGTTGTTAATGCTTGATTTCCTGATTTTGTAGAACAAGACTAAAACTGTGCTATTTTTTTTATCTACATAAGTCTTCCACGATTACATAGGAGGGGGGGGGGGCACGGGCCCCTGTACCCCTTCTCTGGATTTGAAAATGCATCTAATCCAAATTTAACATAGCTGGGAGACAACCAGCTACTTACAGTTATAGACCAGCATAGGCGGTTGTCCAAAAGCACTTAATCACTAAAATTGACACCCGTCGACATTCCCGATCCGGGCAACTCGACACCGGGCCAGGAAAAACGGGCCCGGAATCTTAGACTCGGTATTCGGTTACCTAGTAACCAAGTTATTCCCTGCGTCCGTAATTAATGAGTTTAAAGCGAAAATTGATAGTTCGTCGAGCGATTTTCCAACGAACTGATTTAACGGGGGCTTAATAGGGACAGCATAATTTTGCTGGCAAAGTGAGAAATTAAATGTTTGCTATTGGTTTACCCCTTGGGCCGGCTGCAATTTTGTTCCGTCCTTGACAGTAGCATTAATCATGTCTTTGATGCCGAAGCAATTAATTTTAAGTGACGTTTGGCTCAATCTGGAGCTACTCTGTAAGTTTACGTTCTTTTTATAGAGCAGTTACTACCTAATCCTGTTCCTTTAAAAAAAAAAACTGTTCTTTAGCCCTCTGAGCGTTCAGAAAATTAACCAAATTGTAAAAAAAAATTCTCTGTTAGAGAGTGCTCACTCTGACAAGTTTGATTAGTTTTTAAGTTTAATTTCTTTAGGTTGTTTTTATGTATATTTACAGATGGTTGGGGAAACCACCCTACATAGTGTTCTTGATATAATGCACACATATTTCATGTTGTAATTCATTGAGCGAGCAGCTCAGAATCATTCTATTTGTTTGAAGTACAGTGATCATCATGTCTAATATTTCTAATCTATGTCATTGCAAATCTTACCCGTATATCACAAAGGAAGAGGTCGGGTTAAATAAATATATATTCTCTGATAGAGAGTTTAAATATTATTTTGATAAATTGAAATAAAAAAATTTAAGAAGAAAAAAAAGTATTTATTCTTAAAGGCTTTGAATGTATACCCCAACAACAAAAAGTTTGAAAAAAATATTAGAATATAAAGTTTTTTTAGGAATTTAAAATTGTGTGTATTGCTGGGAAAACTAGAGATACAAGAAGCAAAAATACCTTTGTAACGGTCAGACGGTTATGTACTTTTTGGAACAATTGAAGACACGCGTGGAAGAACCAGACAACTCCACTTTTTATGATTTATACTTGTTCACTTATTCCTAAAAAGAAAAAAATCCACTGTCGATTGGTGCGAGAACCAGACAGCTTGAAGCAATGGCTATATCGATATTAGAAAAAAGCATATGTACTGTTGTCTCATTCGGTGCAAGAAACGTGCATCTCCAGGAGCTGTCTTGTTTTCGCACCGAATTAGTTCAACGTTTGGTCGCTTGGTTGGATTTCCTTCCGTGTGGCTCAGAGAGTCGTTCGCCAAACTCGTTTGTTACAGGTGTATTGTTTGTTGAAACAGGTAAAAGGTGTGTTACAGATTCGAAATTCCATTAATTGGGTGTAATTCAGAGCTAGAATATATTTTTATGTAGTATATTATGCAAGCCTTAAAAGAAACGATAGTTCTTTACTGTTTGAAGTTAAAAGTCGCATTGGTGATTTCGGAGAAGTATCTACAAGGATTTTATTGGTAAGACCGGCCACAGAATTCCAGTGTTAGGTGTAAAAAAACAGACAGCTCCCATTGTTGTTTTTTCAATAAAAAAAAGCCAGATAAAAGTAATACCGGTCTGTCAAAGAGGAAGGTTTTTTTTTATGTTTTACTCAAAGTTGATAAGTTTTTAAAAACGTTAAGTATTTTTAAAGTGTTTTTCCTCCTTTCTGAACAATTTTGAAAACTGGAGCTGTCTGGTTCTTCCACCCACGTCTCCAATTCTTTTGACGTTAATACTACCGTCATAAGAAAGAAGGCCCTAACTCCAAAAAGCAAAACTTTACAGGAAACAAGAAAAACCAAAATTTATCACCTATATCAAAGTTTTGATACTTTAAAATTATTTTATTGTATAAAAGTAGTTGTTTTCATTTACAAAATTTTATTTTGGTGATATTTATATTTTCTTTCACCATGACTGTGCTGACCACAACCCTCCGATTTTTCTTCTTTTATTCTAACTGCTCGGCCACCCGCCGGCCTAAACACTTTCTTGGAGTCTTTATTAATTTAGCAGAAAGCAGAACAAGCTGGAAAAGAACAAATTACCAAAGAACGGTTGAAATTTAGTTCCAGTTCTTCTCTTGAAATAACAGGTGAAAAAGAACCATTTGTTCTTTCTTTCACATGCCTGCTAGACAAGTTGTCGGTAAATGAAAATGGGGCGGCTTTTCATGATCTCCAGGCAATTAGAATGGCTGGTTTGAAAAATGTATAACCCTTTCTTACCCGGATGATGAATGGTGGCCCGGCTTGATTCCTTTAAGACCCT
The DNA here is from genome assembly GCA_963932185.1 of Troglohyphantes excavatus. Taxonomy (NCBI): domain Eukaryota; kingdom Metazoa; phylum Arthropoda; class Arachnida; order Araneae; family Linyphiidae; genus Troglohyphantes; species Troglohyphantes excavatus. Next base: position 70,559,901 of record OZ010672.1, read on the forward strand.
TCCACTTAAAAGATGTGCTTTTGGAAAAGTCAAAAGGAACAGGATGGAAATATTGCTTTATTAACTCAATTAAAAGAAGGCAATTGTTAACTGAATTAGTTGGTTTATTTATTGCTTATGCTTTTGAAATTGCATAAAAATTAGATTATTTTAACTGGATATTCACCATATCATCCATCATAAAACCGAAAGATAATAAAATACAAGGACTTTTTTTTTTCTTAATTTATAAATAAATATTTCTACTAAAGAAATGTTTTCATTGTGGTTTTAATAATAATACAGTCCATTGTAACTATTGCATGTGGTTGTTTAAGTAAGTAATTTAAAATTATTTCTTAACTACCAATGTAGCACCGCGTTGCAGAGGAACGTAGAAGTGTAAAAAAATTATTTAAAAAAAATATATAAAACAGACTTACGTTTTTTTTAATGACTTCAAGAAACATTCATGCCAAATTCGAAAAAAAATCGAACAACAACGTTTGGCCGTGACTACGCAACTAACAAACAAATTTACAGACAAACAAACGAAATGCCGAACGATCGAGTTAAAACAGGACCTCGCTTACGCTCGGTCAATTATGTTTGGCTCGTTGACAGTTTAAACCATTTGTGTGATAGTTTCGAGAAGTGGAAAGTGGCGATTTTAGTAGAAGATTTCTTTATTAAACCAAAATGTCACACTAAAGCTCAATTGATACATATAAGAAATTAAAACAGGTTGGCAGAGAAGTTAAAGACAAATAAAATTATGACAATAATTCTAAACTTATGCAAGTGTGGAGAGATTTATATTTTACAGAAAAAGAGCAAAGCGTATTCACAACCAAACCTTAAGATACAGTGGGGACAGTCCCAACAAACAATGTCTGCATAAAACCTTTATCAAAATTGTGAAATAAAAGTTTCTTTGAAGATCTATTAAATTGAAGGTTTATGTCTCAATATCCTGTATAAACCCTTAGACTAAACCTGCAAAAACCCTTCAATTTTGAAGCATCGAATTTATTGTAAGTGAAATGCAATTTTTTTTTTTTGGTTTTCTGCAGACTTTTTTTTTTTAAATTGAGTAAGTGTGGGCTGCAGTGTACCGCAAGGGCTGTTTCGTGAATACTTTTAAGCCCCACGTGGTACAAAATAGGAGTGGGTAAATGGCCCACCTGATTGACGCGGACCACTTTCTTCAACAGGATGGTAGGTCATTTATCCAAGAAGGCTGATTACCCGTGGAGGTATAGAGCGAAATGGCATACTGCATAAAAGGCGATACTCTCCCTCCACGCGGTACACAAGCCAGAGGATGGAATGATTTAATAATAGGCCTGTTCGACGCGTCCCACTTTCCTTTACACGAAGGTATGCCATTTCTCCGTACGCTAACTCCACAATTAGTTATGTGGCCGGAAGAGTATACTGCAGCCAAAAGCGACACCCCTCCCCATCCCGCTAAACAAAGGTCAGAGTTAATAATTTAATATTCAGTCTCATTGACGCGACATACGTTCTTCTACACGATGATATTTCATTTATCTCCCTTAGGGTGATTCCGCGTGGAGTTATGAGAGGAATTGAATACTGTAGTTGGACAAATCTCCCCCCCCCCCCCCTCACGTGGTACAAATATCAGAAAGCGGAATGGTTTAATAATCGGCCAATTCAAAACGTCTCATCTTTCTATGCACGATGGTATGTTATTTATCCCCCATATACTAACTCCGCGTGGTGTTATAACGATTTTAATTAAGAATTGCAGTTTTTTATTTCAAATGTCTTTATAAACTCCTTCAATTACCCAATTTTTATGAAGATTTCATGCTGACTGTTTCTACTTGGATGATGCCTACTCGATTTTTTTTCCCCGTTTGAGATATAACACACAATTACGCATTAAACCCATCTCTTTATCTAACAAATCAATTTAACCCCCTATAATCACCTTAAAAATACCCTCAACTCCCCTACAATCGAAATCTGAGGAATCATCTCCGAAAAGAAAGGAAGAAATATGACTCCCATTGTTGAGAAAAGCCAAACTTCCCCCCACTTGGCGGGAAAGGCGTAATTTATTTCAGGCGCCCAGAATGTTAAACAAAGGCGTCTTCTTCCAAATTTGTTTGGCTGTTTTGGGGGGAAGAGCACCTTTAAATAATGAACGGCTGGGGGAATTTAAATTCTTGAGTGTAATGCTGGCTCTTCTAGATACCTGATCGCGCTGTAAAGGGAGGCAAGAAGAGTCTTTGAATTTATTAGGGGGGGGGGGGGGCTTCGTTTAAAATTTCATCACAATAACTGCCGCTTACAATCCATTTCAGCGGTAATTATTCCCGTTTTCCCCTGGCTCTCCGTCTATCTGGTTATTTTCTAATCTGCCAAGGGTTTTGTTTTAATCTCCTATGATTTAACTTTTATTGCGTAGTTACCGAGGCCTGTGATTAAACGTCAATATGCGTCGAGTTCCGATAAGGGTATTGATATCGTTAGCATGGGCAGGGTATCCATTTGGGTATTATCATTAGTAGTAACAGGGAGAAATGGGGAAGCCAAAATTTCAAATGTGTCAACTTGTGTTGTGGAAAATTTAAAAGGTGTAATTTTTAGAGAAATTAGGAAAGCACCATTATGTAAATTTTGTAGAAAATTGTGTTTTCAGAGTTATTCTACAGTATTTTGTAGTTTTTAAATAAAAAAAATTCCAAAATCATAGCTGTGCGATGGACAAGAAAAGTAAAAAAGTAGTGATCTGGTGGTTGCCAGCTTCGCTACAGAATTACTGGAAAGTCGTCCAGAATATCCAACAAATTATACCGGCCTGTATACGGGACGGTGCACGATAAATCTGATCGGGGTCCAAAGTCCTGACGTCTGTTGAAGGCGTGGGTGCCAGCTTTGGTTGTTGTACTCGTCATCTGACCATGGTTCAAATATATGAGGCATTGTTCCAGGGTCTTTCCTTCGAGATAGGCTCCGAACCATCGCCAATAGCCCGCTGGCAGCTTTTGTGCGACGTTGATTAACTAAACCAATCCAAAATCAAAGAGAAAAATCCGTTATTATTTTCATATTTCTGATCCATAATGATAGAACAATCGACGTTTTTCTGGTAGGATTCGACCATACGATGATAAACAGGTTTTTCCTTCCTTCTGGTCCCTTGCGCCACTAAAAACTAACCAACCAACCTTCCTTCTGGTCCATTGCGCCACTAAAAACTAACCAACCAACCTTCCTTCTGGTCCCTTGCGCCACTAAAAACTAACCAACCAACCTTCCTCTGGTCCCTTGCGCCACTAAAAACAAACCAACCAACCTTCCTTCTGGTCCATTGCGCCACTAAAAACTAACCAACCAACCTTCCTTCTGGTCCATTGCGCCACTAAAAACTAACCAACCTACTTTCCTTCTGGCAGGACTGTCTGAACTACCACTAGTAAATTGTGGGTTGGCGCAAAAAATTAAATTCCAGTTGTAAAATGTTTTTACGAGATTTTTACTATTTTATGTCGTTATAGAAAGACTTGGCATGATCATTAAGCATCTCTTACCATTAATTTGCAATACACTCTAAGAAGTCGTCCACCAGAAATCTTTTTCAGCAAAAATTGTTTAATTCTTAAATATATATTTTTTCTTCAATTTTCGAGCAAATCCGGCGGGAGTTTTTGTAGTTTATTTGTTTATTTTGTATGCTAAAATTTAGTTTGTTTTGTGCAATTTAAAAAGTAATATAAAAATATGGCTAAGTAACGAAGAAATTCACTCTTCGTCGCATGATATACGATGCAAACCATACACTAGCAATAACCAAGTATACTTTTGGTAGGCTTACAAGCTCTATGCCAATATCATATACTGTATGTGTTCTCATGAAATTACTTTTAAACATGAACACCTAAACAAGATAGTTGCACGTAAAGTTTCCAACAAAGTATTGCAGATAAAAGTGCTATTGCAAATTTGAAAATAAATTTAATGTAGTTATTTCCATAAATTATGTGTTTTCATAATTACTTTTTCGAAAATAAATTTTTTCACAATTTTTTTTTATAATAATCGTATTACAAATTATACAATTATCAAGGTATAAAATATCCACAAAAGTTATGGAACAAGCTATTTTATATCAAATATTTATGTCCTTTCCATGTAAAACGCGATGGTGTATGTTTTTATTACTTTTAACAGTTTATAATCAATACATTAAATAAAATATTAATTGATGTTAACATATTTAGTGGGGTTGTTTCTGTATTTCTGGACTTTAACAACTTAAAATCACAATATTATGTAAAAAGTTGTTTTTTGGTAAATAATATAGTAGGAAAAATATAATATAGTAGGTTAAATAATATAGTAATTTTTTAATTAATATTTGGGATTTTAACACATGACCATGTTTGAAATAGATCCGAATTTCAAAGTAGCTTATAAGCCATATGTTAAAAAAATACTAATTCAGTTCAGCTTATAAACCATACTTAAAAAAGTTTGAAATTTTTCATTTGGTTTTTGTCGTATTTAGTTTTTAAATACGTATATCTCAAAATCTATTTTTTTAATTCTTCACAAAGGTAAAAACTTAAGATTTTTTTTAAATATAGACTTATAGTTTAAAAAAAATGAATACACTTACAATATTGTGTGTTGTTTTTAAATACTTCTAATTAGAAAAAAAATTCTGCAAAATTTTTCTACTGCGAGGCATATTCTTTTCTCAAAAAGTTTTTAACTATTTAAAAAAAACTTGCGGTATTTTTTAGTCAACAATATGCAATTGTTAAGTAAAAAATTCAAAACGGTAACAAAAAATGTAAAATAAGTTAAGCTTTTTAAAATATTTAATTTTGTTTAATTAAATTCTTTTTTAATTACCAGTATACTTTTTTTTAGAATATTTTGAATGTTAGAGTACTTTAATTGTATAAAAAGTAGAAATTACCCTACAGAATATCTTAAGATGAAGTTTTCTTAAATTGATAATATTAATCATTTTTAAAAACCGTAGAATTTACAAATATAGCATGCGTTTTCTTCAATGCGTAAGGAACTGTTTCTGCAATAAAAAAATCGCAATTTAAAACAAATTGAGTGAATTTTGTGGTACAGGTCTATTTTAATAATGATAGCAAAATTTTATAAAGACTATTTAATATCTAATTATTAGTAATTGCAGACCAATTTTTACATCATTAAAAGCATTATGACCAATAAAAAAAATTGGACCAATATAAAAAACATTGGGACCTATATAAAAATATTGTGACATATATCAAAAAGATTGTAACCAATATAAAAACATTGGGACAAATATAAAAAAATTGTGACATTTATAAAAAACATTGTGAACGATATAAAAAACATTGTGACTTATATAAAATACATGGACCTATATAAAACCACATTCTGACCAATATAAAACAACATTCTGATCAATATAAAAATATTATGACCTATAAAAAAACTAATATAAAAAAACATTGGGATCTATATCAAAAACATTGTAACCAATATAAAAACATTGGGACAAATTTAAAAACATCGTGACATATATAAAAAACATTGTGAACGATATAAAAAATATTGTGACTTATAAAAAATACATGGACCTATATAAAACCACATTTTGACCAATATAAAATAACATTCTGATCAATATAAAATATTATGACCTATAAAAAAAATTAAAAAATGGTTGTCATACAGTAAGTTACGTAAATGTCAAACAAAAGCAACAACATCATAAAAGTGTTCAGAATGTTATATTTTTTTGTTTCAGAAAAAAATATTTTAAGTAGGTCACCCTGTTATTAAATTCGTTCTTACCCTCGTATTTGTTACAAAATTATTATTAACCTTTCAATCAATTTTTTTTTAATTTCTGTTTTAAAAAATGCTTTTTTTTACACACCAGACAATTCTTAACGCATGACATGCGACGCCGAACAATAAGGGGTTAACTGCATTAAATTAATAAATTTCGAAGTAACTCCGTATCTTAAACAGAAAAAAAAATGAGATTTCATTCATTTGTCAAGCTAAAATGCTTTCAGAAACATACAGAACATCTATAAATAAACATCAATTTAACGAACAATAATATGATGAAAATGTATATTTTATTTATTTTATAATAATTTGAAATGTGCTATTTTCAAATTATTGACTATCAACTATCATCAATTTAACGAACAATAATATGATGAAAATGTATATTTTATTTATTTTATAATAATTTGAAATGTGCTATTTTCATCAAGCGTAAAATATATAAGGATAAAAATATATTTAATATCCTTATTTTTCGCCTAATTTTCCCACCATGAGTCATCTTTAACATTATCAATCATTATATAAATTATTTATAGAGTTTAGATCTTTTTTACACCTCTTACATGCGACGAATCTTAACAAGTGAGGATCAAAAGAAAGAGAATTTCCTAAAGCAGTGACGAATCGTACGTTCATCTCATAACTATCAAATGTCTGTGTTTAAAAGGTGGATTAAAAGAATTATTACATAAAAAAACATCTGTTAAAACTATTTCCAATATCTATCTATAACGCCCCTTGGTAGATTAGTCGGTAGTGCATTACTTCTGAACAATCCGGATATTCGATTATCCGTATATTCGATTATATTGCTATTCGATTACATTGGTATCCGATTGTGCGGATATTCGATTATCCGTACATCCGATTATCCGGATATTCGATTATCCGTATATGCAATTATATTGATATTCTATTATCCGGATATTCGATTATCCGGACGGGATCTGTTCCCAATTCATCAGGAAAATTGGAGTTCTATTGTCTATGTTTTATTTCGTTAAAATTCATTTAATGTTCATTTTAATGTTAATTGCATATACGAAACAAAGTTTATAATAAATATATATTAAGTATACAATAATCAACTGGTATTTTCCGAAGAGAGAAAACGATAATAAAAATCTGCGCATCAGCAAATTAATGACGCGAGCTAATTTCCCTCGTCAAATAACGACAACCCATGCCTTTAGTACCCAATCTTCATCTCAAAACTTCGAGCATCCAATTTCCTCATTCAAAGATCCCAGGCAACTTCTGCCCACTAAGTAGCATAACTTTTGCAAATCGAAAACATAAAGTGGCCGAGAAACCATCTTTCGCATTGAATGAATCTCCGCTGAAATTCCCCGAGCTTTCATTAAGGCCCACTTAAAATCTTTTGTTTTTTGCGCGCAAATTGGAAATCCCCCAGTTTGCTTCTTTGGTGTAAGAGCGCACAGCTGCTTGCTCGATCTCGAGTAAGTGAAGCAAAAGTTTATAATTAAATGTAGCCTGGGGTCTATTAATGCGAGAAGCAAAATGCGTATGTATCTTTCGGAAGGATGCTTGTTGAAGACAGAACTGGGGTTGGGATACCCCTTGTATTGATTCTACGCTACATGCTTTGTTAGGTAAGCATTGTTCAGGGAGATATGTGCAAAGTTACAACAGGGGTTAGAACTCCAATTATCCGTGAAGAGTTACTATAGGGGGTGGAACTCCAATTATCCGGATCAATTTAGACTGATCCCATTCAGATAATCGAATAATTCACAATAAAAAGATTATTTCGTAAAAAAAAATTTGCTTTAGTATGTAATGTAATTTAATGACTATTAAGCAATATCACACACCAATAAGAAACTTTCAAAATCTGGATTTTGTGTATGTGCTGATTTTTTTTTCTCTCAAAGGGATATACGGATAATTGGCGATCCGCTTTATTTGATCCGAATAACTGGAATTCGGATTATTGGAGTTCTACTATACTTGAAACCTAATGACGAGCAAGCGAATTTTGTCATTTTAAATTTATTTTCACTGTTTGGCAGATCATTAAAAATTTCCTGTAAATGTATCTAAATTTTTTACAACATTTTTTATTCGTTGGAAAGAGAAGGCTTTTTTCTCTCAAACAGATATCTGTATAATTGACGATCCGCTTTATTTGATACGTATAACTGGAGTTAGGATAATTGGAGTTCTATTGTACTTGACACCTGCTGACACTCAAACGAATTTTGCCACTGTAAATTTGCTTTCACTGTTTGGAAGATCATAAAAAATTTCCTGTAAACGTATTTGAAATTTTTTACAACATTTTTAATTCAATGTAAAGAGATGGCTTTTTTTTCTTAAAGATATATCCGGATAATTGGTGATCCGCTTTACTTGATCCGGATAACTGGAGTTTGAATAATTGGAGTTCTAATGTACTTGAAGCCTACTGACGCTTAAGTGAATTTTGTCATTTTAAATTTGTTTTTACTGTTTGTAGATCTTAAAAAATTTAATGTAAATGTATTTTATTTTTTTTTACAAATTTTTTAATTCATTGTAAAGAGATGGCTTTTTTTTCTTTCAAAGCAATATCCGCATAATTGGCAATCCGCTTTATTGTACGGATAATTGGAGTTCGGATAATTGGAATTCTACTGTACTTGAAAAATGCTGACGCTCAAGCTAATTTTGCCATTGTAACTTGGTTTTCACTGTTTGGAAGATCATAAAAAATCTCCTGTAAATGTATTTGATTTTTTTACAACATTTATAATTCATTGTAAAAGGATGGCTTTTTAATTGTATTTTTAAAGTCAATTTGGCAGTTGACGGAACGGCAGTTGACAGCATTGTGCACAAAAAATGTGTTTTCCATATGAGACTATGATTCAGCAAAAAAAATTCAATTTTTTTCATTTCAGAGATCCGTTAAAAGACGATTGAATTCTGAATTTACGCTCAACTTGCTATCTAATGTTACTTGTCTGATTTCTGCACTAAACGCAATATTCACTGTGAAAAATAACCCATAAAGCGGAATGAAATTTGGATGGATTGTTGACAAAAATATGGTTTTACCATTACCATATGAGATTCAGATTCCGTAAAAATATCTAATTTAAAAAAAATTATATGTTTACTGTTTTCTGAAATAAAAAATTCAATTCAAAATACCCTTATTTTGGAAACAAACTTAAAGGATTTTGAGAAATATGGCCTTAATTCGGAAGTTTCTGCACAAGAATTTCAAATTAAAGGAACTTATTTCCGCTGGCTTTACAGATTAAGCGATAAAGTTTAGAGAAAGAGTAATTTAAAATGAAATCTTTATCTAACCTGAATATTAGTTAATAATTTCCTTTCCAACGCAGAGCAGCACACTGGAGCAACAGTCTCGAAACATAAAAACTCATTTCTTTTCCACGAGCTGAAAAATCCACTTTTAATTTTCTAATAGAAAAGAGTATTTCTAGATTATCTCGAAATAGGATCTAAAGGGAAAATCTAAAGGATCTAAAAAAACTCAGCCTACTTCCCTTAAAGTGCCTCGGGTATTTCAGAGACTACTTATCTTTCGAGAATTTAATAATTTATATTCGGATACATCCGAACAAAAGTAACTATTATACTTCTATCCCTGTGGAACCAAGCCATTCAGTTTAAATATTATCTAAATTCAAAAATGCCTAAACAAGAGCGCCTACATGGTCGGTGAGTTAAAAATTTCCGATGCTGGTTTTAGAGCTCGACAAAAACAGCAAGCTTTGATTAAAGTCTACTTTCGTTTTGCAATTCCCCGAAGGATTTCTTTAGTGGTGTTCCCTATTAAAGACATGATAAGCCGATAACATCGGTTTACGTTGGAAACTTCTTTTTCCACCTAGGATAATTATGCTATCAAAAGCCAACTTAATATAAGTCTCAGTGTAAAACTTTTAATGAGTATTTATTGTTAAACTTCGTTTAGCGAGCCTTAATCAATAATATATTTTTTACTCCCCGAATGTTGTTTATTTTGCTTTTAGAGCTCCACTGGGATTGTTTGCAAAAAATTGCTTTGTTGTACTCGCTAAAATCAATTCAGAGTCTTGTAAGTTGAAAAATTCAAGATAAATCAGAGTTGTGCTTAACCGCTTCCCTTATTTATATATAAATATATACAGTAAACTTATTCTTGCATATTTTTTTTTTCAAAACCAAAAAATTAAAGTATCTTTGTAATTAGTAATATAATAACATTTTTTATTAAAGATAGTTTGATTATTGTTGTTATGTGATGTGTAATGTATCAACACGAAATGATATAAACAATTCGTATTAAAAAAATCATAAAATGTAGAGATATCCTGGTTTGGTTATTCCATGAAAAACATCGACTAACATAACAATCATATATATTATTTCTGCAGTAGAGATCCCTTTTGCAGCCCTTGTACTCAATGGATCTTAACACATGAAGTATCAAAAGAATATTCAGGATCAGTACGTTCACCTCATAAATATCAACGTTTTTTTTAAATGGGTTTAAAATAATTATTTTAAACGTGTGTTTTTTAAACAAACCGTTGATGATGCTGCCATCTATGAATGAACAGAATCGTTATTTTTTATGATTTGTTTGGCTATAAGAAATAAGTTAATATATTTCGCCTTAGAACAAATGGGTGTGTGGGGGTTTGTTCATGCAATATTTATGATATTTCATTATTTAATTCAAATAATTTAAATATTTCAGTAAAAAATATTTTAAAAACCATTTGGATCAGTTATTATATTGAAACTTTTGAACAATCACTGAGTACCACCCAAATCATCGTGTTCCTCAGAAGGGTACACGTACCCCAAGTTTCTACCTACAGCTTTATAAAATAATAACGCTGTCTGAATGTAAAAATATTTGGCAGCTGCAGAAGCATTTAAGTTGTAGTGAAAAGAGAAAACGAAAAATAAATCTTATCGCTGAAAAACGGATAAAAAGTACTTGAACCTCTTTAGCAAGGGGGATCTATCCGAACCGAACCGGTTGAAAGCGGCTTGCATGAACAAGACCAGGAGAAATCCTGTTTTGGGACCGGAATGTTTGAATTGCTGTCAAATTCAGGAAATTCTTTGAACTTTTTTTAGAAGAACCTGTCATTTCGAAGAGCGAGATCTTCTTTTAACTTTGAATTTAGCGAAATAGAAGAGGTGTGGGAGTGAATATTCTGTCAAGGTTTTCTGTAAATAACCTAAGAATGGAAGGATATAGGGGAAGAAGGATGATTGTGCAGGAAATGAGAAAGAAAGTTCAGTGTCTCAGAAACGTTCTTGGGTCTGTGGTGGCCGAATGGTTAAGGGCTCGGACAAGTATCCGTTTGGGCGCGTGGGCCGGATAGCCCAGTGGATAAAAGCGTCAGCTGAGAATCGAAGGGTTCTCGGTTCGATATTGTGCGACAGACTTGACTAAGAATAGTAAAAAGTAGTGATCTTGTGATCGGAGGGTTGCCAGGTTCGCTACAAAATACTAGGAATGTCGTCCAGAACAACCACAAAAGTTATCGGCGTGTATACGGAACTAGTGCACGATAAATTTGATCGGGGCCGAAAGTCCCGACGTCAATTGAAGACGTTAGGTGCCAGTTCAGGTGTTTCCTCGTCATCTGACCATGGTTTAAAAATACGAGGCATCGTTTCTGGGTCTTTCCTTCAAGATTGGCCTCGAAGCGTCGCCAATAGCCCACTGTGCAGCTCTAGTGCGACGTTAATTAACCAAACCGATGGGCGCGGGCTTGATCCCCAGCATGTGTGTAGCGATTTGATAATCGGAAGGTTGTCAAATACGTTCCTTTCGCGACCTGTGTATAAGGGACTGATGCACGTTAATAGTGATTGTGGTCTAATATCCTGACGCCTATTGAAGTTACGTCGGGTACCGGCTCAGGTGTAACACTCGTTATCTGTCCATGGTTCAAAAATACGAGGCCAATGTTCTCAGGTTTTCTCCTGGTTGGTTAAAAAACGATGCACTAGAGATATCTTCAATGGCGACGATTCCGGGTCTATCTCGAAGGAATCTGAGAACACTACCTCGTATACTTGAGCCATTGTCAAATGACGAGGATAACATCTTAGCTGCATCCTCAATAGGCAGCAAGACATTTAACCCCGTTAAGATTTAACGTGCACCGGTCCCATATTCACGCTGGTGGTAATTGAGGATATTCTGTAGACGACTTTTGTGATTTTGGAGCGGATCTGGCAACTCTCTGATCACAAGATCACTACAGCTTAAATTTTCTCAATCTTTTTATTGCAAGCCGTCGAATATTGTTCCACAATGCCACCGGGCCCCTTTTCTAGACAGCACGCAGAGTTCCAAAGTGGTCTGACCACGCCCGATGATTTGACGTCGGCGGTCTGACGAGAACACCATATGCTCATCATGGAAAGGCCGTTAGCCGTTTCTTTTGTCGAACTAGCATAGGTTTTTTCTATGTCATGACTTGGTGCAGTGAAAGTACAGTCTTACCCAGCAAAAAAAGTCATCATGAAACCTTCATCAAAATTGTCAAATTGAAGGTTTTTTGAAGGTTTTATAAAGGATATTGAAACAAAAGTTTCTTTTTAAGTTTTTAATTTTCCTACATAAAACCTTTAAATATCTGCATTTTCCCTTCATGGTTAAAAATTGAAGGTTTTTGCAGGTTTTTATGAAGGACATTGAAACAAAACCTTTAATTTTATAGATCTTCAAAACAACTGCAGTTTTCCTGCATAAAACCTTCAATTTCAAAATTTTGATAAAGGTTTTATGCTGACTTTTTTTGCTGGGTATAGCTAACAAATGGAGATAAAATCTCGATTACAAAGGAAAATGGACTTTCATTGTCCTTCCCATGTACCCATTAACTGTTTGTAGAACTTGTGTTACAGTTGTAATTGATTCGTGGATTGTTGTTGATCAGCACCATTGGAAAGCAAAAATATTACTGATTTATTAAAAAGTGCAACCTAAATTATCTTACACTAGCAATCCCATGAGATAATTATCGCATGAATACCCCCAAGCATATTATTTAGTTTAAACAGTTATTCCCTCACAAATTTTAATAGAAATAATTCTTATTATTTAGAAGCATCGAGTATATTTTAGAGATCTAAAACTTTATTTCATATTAAAATTAATCACAACCAATGTTCTTTTTTTACATTTGATGAACCACTAAATATAGGATTGGTATACCACTGATCTCTAACTGTAACTTCTGGATAGGGCAAGACATTTTGTTGACTTGAAGCCGATGTGGAGGCAGCCATTATGTGCCCCACTTTCTTTTGCTACTGCAGTATTTCGTATATTTTTTCATGTTAAAATAAGCCGGCGTGTATTGCTTTTGGCTGAGTTTTTTTTTTATTTTCTTTTTAAACCCACTTCAAATGCAATCTGCTATTAAAATAGAAAGTCATTTGCAAGTCAAAGTCGAAGTAGATAAAAAGCAAGAGCAAAAACTATTTGTTTGGCAATCTAAAAATTAATTCTATAAGAAAAAAATATAATATTTATATACATTTAATATTTCTACAATGATATGGTAATAAAAAACACCACTAACTCACTTTAAAAAATATCGGGTCACAGCATGGCTGCTTTCAATTGGCTTCAACGCGCCCATAGAGGAAACAAGGTTTGAGCCTTCCAGAAGTTACAGTTAGAGTTCAGTGTGGTATACTGATATTAATATTCAGCTTTACGCATAACTGTAGGATATCAATGCCTATTTTCCCATCACCCCTGCTTGTTTGTAATAGAACAACCCATGCATATAAACCTGTAACTTGGCAACATCCTATTCATGTTGAAAATCTTCATGTAATCAGTCTTGTGTCGTCCCAGTGGGTCAATCCTGTAGGCACCCACTTAAATGTTCCTCCTATCTTTAAATATTATCTTAGCTTTAACCTAAAGTTTAAATATATTTCAATAATGTCTTGTCCATACTCTTGTGTTCCTTTCTCTGTCAAAACACTACAATAACTTTGACATTTTTATAATTATCCACTCTAAACGTCAAAAGAACACAAAAGAATACCACTTTAAAAAAATACTGAAACGAGATGTAACTGCTTTATAAAAATAACGTAAATATCAAACATGTCCCTCGATTGCAAAGGGTTAAAATACAATACTTAGTAAATAATATTAAAAAATTGATTTTCTAATTCTGAATAAAAACACGCTGGATATAAATTAGTTTCTTTCCACACATCAAACGCAGCAAAATGAAAACATTTCCTTCTTTTGTATTTCTCAAAAAAAAACCTTTTTCGCTGAATTTGAAAGTGAGAAGTTTTTATTTCGTACTAATAAATTCATTTGCTCTTTTGTAGGCAGGGCCTTGATGAAAATATGTCTCCCCCTCCTCCCTGCCTATTCAACATCCTTCACTTTCCCGTAGCGAGTTCGCAAGTATTCGGAGTTGGAGCTCATTTTTAACTTCGACTGATTTCATCCATCAAAAGGCTCGTGCGCAGCGTCGAAGAGGGGTCAGTGAAAAAGTGAAATGGTGCATGGGAAATTACTTCTACAGGCGAAACCAAAAATCGGGTGTGGCAGTGTCGGAGCACGACCAGTAGGGTTTCATGCGAAGAACGTTATTTCAAACGTTTTTAGAAATTTTGATTAATCGCCAACCAAAGGAAGATAGACAAGCTGAAATAGATTATGATATACTCCTATTCATGCCACTTCCGTCATTTTAACAGAAAATAGAAATAGGGATTAGTGGTCAACAAAAGTTTCACCAAAAGAAGGGATGTAAATAAATTGCTCTGAATATTTAAATGTTTGCATCAATTTATTTATGTCAATCGTGCTATTGGCAACGGTGTTATACTGTAGGAACCGATAACCCTAAAAGCGTAAAAGTGATTGAATCCGGATACCTCAGCTGATTTCAGATTCAGCAGATTATAAAATTAGGAAGTGGACGTCAACAAAACCTCGTCAACAAACGGAAGTTAAACAAGCCGTTCTGTCTGACTCCATGGGCATGCTCTGTACTTTTTTTCCTTTATTTCAAGATGTTACATATATCTATAATTTTCTTTTAAACGGAACTAAATTTATGTCAATCGTGCTATTTAGCACGGAGGTGTAGTTTCTGAATAGATCATTCTAAAAGCGTAACTTAGTATTTATATCCTTATATCATATGTATCTGAATTTAAATGCAGCAGATTATAGAAATACCTATTGTCCCAAGATTTTAGCCCGGAAAATGTTAAAAACATCCTCAGAAGAAAATATCAGCATGAAACTTTCATCAAAATTAGGAAATTGAAGGTTTTTAAATGTTTTATAAATGATATTGAAACGAAAAAACTTTTTTTTAAAGTCTTTCATTTTCCTGCACAAAACCTTTAAAAATCCACATTTTATCTTTAATAATTTCAATGCTTTGAAATTGTAGGATTTTTTTACAATTGTTATGAAGGAATTTGAAGGACAAAACATTTAATTTAATAAATCTTCAAAAAAACTGCATTTTTTATACCTAAAACTTTAAATTTCACAATTTTACAAGTTTTATAAAGGAATTTGAAAGGAAAATATTAATTAAATAAATATACAAAAAAAACTGCAGTTTTCCTGCCGAAAACTTTCAATTTTACATGTTTTATGAAGGAATTTTAAGAAAAAAAGTAATTAAATAAATCTTCAAAACGTGCAGTTTTCCTCCTAAAACTTTAAATTTTACAAGTTTTATAAAGGAATTTGAAGGGAAAATATTAATTAAATAAATCTTTAAAAAACTGCAGTTTTCCTGCCTAAAACTTTCAATTTTACATGTTTTATGAAGGCATTTGAAGAAAAAAAAATAATTAAATAAATCTTCAAAAAGTGCAGTTTTCCTGCCTAAAACCTTCAATTTCACAATATTGCTAAATATTTCATAGTGTCTTTCTTTTGCTGAGATTATCCAAAACATCTCGTTTCATTGAATAATTCAATATAATTACACCAACCTCTTAACGATTTCAAAAAGATTCAAATACACTATGAGTCATATTTCTTCACGAACAAAATGAAATCATTAATCTATTAGAATAAATTAGTTTCTGTCTTCTAAATCTGTGGACTTAGCCTTAATTAATTCTTCTTTTGTGAAGATAAATTCTCTCCAAAACGTTTTACAAATCTCCTCCCTAAGAAGTATACGTGAAAAAACTTTTGCACATGAAATATCATCAGTGAATCTCCATTTTTTTTATTACAAATAAATAAGCACAACCATTCATTTTTTTAGTTTAATTCTGTCTGTTCAATATGTTTTAGCTTGGGGATTAATTGCTAAGGATACACTTTTTATAAGGGTATTCAAAATGTCTTTTAAATTCGCTTTCCAACCATTACATTTTTTTTTAATAACAGACCTATAAAAAAGCAGGTTTAAATTCTGTTTTAATTATTAATTTTAAAAAATATGTTGCGCGCCTTTTAATTAGGTAATTTCTTAAGGATAAAAGATTTTTGGTTTCAGTAAATGCTTTTCTTCTGCTCGGATAGTAGGGCTTTGAATATTTATCATTACATGCATGAAACATTCTCAGACTAATTGGCTAATTGTTAGTTGGGGCATGGAATATTCTAGAATTATTTTAATACACGAAAGTGTATATTAAATAAAGTTAATTGGATTAAAAAGCTATAATTTGCATTTATTCTTATTTTACAATAATCGTATTAAGTACGAATTATTCTCTTTACATAACTGAAGTTTTATTTTTTTATATCATAACTTAGTTTTGAGTCGTCATATTTCTGATTTTAATCCGTAAGTATTATGATTTGTGTTGCTTTTTAATCCTATTTTTTTACCTTTACCTGTGTTAATACTGGAAATTTAATTTCAAAGATAATTCTTTGTTAATTTATTGGAGTAATTCAAATAAATGGTAGCTTGTAATTCAAATTTTTCATTTAAAAAAAGGTATTAAAGCAGTTGTTTATTATATTTCTGTTTTTCTTATTAATACTTGAGAACTCTTTAATTGCATTTCTTTATTTTAATTTACATCATATTTTATTCATATTTATTTTTAACATGTTAATACATCATGATTAAGGGCCCTTGGTAGCCCAGTGGATAAAGGTGCCCAACTGGTAATCAGAGGATTGCTAGTTCGAGCCTACGATTGCAATTCTCGAAAGTATTTATATATGGTTCACCAACTTATTATTAAGAAGTATCTGTACCAATTTATATTTTTAGTTTAATTTTGGAAAATAATTAAAAAACACAGCACCAAATAACAAATTAAAAAAAATTTCGTTGCTTGGATGATCAGTTGGAAATAACGTCGCACTAGAGCTGCACAGTGGGTTATTGGCCACGGTTTGTGACTATCTCGAAGAAAAGACCCAGGAACACTTTCTCGTATTTTTTAATCATGGCCAGATGAAGGGAACAACACCTGAGATGGCACCCGACGCAACCTCAATAAGTATCTGGATATTGGAACAACGTTCAGATGATCTCGATGGGTGAAATTGAGGATAACGTTAGATGACGAGGAACAAATCTGACAACACTCCGATCATTATCTCGCTACAAATGTCAAGTCCACTTAGATATTCGTCTCACAATCCTCCGATTATGATTATGGCTTGAACAGAAGCTGATATTAGCAATATTAAACCTTACTGCTCATTTTTGCGAAAGTACGATTACTTAAATTTGAGTACGTCATCCCTCATTTACGATGCTATTGTTCTCAAAGAAAAATGAGTACGTCCATGTTCTCATTTTTAAGCACTTTTTTTTACAGTGTGGGAATGGAACGTTTAGCAAGAACTTCACACTGTTTTTTTTTTAATTTTCTGATTCTCCGGTGTTTAAAATATACAAATAAATAAATAAAATGCATATACAATTCACATTTTAAAAGAAAAAGCATCATGCTAAACCAATCGCAGACAGCATTTCTCAAAATTCCTGAGAATATCGAAAAGAGATCAATGTATTTTTAATAAAATACTCCGATCCATTTGAAGTTTCCCTTCTTTATCCCACGACCCTTTCTGGCACTCGGCAGTTACCCCTTTTCAATTTTTAAACTGGATTTCCATTTCTTCGTCTTAAGTGGAAGAATTTGAAATTTAGGGCAAGCCATTCTTTTATTTGACAAGGAGAAGGTAGGGACTCAGAACCAGAGTCTCTGGAGTTTTATACACTTTCAAAGAAAAACCTTCCTCCACAAAAATGGATGGAATGGGTTCTATTTCGTCTTTAAATGGATATGCATCCTTAAGATATTCTGTCACATTATTTTAATATATTTTTTTTAATTTTAGTGTGTTTCGTAAAAAATAGTATTTTGTTCGTTTTTCATCTTTTACATATTTTTGGCGAGGTTAATAACTTATTCGAAACTATTACGGAATATACGAATGGTAAAATTAGAGTAATAACTACATTAAATAGCGAGTGAAAAAATAACGAAATTACAATTTTGATTCGAATTTAGATTCTGAACAGTTATGCTTTTAAAGATTTACATAGATTCTGAACAGGTATTCTTTTAAAGCGCTATTCTCCTCATCAAAACTAAATTCTCAAATAAGCAAACATGCGATGAAACAATCTTTATATATAATTCTCTTGCGCGGTGATTTGAAAACGCTGGTTTTCTCTACGCGGAATTTTAACAGTTCGTTTGTTTACAAAATTCTGTTGCGAATGCATTTTTATTTTGCCATTATGCAAGCCATTTTGACGATTAACCCCTTCAATTCATTGGTAAATAATTATTTTGATGATGTCAGCTTAAATTAGGAAGAATATAAGCTTTATTAAAATAAAAAATAGAAGTTTTGAAAAACGCTTTTCCAAACTTTAAATGAGCGGAAAATTGAGGTTTCGCCATCTGTTGGCAATTTTTAAAAGTAGATTTCTATGTGCTTCATTTTTATGACGTATTAACTCAGTAAATTACACACTTCTGGTAGGCAAGATTATGGTAAGCTTAACGTCAATTATGGCCAAAACAAACTACCAATAACGTTAGAAATTTAACTAAAACGCAGAAAAAGTGTGAAAATAACGTGGAAAATAATAAATAATGGTACGCTTGCCAGTCGTACCATTGTTTTAATTTGTAGTTAAATTTTGAAATTAGTTTAAGTGCTTTTATATTGATTTACATGTCGAAAAAATTTATTGATGCCAAGATGAAAATTAATTTAAATTTACAGTTTCGACTTTAAAAGTTTTTAGTAATATAATTAAAAAAGTATTGTTACTAGGACACATTGTTATTGTGTCCTACCTTTTAGAGAGCGAAGCGAGAAGTGGTTTGCGTAGCAAACCTATGAGGATTGTGTAGCAATCCTCCGAAGGTTGGCGGACGTCAAAGAAGCAGGGGGCGAAGCCTCCTAGTTATCATTAAAATATGATGAAAAAGTCATCATATACATTATTTATGTTGTAAATATCCCTTTCAGGGCTAAAATAAGCAACGGATCTTAACACATGAGGTATCAAAATAAAGTGATTTTTCATAAGCAGTGACAAAACGTACGTTCATCTCATAAATATCAACGGTTTATTAAAAAATGCGTTTAAAATAACTCACTTAAACGTGTTTTTTAACACACTGTTCATAATGCTGCCATCTATGAATTAGCAGAAGCATTAGGTAATCCTTATGTTACGCATTAAGCAAAATTGCTTTAGAATAGAAAAATGTGAATCAATTTGCTGTTTTTAAGTCTACCCAACGAAAAATATCAGTATAAAACCTCCATGAAGGTTTTGAAACTGAAGATTGTATGCGAAATTAATGCTGAAAATTCAGCATTGAAATTTTTGAATACCTAGAATATAACAATAAAACTTGATGATTTTTTTTTAAATAACATATTGTCTTAACGATAAAACCTACAGACCAATGTCCTTCGGTAAGTACTTTTGTACATAAACAAATTTCCATTTGAAATATTTAAACATTTATTTTGCGCCAAATAAAAAAAAATTAATTTCTGGTTGTAGTACAAGCCGTCCTGGACCCACACTAAGACGTTATTTGTTCTATCATTTAAAAACGCAAAAGAAATTTTTTTTTTTTCAAAAAGCGATGCTTTAATAATAGTGTTAAAAAAATGTAATTCGTATTTCTGAAATCATTAATGGGACACAGTACCCAAAAAATTGTAAAATTCTCGATTGTTTTTTTATTTGCTTAAATTATGGTTTGTTATACGTTTTTCAATGAACAAAAATTTTAATTCATTTTTTCTCAGTGTCTGATTTTCCTTGATATAAAGTTTTTCGAAACGCCAACGTTTTTTTATTAATAACGGATAAATGTATTATTTTTAGACATATCGTAAAATATGTGTATATTATAAATTAGCATGTATGTGTGCGAATTAGCTCTATGACAATTAGTTTTTTTTAAATTACCAATGACAAAATATTTACAAAATTTTAATGCCAATTTTTATGCATATAAAACCAATTCTTATTATGCCACTACTTATGCATATGTTAAAAGGATCAGAGAAAAAAAATTGTGGAAAAATATAAATATTATTTTTTTTAAATTTAGCTTTTTAGAAAAAGCTCAAAAAATTTGAAAAAAGTTTTAATTTTGAAAAAAAGTACAAACAATTATGGAATTTGTGTGTGAAATATTGTTCTTTTATATAAATTTAAATAGTATAAATTTAAACTTAGATTCAAAAAGTCAAAAAAAAATTAAGTTTAGATGGTATCCTTTACATAAAAATATGAGATTTTTGCTTGCGGATCTCCATTAAATTTTTTCTGATTCGTCTTTACAATGCATCTCATTGTTTCGTCTTATTTAACGAATTGTACCTGCAATAAAAATATTAATCCTTTGCACTCAGCGAACATCTTTGACATTGCGTTCTTTCCACGGAACAGTTATTCCTCTTTCTGTTCTTTTACACACAATTTTTTATTGTTCATAGAGGGGAGAAAATCGTAATATGTTTCGAATCTGCAAGAGAACAATTTGAAAAAAAAATCAATGTTTTTTAAACACAAAATCACGCCGTTCTCGTTTATTTTAAAGAACAAGGAACCAAAAGAACAAGTCGTTATGTTGGCGCCTGAGAGGTGACAGTGTAAAGGGTTAATTGCAAAAAATAATTTGAAAAAATACAAATTATACTTAAAAAAAAGACATAAAATGCAACCCTTTTAAAAGTGCTGCTTTCATATATTTCAACTAAAATTTGATGTAATGCAATCCCTTGGAAAAAGGTATATATTTAAATACATAACTCAAGATTCAGTATCCAAGTATGAAAAATAAACACAAACACAACTTCTTTCCACGGATTACCATCAAACAAATAAGAAGCACATTAAAAAAGTATAATATCCATCCCTTACAAAACCAAGAAAAACCTAGATTGAATTGTTCTTAGCATTTCAAATCCCGTAATATGTATTCCAACCCAGTGCAACATGTGTTCCACAAAGAGCGGAAGAACCAAGCGTAAAAGAAAAAAGAACAGTCCAAGAAATCCTTCCGAACACATAAATGAAGAAATAATGATCTATGCTCACAGAAGAAGCATATGCAGAACCAGAAATAAGAACAAAAACAAATGTTGGCCATGTCCCAAACGGTGGAAAGTCTCCAGATATTAAAATGACTTTGTGTCACATGGAATATGAAACAAAGATTTGTTGCTCTAATACCAAAGGTACTACATTCCGTTACGAATTCTTGATTCCAGTTTCATTTGTCGTTTCGTCTTTGTTTTGCAATTTTCGAGCAGTTCTTGTCTTGGTGTTCCTCTGGCCGGCTTGCAATGCAATGAAGAATGGGGATCCGGAACGCACTCTTGCGCAATAAAGGGCTATTGCCAAGGGCCATAAATTTTACACCCCATAAACCAAACTCGTAGCACTTGGGCGTTTAAGCGCGAGGTGCCGAGAGTTCGGCAGCAAAAACAACAATCGAGGCTGCTTTCATTTGCCTTGTAATGTATTTCACGTCGTTTAATACGCCTTTTATCAAAGCGTTGTTATGACATTGGTCCGTGATCTGAGGTTCAACAATGGCTAATGTGAGAATTTAGCGCCAACTATAGATGTCTGCTGTAATGGTACAGTTTCAGGAGGGATGCCAATATTTACGTATGCTTACCATGAGTTTGTGTGTATGGTTATTGCACATAATAATATCCGACTATGTAAGTTAAATGAATCAAAGAGAGCTAAAACACTGTAAATCATTTTTAAGACTGAGTAAAGGGTTATTTCAGCTACCGTTCTGTCAATAAATATAAATTATATTGTGATATGAATCAAAGAGAACTAAAACGTTGTAAGCCATTTTCAAGACTGAGTAAAGGTTATTTTAGCTACTGTTCTTTCAATAAATATAAATTCTATTGTGCTATGAATCAAAGAGAGCTAAAACATTGTAAGTCATTTTTCAAGGCTACGTAAAGGGGTATTTTAGCTACCGTTCATTCAATAAATATAAATTATATTATTCTATTGTGCTATGACTCAAAAGGAGCTAAAACGTTGTAAGTCATTTTCAAGACTGAGTAAAGGTTATTTTAGCTACTGTTATTTCAATAAATATAAGTTCTATTGTGCTATGAATCAAAGAGAGCTAAAACGTTGTAAGTCATTTTCAAGACTGAGTAAAAGCTTATTTTAACTACCGTTCTTTCAATAAGTATAAATTATAGTGTGCTATGAATCAAAGAGAGCTAAAACGTTGTAAGTCATTTTCAAGACTGAGTAAAGGGTTATTTTAACTACCGTTTTTTCAATAAATATAAATTCTATTGTGCTATGAATCAAAGGGAGCTAAAACGTTGCAAGTCATTTTCAAGACTAGGTAAAGGGTTATTTTAGCTACCGCTTTTTCAATAAATATAAATTATATTATTCTATTGTAAATAGATACTTATGTTTACGTGTCTATTTTTAACAGTGAAAGCGTTAAATAATGAAACACGCGCCAAAGACGAGTCACTCCGTCAACAGAAGATGACTTGATGAATCTTTAGTTCCTGCCATTACCCGAAGCAATAAAAAAGTTGCATGACTCACTGCTCATTTCCCCCCAAAAGAAGAGTAATTCCCCTAGCATTTCTTCTCACCTATAGAACAATCCAATTTCCGAAACCCATTGAAAACTCAGCAAGCTAACTCAATTCCAACACTGCTAACAAGATACGTTTCACCCTACTAACTCGCTCATGAATCCGAAGATCTGAAGCACACCACAAGTTCTTAACTCAACGTCATTGAATTTCCCGAATTCTGCAAATGTTGGATTCTCGTTCAACAGCAAATAGAATCATATATCCTCTTCAATACCACTTTCGTAGAAACGGATTTTAGGCAAATGGGAATGGACTTTGTTATCGGATCAAATTATCTGGAGATTGGCTTTCCTTTGAGACTACCGGGTCACCAATGCTTTAGCTTTTAATTAGCACGTGCCGAAGACAAAGAGGAAAAAACGGAGGCAATTTACTCGCGTCTAAGAAGCTAATTGGTCTGGAAGTCAATTCGGAAGCAATTCGTAACTCTTTTGATTTTCGTAAAATAGGGCGCGGGTCTTTGCATTTGTTTACTTCGTTTTTCAAAGCCCTTGGAAAGTGTTTTGTTTTTCGTATACAAATTTTTTAGCTAGTTTTTCCATGAACTTTAGATAAGATTATGTTTAACCCTTTGCAACATGTTTAATATTCATGTTCTTTTTATGGAACAGTTACATCTCGCTCCTATTCTTTTTAAAGAGATATTGCTTATCGTGTTCTTTTTAAAGAGGTATTATTTATCGTGTTCTTTTTAAAGAGGTATTATTTATCGTGTTTTTTTTAAAGAGATATTACTTATCGTGTTCCATTTAAACAGATATTATTTATCGTGTTCCTTTTAAAGAAGTATTATTTATCGTGTTCTTTTTAAACAGATATTATTTATCGTGTTCTATTTAAAGAGATATTTTTTATCGTGTTCCTTTTAAAGAGGTATTATTTATCATGTTCTTTTTTAAAAAGGTATTATTTATCGTGTTTTTTTAAAGAGGTATTATTTATCGTGTTCTTTTTAAAGAGGTATTATTTATCGTGTTCTTTTTATACGTTTAGGATGGATAATTATTAAAAAAAAGTGAAACTGATTATCTTTCTCAGTAGTATACCGAATATATATTTATGGTTATGACATTATGATTATGGTCATGACACATGGTTTATGACATCTGTCCAATGTTGAAAAATAAACAGGGGTTGGGATGAATTTCAATTTGAAAAAAAATTTAGATCATCAATATGGCGTTTGTAAATGACAAGAATAATTTATATTAAAGTTTGTGAGGGAATAGTTTTTTTAACTCAATAGTATGTGTTTTTCTCTTTCATTTGAAGAAAGAAAAAGAAAATAACACGTCGTTATCACTGAACTCTAACTGCAACTTCTGGAACACTCAAAACTTGTATCCTCTATGGCCGCGTTGAAGCCTATGTGGAAGCAGCCGTACTGTGCCCCACAAATGTATTTAAAGTAATTTAGTAGTGTGTTTTAATTCCATAGCATTGTAGAAATATTAAATGTATATAAATATTATATTTTCTTCTTATAGAATTAATTTTTATATTGACAAACAAATAGTTTTTCCTCTTGCATTTTAACCACTTCAACTTTGACTTGCAAATCACTTTCTATTTTAATAACAGATTGCATTTAAAATGGGTTTCAAAAGAAAGTAGAAAAACTCAGCCAAAAGCAATACATGTCAGCTTATTTTAACATGAAAAATATACGAAATATTGCGATAGTGATGAAACTGAGGTACAGTTGTTACCCCATCAATTGGCTTCAAGTCAACAAAATGTCCTGCCCAATCCAGAAGCTCCAGTTAGAGATCAGTGGTTGTTATTTTAATTACTTAGCGACTACATTTGAGTGAATAGGGTTAATAAAATATATTGATACCCCAGTGATGTGATACTTAAAAAAAAAAATAAAGAACAAGTTAAAGAATGAAATGCATTTCTTATATTAAAGAACAAAGACTAAAAGATCAGGTCGTTTTTTTGTGTAACTTGAATAGGGGCAGTTGTGTGCGGTTGGTTAAAAATTGTATTAAAATGTTACGACAGTTTTATGAAATGCTCTTATCTCGAAATTCTGCTTTTGGCCTTATTCCACTTTGCGGCCAGCCAAAGCTCCCACATATTACTTTAGTTTATAGTTTCATTTCAATTTAGCCAATTCCAAAGCAGTTTATTTAAATGTCCTTTACAATTTACTTATAAATGTCCTTTACAATTTACTTATAAATGTCCTTTACAATTTACTTATAAATGTCCTTTACAATTTACTTATAAATGTCCTTTACAATTTACTTATAAATGTCCTTTACAATTTACTTATAAATGTCCTTTACAATTTACTTATAAATGTCCTTTACAATTTACTTATAAATGTCCTTTACAATTTACTTATAAATGTCCTTTACAATTTACTTATAAATGTCCTTTACAATTTACTTATAAATGTCCTTTACAATTTACTTATAAATGTCCTTTACAATTTACTTATAAATGTCCTTTACAATTTACTTATAAATGTCCTTTACAATTTACTTATAAATGTCCTTTATAAACTCTTTTAAAATTTACTTAAATATTTCCTTTACAATGCAAAAAAAACCTGTTAAAAATCCATAGTACGCCAATGATTGTCGCCAAATGGCCCGCAGTGAAAAAAATCGACACAAAAATATGTTTGAGACTTAAAGAAATAGAACCCCCTCGATCTGTTGGTTGATATTACAATAATAAGTATCGTGCGTTAAGAGTTAATATACTTATGCAACATTATCAAAATCCAAGGAAGATTTTCTACGAAAGAAAGATAATTTTAATTATTTCGTTTAACTTATGAATAAAAAACTAGATGTAAAATATTTAAACTGCGATAATTGTCGCTTTATTTAACAACATGAAACACTGCTTTAAAAAGTAAAAATAAAAAAAAACTCCTAATTTATACTTATTATTTACGTTTTCAACAGAAGGGCGGAATTTTAAGAAAGTACGTGTACAGTATTTAATTGCAATGAAGATAATTGGTTTAACTTTTTTAAAAATACACTACATACCAATCCAATTTTAAAAAAATGGGATTAAATTTTCAAAATTAGTGCTTCACATTGGGCTACTCTTAATCAGATTCAGAAAACTTTAACACGAGATTTTTAAAAAATATTTGTGGAACATATTTAGACTTTAGGGAATTCTTACCTCAACTCTCAAAGCGTAGTCAGCAGCGCCATCTATTGGTAACTTCACACAATTCAAATTGTATCACATAGACATTGCCAATGAGGGAAAAATTCATAGTTCATAAATAATAACAAAACTGCAAGATTGCAAGTTGAAATGAAATTTAAAATGTTCACGTTAATTTCAATTTCATTTTATTTTTATTTTATGAAAGAGGGGAAATAAAACAAAGAAATGTTTTTTCAGAAAAAGAAATAGTCTAAAAGTTACATCCCTACATTCAAATAGTACCTCAACATTATTTAAACATATGTTTTTATTGTTTAAACATATTATAATTCTTCTGTAAAGTTAATTGAGTTTGAAACATCGGCTATTACTACCGGTTGTTTGTCATTTGTAAGAATGAAAAAGATAAAACACTGATCTGTGCTAATCGATCCTGTTTTCACTCGACCTTTCAGCATATTGTCGATTTTTAAATTTGTTTGTTACGCTGTCACGACCAAATGCGTTGTTCAATTTTCTTCAAATATGGCATGAAGGTTCCTTGAAGTAATTAAAAACGATTTATATGTTTTTTAGATTTTTTTGTCTCGAGGTCTACTGTTCCCAGAACTATTAGTTTAAATTATATTAACAATTTAAAAATGTTTCATAAAGCAATATCTTTTTTTTTTAAATATTGCCACGAGGTTTATTTCTTTTGTTTTTTAAAAAAAAGAGAAAGATACTGTTTATGGATCGCAAAACACATATTTCCTCTGAATAAAAAGGCTTAAACTTTCTATACTAGTAGTTTTGCGAACAGTAGACCTCCCGACCAAAAAAAATCTTTAAAAAAAACATATACGTCATTTTTAATGACTTCAATGAACATTCATGCCAAATTTGAAGAAAATCGAACAACGCGTTCCGTCGTGACTGCGTAACAAACAAATTTATATACAAACAGACAGAATACTGAAAAGTCGAGTTAAAACAGACCTAGCTAACTGTCGGTCAATAAAGACTATTCATCCTTAAGATGTCCACCTGAAGCTCGGATTTATAAAATTCAATTTAGTTTTTTTTAAAATAATTTTTCAATTTAAGAACTATTGAATAGAGAAACATCTTTCAAAAAATAGTATCAAGATCCAGCTAAAACGTGCCTTTGTAGCTTAGTTGGTAACGCGTAGGGCTTCGAAATAATAGGTTCCGGATTCGAGTTCCGGCAGGCCTTAATGGGTTCAACTTTTTTTTTTAAGTAATCACTGTAAAAAATGTGCTTAAAAATTAGTACATGAACGTACTCGTTTTTCTTTCAATACAATTGCATCGTAAATGAGCGATGACGTACTGAAATTTAAGTAATCGTACTGTCGCAAAAATGAGCAGTATGGTTTAATATTGCTAATATCAGCTTCTGTCCAAGCTATCTTCACAAAGCGACCTGGCAAACTTAAAATATTTGTTCAGAAGATGGTTTTCCACATGATGTGATGTCGATTGCTTAAATGGAAACTGAGTTATTACGACTCAATTATCTGACTTCTTATTCTTTTGACACGCCTTTTTAACATTACTTCTATTTATAATTTTTTCCAGACGACATCAGGTAGACGGATTGGGTTCGATTCCTGGTAATTTCTGGTTGTAATTGTTGAAATTTATTGAAAGTGATTTATGAAGGCAGCCTATGTAGGCAAGCAAATGCTCTTTTTATTCATTTTACTCATTTTTGAGTACATTTCTTTTTCAAAAATGAAACTTATGTATTCAGAGCTATGATAAGCATTGCATGTAATCAAAAATGAGCACATTTGACTTGTTTTTAAGAGCCTATTTTTATCAGTGATTATATTCCAAATTTATCTAGTTTTTATATTGCATAAACCTTGATATCCAACTCCAGTTTCCATGAAAAATGAATAAGACTCCAAGTAAATGAGCCTAAAGTGACAGGAGTTCAAAATCTTCTCAGGCACCCGTTGCGCTGCATTTAATATGTACTGACTACCATGTTTTAGCCTACCAAACCAATACTCACTGTCCAAGAAAAGCCATTGTTTACCCCATTACAAAATGAAAAGACAATTTGGGCTCGGAATTCAGCGGCATATTATGTATAACCGATGGCAGATTGTGAAAGGACCTGCAAAAAATCCTTTTAAATAATTATGTTCCAAATTTATCTGGTATTTATATTGCATAAACCTTGATTCCAACTCTAGTTTTCATGAAAAATGAGTAAGACACCAAGTAAATGAGCCTAAAGTGACAGGAGTTTAAAATCAACATAAGCACCGGTTTCGCTGAATTCCATATGTACTGACTTCCATGTTTTAAGTTACCAAACCAATACTCACTGTCCAAAAAAAGTCATTGTTTACCCCATTTGACGTTTGTTCCCGTTTACAAAATGAAAAGACCTTTGGGCTCGGAATGGCGCGACATATTATAACCGATGGAGGATTGTTAAAGGACCTGCAGAAAATCCTTCTGGAAGTAAAAACAATTAATAATTATATATTTTAAATAATTATATTCCAAATTTATCTGGTATTTATATTGCATAAATCTTGATTTCAACTCTAGTTTCCATGAAAAATGAGTAAGACTCCAAGTAAATGAGCCTTAAGTGACAGGAGTTCAAAATCTTCACAGGCACCCGTTGCGCTGAATTCCATATGTACGGACTACAAGTTTTAGGCTATTAAACCAATACTCTCTCTCTCCAAGAAAAGCCATTATTTACCCAATTTGACATTTGTTCCCGTTACAAAATAAAAAGACCTTCAGGCTCGGAATGGCGGGGCATATTATAACCGATGGAAGATTTTGAAAGGACCTGCAGAAAATCTTTCTGGAAGTAGAAATAATTAATAATTATATATTTTAAATTATTATATGCCAAATTTATCTAGTATTTGTATTGTATAAACCTTGATTCCAACTCTAGTTTCCATGAAAAATTAATTAGACTCCAAGTAAATGGGCCTAATGTGACAGGAGTTCAAAATCTTCACAGGCACCCGTTGCTCTGAATTCCATATGTACGGACTACAAGTTTTAGACTATAAAACCAATACTCACTCTCCAAGAAAAGCCATTATTTACCCAATTTAACATTTGTTCCCGTTACAAAATGAAAAGACTTTTAGGCTCGGAATGGCATGGCATATTATAACCGATGGAAGATTTTGAAAGGACCTGCAGAAAATCTTTCTGGAAGTAGAAATAATTAATAATTATATATTTTAAATTATTATATGTCAAATTTATCTAGTATTTGTATTGTATAAACCTTGATTCCAACTCTAGTTTCCATGAAAAATGAATAAGACTCCAAGTAAATGGGCCTAATGTGACAGGAGTTCAAATTCTTCAGAAGCACCCGTTGCGTTGAATTCCATATGTACTGGCGGGAGTTTTAGGCTATCAAACCAATACTCACTAACCAAGAAAAACCATTGTTTACCCCATTTGACGTTTGTTCCCGTTACAAAATGAAAAGACCTTTGGGGCCAGAATGGCGCGGAATATTGTTATATATAAACCGATGGCAGATTGTGAAAGGACATGCAGAAAATCCTTCTGGAAGTAGAAACAGTTAATAATTATATATCTTAAATAATTATATTCCAAATTTATCTGTTATTTATATTGCATAAACCTTGATATCCAACACTATTTTCCATGAAAAATGAGTTAGACTCCACGTAAATGGGCCTAATGTGACAGGAGTTCAAAATCTTCACAAGCACCCGTTGCGCTGAATTCCATATGTACTGGCGGGAGTTTTAGGCTACCAAACCAATACTCACTCCCCACAAAAAGTCATTATTTACCCCATTTGACGTTTGTTCCCGTTACAAAATGAAAAGACCTCTAGGCTCGGAACGGCGCGGCATATTATAACCGATGGAAGATTGTTAAAGGACCTTCAGAAAATCCTTCTGGAAGTAGAAACAATTACTGCCAAATTCTGGAGCTCTTATTTATAAAAACCTCAACTCCGGAAAAAAGCAGCTATGGATTTATTGGGAAATAACTCATTTCGGATTCTTTTTATTTCGTTGGGTGCTTGGTAGATTGGATAACAGATCACTTGGCTTTCATAGTATCAAGTGGGGTAACTTCCCTCGGAAAGATATAGAGTTAGAGTTTAAGTTTATAAATTAATGATATTGCTGGTTGGACGTTTGTTTTTGTTCCAGTAGCTTGACCTGGGCGATTTTTCATTTTTAACCAGTGGGTTAGATTTCTTGTGCTATATGTAACAGAGTGTAAGTTAAAGGCAATAATAAAGTGTATAAAACTCAAATTTGAGATAAATTGCTGGACTAATGTTTTTTGATAAATGGAGGTCAAAGAGACCTCTTTCATTTAGACAGGAATAGTTCTTGACCGGCTGGTTAGAATACCGGACTCTTGATCGGAGGGTTATGGTTCGAATCGCACTTTGAAACAGCAGATACCTTGTAGGTGGTGAGTTGCCTCAAAAACTTCCGTTGTGTATAGTCTACTTTATTTAAAAAAATATTTAAAAAACCTGTAACTTTTTTAAAAAACTTTAAACTTTTTTAAAAGTTTATCAAAAAACACTTTTTTTTGGAAATTCAAAATTCCAAGTTTATAAAAAGTTGTCTCTATGGACCCACATATGCCACACAAAAAATTGTCCAAATTGAAAAAAAAGTTAGGTCTCCCAACGAAGGCCAAACATTTTTTTTTTTTAAATTAATTTTCTTCTACATTTTTTCATTTAAGTAAGAATTATGTGGGACTTTTTTTTCCAAGTTGAAAAATAAGTATTAAAAAATATTACTCTAATGCATTGTTTAAGTCACCCGCACTTGGCTTAAAATTGAGTAATTTTCACAAATTTAGCTTATTTGCGTAGTCCATATAAATTAATGCTCTTGGATCCATAAATCAAACAGAATCTAGCATGTGTTTTCTTTTTTCAAATTACAAATATCTTCAATATAATATGAAATAAATTTGAATGCACTGACCGCAAAGCATAAATTAATTTTTTTTAAGAACGTTGTAAACTTTAGGCCTCTGGCGGAAGACCTAAATTTTTTTTTTGGGGGGGACAACATTTTTTGTGGCATATGAGGGTCCAAAGAGACAACATTTTATCCAGTTGGAATTTTTAGTTTCCAAAAAAAAAAAGAAACAACTAAGTTTACAAAGTTTTCTTCCCTTGGAAGTTAAATTTTAAAAAATTACAACACAATATTGAAAATAAAAAAAATGTTTAAACAAATATTTCCAGGTAATAATTTACATTAATTGAAATAACATGTAGTGAAACGGAAAGACATCTAGCGATGTTTTTTGGTTTGGTTTGGTTTAGCTTGGTTTGGTTTAGTTTGGTTTGGTTTGTTTAATAAACGTCGCACTAGAACTGCACAGTGGGCTATTGGCGACGGTTCGGGCCTTATCTCGAAGGAAAGACCCGGGAACGATGCCTCGTATTTTTGAACCCTGATCAGATGACGAGGACAACACCTGAGCTGGCACCCGACGCAACCTCAATAGGCGTCAGGACATTGGACCCCGATCAGATTTATCATGCACCAGTCCCGTATACACGCCAGTATAATTTGTTGGATATTCTGGACGACTTTCTAGTATTTTTGTAGCGAAGCTGGCAACCCTTCGATTGCAAGATCACTGCTTTTTTACTTTTCTATGTCAAGTCCATTTCACGTATTCGAACCACCAATCCACTGATTAGTAGCTGAACGCCTTACCAACTGAGAAACTGGGGCTCACATTAGACAAGAGACAGGCTAGAGAACCAAATAGTGGCTGTCCTATCTCTTGTCATAAGGAGCTGTTAAGGCTCAATCGCTCTGGTATTCGTAGGGCTATTGGATTACTGACTGGACATAGTACTCTCAGAAGGCCTCTAACTATTATGAGGGTTAAGGATGACCCTTTGTGCAAGGGATGTAGAGATAAAGATGAAACCGTTGTACGTATTCTCTGTGAGTGTGACTTCTTTTCCGCCCATAGATTCGAGGACTTGGGACGTTATTTACTTGAGCCCTGGGAGTTCCAGACCATTCCTGTTAGGTCACTGCTGAATTTTGCTTCAGCTTCGGATTTCTTTCCTTAAGTGATCAAAGATTTATTTTATTTCTAGGGGATAGTACAATAGACCTCCGGTCGCAGTGCTTGCTCCAAATGGAACCCCCATACACAAGTCATAAGCCACGACGTATTTAACGTACACCAGATTAATTTACACAGTGAATATTTAGAGGAATACGAAACTCGAACGTGAAACCCTCCGATTACTAGCCCGACGCTCTTCCCATTTTGATTTTTTTATACCGATTACCACAAAATGAAAATGATCGCTAAGGTGACGAAAGTTCCGTACTTATAAAACCGTATATAAAAATAATACATTAAAAAAAACTATATCTATAAACCGTATACAAAAACTATGATATAGAATAGGATCTATTTTACAATTTCCTAACCAGTCAGGTGTCTTCTTAGAGCTCTAAGGATTTCTGAGAAAGATAGTTTTGAAAAAAAAATTTACTTCGATTGAGGTGGGTTTCGTGTTGTATAAATTTGTTTAAATATTTAACTCCGGCCGATTGAATTATTATTTGATTTTTTACACAAAAGTGTATGGTTTTAGTATTTTAAAAGTATTCTGAAACTGAAAATTTATTAATTAGTATTTTTTTAAAGATTTTTATTGTTTTTTTCCTCTTTAAAATCGATCCGTGTACAGCTGTCATCGATAGGAACTTGAACGACATGAAAAGTGCCTATTAGGCGTCGACCAGGAAAAGTGCACAAAGGCCATTAAGGTACTGAACATGCCCTCGCTTTTTCTTCTGTGGCGGTTGCGCTTTCCCTACTAAACGCTGGATTGGTTGTTTGGTTAATTCAATCAACCAATAAGTCAATCCAGCTTCTCGGAGGAAATACGCAATCATCACAAAAAAAAAGAAACGATGAAATGTTCCCTACCTTTTATCTGTTCTCGTGTCTGCCTTTTGCGTGGGCGGAAATGGGGCATATGCAGGCATGTTTAACCGCTGTAACTTCAGTTCCAATTGATGGATTTCGTCAAATGTTTTTTAAGTGAAGAGAATGGCGAATTCTACAATTGAAAACGTGGGTGTAAGAACAAGGCAGCTCCAGTTTTCAAAATTGCTCAGGAAAGACAAAAAAACAATGGACGTTTCTTGCATCGTATAATACAAAAGTATAGCTCTTTTTCCAGTATATCTCTATAACCATTACTTAGAAATATCTGGTTTTTCCACTAATCGATGAAGAATTTCTTTTTCTTTATTATGAAGAAGTGACAAAGTATAAATCATGAAAAAATGGGAATTCCTTGTTCTTTTACCCAAATCTTCAATTCCATTTGACTAGATGACAGTTTGAAACATTTGTCTGAAAATTGCTTCGAGCATGAATGGACTGTAGTAGAGCGAATATGACGTCATCATCGTGATGCAAATATCTCAGACATGATGGCACCAGACACGTGACTTCCTTTCAAAATGTATGAATAGAAAAACGGTCGCGATTGACTTGTGATTTTGAAATAATAATAAAGGTGTTACTTCATGAAGAACAGAATATTTTTTATGAATGAACTTGAAAAAGTTTAGGAATGGATGACGTAGTAAACCACGTGTCTGAGGCCATACATCTTGGCCTCACTTTGATGTTAGCGTGATTATAACCTTATGTTTTCTCTACTATGAGGGATCCATGCTGGAAGGAAAATTGTGTGTGGAAAGGGACGATGTGTCGAAGATTTCACTATGAAAGCAAAATATCACACTAAAATTCATTTATAGCATAGGAAACGTAAACAGGTTAAAAGTGAAGTTATAGCTAGACGAGCAAACTGATACCAAGCAGTCTAAACTTATGACAAGTGAGGAATGATCTAAAGCTTACCGAAGAAGCAAGAAATTGCAGGCTGAGCAGGCGCGCGTACAAAGTATTCAATAACTATACATTACGAATCTTAATAATTGAGGTCTCAAAAGAAAGATAATTTCCCGGGGCTCTTATAAATATAAACATTTTTTTAATTAATGCGTTTATAATAATTATTTCAAAAAGAAACGTCTTTAAAAAAAAAATATTTCCATCATATAGCTAGAATCTGCTTTTGTAGCCTAGTCGGTTCCGTGCGGGACTTTGGAATAATAGGTCGTGGTACGAATCTCGACTCAAATTTCTCGCAACGAATTCCTTAGCAGTGCAAAGCCAAATAGCTAGTTTATTTAAAACATTTATTTGTGACATGATTAAAGTCAGAATAAGTAATAAAATATTTGTTTATTTATTATTAACCTCCACTGATAAAATTACGAATAAATCTAAAAAGAGTTGCTACAAATTAACAATTTGTTTCCAGTTTACGCAGTGTTCTTATTATCGGAACAAAACTGCATTATTATGATAACTAAAATTTTGCATAATTTAATCAAGAACTTACTGTATTGAAAATATTTTGGGATTATTTTATAATTTAAAAATAGAACACTGAAGCAAACTCGAGGAAAGCGAAAAAAAATTATGCATCGAAGATTATTTTTGCTGTTATTCAATTTGTCGATGAAGACTTGTTTAAAAAGAGTTAACAAGAAACTATCGTTCCTATATTTATTCAAAGTAAAGAG
Organism: Troglohyphantes excavatus; assembly: GCA_963932185.1. Lineage (NCBI taxonomy): Eukaryota > Metazoa > Arthropoda > Arachnida > Araneae > Linyphiidae > Troglohyphantes > Troglohyphantes excavatus. Next base: position 70,594,665 of record OZ010672.1, read on the forward strand.
GAGTAATATTTTCTAGAAGAAAAATAAATTTCTGTGAAATACAGAATTTTAAAATTACTTTCTTGTTTCATATTTATTAATTGAAGTATTCTCCTCACAGAAAAATATTCTGCACAATTTTCATTGAATCTCGTAAGAAAAATGTATCAGTGTAAACAAACTGAATAACTTCCACTGTTTCCAAAAAATGAAATAATTAAAAATGTAATTCAAAGAATGGGGTTTTGTTTTTCTTTTTAGTTTTTCAAAACATAAAAAAATTATTGTGAGAACATCGAATTTTTAAGAATACTAAGAAAATTAAGAAAATTAACCCGTGAACATTTTATTTAACTTTTCAAGGGAGTTGTGACAACGTTCAGTCACATACACAGATAGTTTAGATAGTTTAGGACTACGAAGGGGTTTATGGCATATGACTCATGAAATGTCACAATTTTTTAAATGCCTGCACTATTAAAAATAGGTACTCAAAAATAAGTAAAATCTACTCATTTTTTAATACATTCCGTGCTTATCATAAATCCGAATACATAAGTTCCATTTTTGAAAAAGACATGTACTCAAAAATAAGTAAAAATTAATAAAAAGAGCAGTAGCTTGCCTACATAAACTGCCTTCATAAATCATTTTCAATAAATATCGGCAATTGGTTGGCAATTCGTGGCATATGATCGATAGTGGCATACTTGGTTGTAATAACCAAGAATTACCGGGAATTGAACCCAGATTCTCAGACACCGCAGACCCGTTAAACTATCAGGGCCGACTTGAAGAAGTTATAACCGAATGAATGTTAAAAAGTGTGCCAAAAGAATGGAAGTTCTTTTCTTTGCAAGTCCAATGCACGGGCTCGAACTAGCAATCCTCTGATTACCAGTTGAACACCTTTATCCACTGGACTAGCGGCGGAGCCCCTGTATTCCTTTGACAAACAATTTCCCTTTATCAAATACTCATTTAGAACACTTGAATTTATATTTTAAAATAGCGCATATGTCTTCTTTAAAATAACTTTAATGGAGTCAAATTAATCCATTATTAGTAGGATAAATGAAACGCAACACTCCGCTTTCAAACTCTTACGACGATCAAAGCAAAATGATCCCCAAACTCAAAAAAGAAAAATACTTTAATTTTAAACTCCAGCTCCGTCCCAAACTCCCAAAGATCCACTCTTTAATGTGTTCCGTACGTACGCACTAGTCCAAGATAACTTCACCATGACTTAATCCGATTAGAAGATTAAATTTGAAGACATCCGTGTTTTAACTGTGGGAACCGAAGACACAAGCACTCTTGCTGTTGTAAATAATCCTAGATGCTGTTTGCAGTTGCATTATTTAGCAGGAATTAATCCCTTCGAATCGAGGCAGTCTGTGGTGCGTTGTTGTTAGGAATTTTTGATGCGAGTCGATGTTCTACTGGCGCAGTTTTGCTGGATCCCCCATCAGGGAACTTTCCCCCGCTCTCTAAAATTCCAATGTCACGTCCGCTAACTTATCTTTAGTTCGCTTTTAAAATGATGCTATTTACTGAATGACGGCGTCGTTAATTCTTGCGATACCCAGGGAACTAATGAAACTTTCATTAAAACGGGACGACAGTTGAATTACACGGTTTTAGCTCCCCCTGATTACAAACCAACTTTAGAATTCAGGGAATTAGACAGCGGGACAACGTAACGTAATGTTCTTGATAGTGATTCTCCTGCATAGCTGGTTTCATTATGTTTCGGCAAATTGCGTCGTATTTGCTCTTCCATAGAAGTAAAAGATAAATTAAAGATTCAAACTATCTCTAGTTTAAATGAATATGCTCATATTGCATTAAAAAGGATGGATTATGACTTGTGCATAAATTCTTGCGGTTTCATTAAGTATTTATTATTAAGAAAACGTCAAAGAATTAAGTTCCTGTTCTTATTAAACCACTACATTCTGACATTCATGAATTTATTAGTTTAGAGCATTTAACTAATAATTGGTGGTAATTGGCTTTAATTTGCTATTCATGTTATTCTGAATTAAAATGCCATGTTATATGATGCAAATTTGAGTTTTCCACTGTAATTTTATATTTATTTGCGTCTTGTTAAAATTGCATTGAGGTTCAATGCATTAAAATTGAGACGACAAAGTTTAATTGCATTACTATCTTTTATTTAGTGAGTTTTGCAATTACTTATAGTATGTATTTTACATAACTAAGAGCAGTGCCGTCACACAACTTTTTTTTTTGGGGGGGGGGGGGGGGATCGAAACAAGAAATTTCACAATTTAACAATTCGAAATTTCCAACTATTTAAAATTCCCAACTCAATACAGTACTGAAAATTCCCACTTCCAATTTATCGACATTTTTCATCTTTTTTTTTATATATTAGATAATAATAAACCTTTCTCTAATAAGCATCGATTTATTGCACCCACATTTCAATGCAGTGTCCGTTCTGAGGTCTAACTTAAATGCAATCATACAAATTGGGCAATTTCTAATCTTCTCTAGTTTTCATTTGCTAATAATATTAATTTTCTTCAGACATAAATTTTCCCAACTCGGGGATTTTTAGAAGTTGAAATTCCCAACTTTTAGAATTTCCAGTTTATTGGGGGTCGGACTTCCCCCCCCCCCCCCCACCCAAACCACCCCCGATGCGACGGGCCTGACTAAGAGCAGCAAATCTGTGGTTTAGAGCAAAAAGGATCAATGTCTTAACGTAGGACAATGATACTTCTTGTTCTAGGCATCATATATATTATAGTTTCCTTTAAAATTCAGCTGCATTTTATGGTTCTGTAGCTTTATAGACTTGCGTTTCTGGGTTTTTATTGTAGTACAAATAAGGTACAATAATGTGAAGATGTATATGAATGTGAAGAAAAAAATAATTGTGGTGTGGGTCTACACCATTTATACTTATCTACGTTATTTAAGTGAGTTCGGCACCTCCAAAAAGCCCATGTTAAATTCACTACATTTTGGGGCATTTCATTTAGTTACAAATTACTTCATCAATCTGAATTTTTAGAAGTGGAATTCCCAACTTTTAGGGTTTCCAGAGTATTGGAGGAGGTTGGACTCCCCCCCCCCCCCCCCCCCCCCCCCAAACCACCCCCGGTGCGACGGGCCTGACTAAGAGCAGCAAATCTGTGGTTTAGAGCAAAAAGGATCAATGTCTTAACGTAGGACAATGATACTTCTTGTTCTAGGCATCATATATATTATAGTTTCCTTTAAAATTCAGCTGCATTTTATGGTTCTGTAGCTTTATAGACTTGCGTTTCTGGGTTTTTATTGTAGTACAAATAAGGTACAATAATGTGAAGATGTATATGAATGTGAAGAAAAAAATAATTGTGGTGTGGGTCTACACCATTTATACTTATCTACGTTATTTAAGTGAGTTCGGCACCTCCAAAAAGCCCATGTTAAATTCACTACATTTTGGGGCATTTCATTTAGTTACAAATTACTTCATCAATCTGAATTTTTAGAAGTGGAATTCCCAACTTTTAGGGTTTCCAGAGTATTGGAGGAGGTTGGACTCCCCCCCCCCCCCCCCAAACCACCCCCGGTGCGACGGGCCTGACTAAGAGCAGCAAATCTGTGGTTTAGAGCAAAAAGGATCAATGTCTTAACGTAGGACAATGATACTTCTTGTTCTAGGCATCATATATATTATAGTTTCCTTTAAAATTCAGCTGCATTTTATGGTTCTGTAGCTTTATAGACTTGCGTTTCTGGGTTTTTATTGTAGTACAAATAAGGTACAATAATGTGAAGATGTATATGAATGTGAAGAAAAAAATAATTGTGGTGTGGGTCTACACCATTTATACTTATCTACGTTATTTAAGTGAGTTCGGCACCTCCAAAAAGCCCATGTTAAATTCACTACATTTTGGGGCATTTCATTTAGTTACAAATTACTTCATCAATCTGAATTTTTAGAAGTGGAATTCCCAACTTTTAGGGTTTCCAGAGTATTGGAGGAGGTTGGACTCCCCCCCCCCCCCCCCCCAAACCACCCCCGGTGCGACGGGCCTGACTAAGAGCAGCAAATCTGTGGTTTAGAGCAAAAAGGATCAATGTCTTAACGTAGGACAATGATACTTCTTGTTCTAGGCATCATATATATTATAGTTTCCTTTAAAATTCAGCTGCATTTTATGGTTCTGTAGCTTTATAGACTTGCGTTTCTGGGTTTTTATTGTAGTACAAATAAGGTACAATAATGTGAAGATGTATATGAATGTGAAGAAAAAAATAATTGTGGTGTGGGTCTACACCATTTATACTTATCTACGTTATTTAAGTGAGTTCGGCACCTCCAAAAAGCCCATGTTAAATTCACTACATTTTGGGGCATTTCATTTAGTTACAAATTACTTCATCAATCTGAATTTTTAGAAGTGGAATTCCCAACTTTTAGGGTTTCCAGAGTATTGGAGGAGGTTGGACTCCCCCCCCCCCCCCCCCAAACCACCCCCGGTGCGACGGGCCTGACTAAGAGCAGCAAATCTGTGGTTTAGAGCAAAAAGGATCAATGTCTTAACGTAGGACAATGATACTTCTTGTTCTAGGCATCATATATATTATAGTTTCCTTTAAAATTCAGCTGCATTTTATGGTTCTGTAGCTTTATAGACTTGCGTTTCTGGGTTTTTATTGTAGTACAAATAAGGTACAATAATGTGAAGATGTATATGAATGTGAAGAAAAAAATAATTGTGGTGTGGGTCTACACCATTTATACTTATCTACGTTATTTAAGTGAGTTCGGCACCTCCAAAAAGCCCATGTTAAATTCACTACATTTTGGGGCATTTCATTTAGTTACAAATTACTTCATCAATCTGAATTTTTAGAAGTGGAATTCCCAACTTTTAGGGTTTCCAGAGTATTGGAGGAGGTTGGACTCCCCCCCCCCCCCCCCAAACCACCCCCGGTGCGACGGGCCTGACTAAGAGCAGCAAATCTGTGGTTTAGAGCAAAAAGGATCAATGTCTTAACGTAGGACAATGATACTTCTTGTTCTAGGCATCATATATATTATAGTTTCCTTTAAAATTCAGCTGCATTTTATGGTTCTGTAGCTTTATAGACTTGCGTTTCTGGGTTTTTATTGTAGTACAAATAGGTACAATAATGTGAAGATGTATATGAATGTGAAGAAAAAAATAATTGTGGTGTGGGTCTACACCATTTATACTTATCTACGTTATTTAAGTGAGTTCGGCACCTCCAAAAAGCCCATGTTAAATTCACTACATTTTGGGGCATTTCATTTAGTTACAAATTACTTCATCAATCTGAATTTTTAGGAAGTGGAATTCCCAACTTTAGGGTTTCCAGAGTATTGGAGGAGGTTGGACTCCCCCCCCCCCCCCCCCCCAAACCACCCCCGGTGCGACGGGCCTGACTAAGAGCAGCAAATCTGTGGTTTAGAGCAAAAAGGATCAATGTCTTAACGTAGGACAATGATACTTCTTGTTCTAGGCATCATATATATTATAGTTTCCTTTAAAATTCAGCTGCATTTTATGGTTCTGTAGCTTTATAGACTTGCGTTTCTGGGTTTTTATTGTAGTACAAATAAGGTACAATAATGTGAAGATGTATATGAATGTGAAGAAAAAAATAATTGTGGTGTGGGTCTACACCATTTATACTTATCTACGTTATTTAAGTGAGTTCGGCACCTCCAAAAAGCCCATGTTAAATTCACTACATTTTGGGGCATTTCATTTAGTTACAAATTACTTCATCAATCTGAATTTTTAGAAGTGGAATTCCCAACTTTTAGGGTTTCCAGAGTATTGGAGGAGGTTGGACTCCCCCCCCCCCCCCCCCAAACCACCCCCGGTGCGACGGGCCTGACTAAGAGCAGCAAATCTGTGGTTTAGAGCAAAAAGGATCAATGTCTTAACGTAGGACAATGATACTTCTTGTTCTAGGCATCATATATATTATAGTTTCCTTTAAAATTCAGCTGCATTTTATGGTTCTGTAGCTTTATAGACTTGCGTTTCTGGGTTTTTATTGTAGTACAAATAAGGTACAATAATGTGAAGATGTATATGAATGTGAAGAAAAAAATAATTGTGGTGTGGGTCTACACCATTTATACTTATCTACGTTATTTAAGTGAGTTCGGCACCTCCAAAAAGCCCATGTTAAATTCACTACATTTTGGGGCATTTCATTTAGTTACAAATTACTTCATCAATCTGAATTTTTAGAAGTGGAATTCCCAACTTTTAGGGTTTCCAGAGTATTGGAGGAGGTTGGACTCCCCCCCCCCCCCCCCCCCCCCCCAAACCACCCCCGGTGCGACGGGCCTGACTAAGAGCAGCAAATCTGTGGTTTAGAGCAAAAAGGATCAATGTCTTAACGTAGGACAATGATACTTCTTGTTCTAGGCATCATATATATTATAGTTTCCTTTAAAATTCAGCTGCATTTTATGGTTCTGTAGCTTTATAGACTTGCGTTTCTGGGTTTTTATTGTAGTACAAATAAGGTACAATAATGTGAAGATGTATATGAATGTGAAGAAAAAAATAATTGTGGTGTGGGTCTACACCATTTATACTTATCTACGTTATTTAAGTGAGTTCGGCACCTCCAAAAAGCCCATGTTAAATTCACTACATTTTGGGGCATTTCATTTAGTTACAAATTACTTCATCAATCTGAATTTTTAGAAGTGGAATTCCCAACTTTTAGGGTTTCCAGAGTATTGGAGGAGGTTGGACTCCCCCCCCCCCCCCCCCCCCCAAACCACCCCCGGTGCGACGGGCCTGACTAAGAGCAGCAAATCTGTGGTTTAGAGCAAAAAGGATCAATGTCTTAACGTAGGACAATGATACTTCTTGTTCTAGGCATCATATATATTATAGTTTCCTTTAAAATTCAGCTGCATTTTATGGTTCTGTAGCTTTATAGACTTGCGTTTCTGGGTTTTTATTGTAGTACAAATAAGGTACAATAATGTGAAGATGTATATGAATGTGAAGAAAAAAATAATTGTGGTGTGGGTCTACACCATTTATACTTATCTACGTTATTTAAGTGAGTTCGGCACCTCCAAAAAGCCCATGTTAAATTCACTACATTTTGGGGCATTTCATTTAGTTACAAATTACTTCATCAATCTGAATTTTTAGAAGTGGAATTCCCAACTTTTAGGGTTTCCAGAGTATTGGAGGAGGTTGGACTCCCCCCCCCCCCCCCCCAAACCACCCCCGGTGCGACGGGCCTGACTAAGAGCAGCAAATCTGTGGTTTAGAGCAAAAAGGATCAATGTCTTAACGTAGGACAATGATACTTCTTGTTCTAGGCATCATATATATTATAGTTTCCTTTAAAATTCAGCTGCATTTTATGGTTCTGTAGCTTTATAGACTTGCGTTTCTGGGTTTTTATTGTAGTACAAATAAGGTACAATAATGTGAAGATGTATATGAATGTGAAGAAAAAAATAATTGTGGTGTGGGTCTACACCATTTATACTTATCTACGTTATTTAAGTGAGTTCGGCACCTCCAAAAAGCCCATGTTAAATTCACTACATTTTGGGGCATTTCATTTAGTTACAAATTACTTCATCAATCTGAATTTTTAGAAGTGGAATTCCCAACTTTTAGGGTTTCCAGAGTATTGGAGGAGGTTGGACTCCCCCCCCCCCCCCCCAAACCACCCCCGGTGCGACGGGCCTGACTAAGAGCAGCAAATCTGTGGTTTAGAGCAAAAAGGATCAATGTCTTAACGTAGGACAATGATACTTCTTGTTCTAGGCATCATATATATTATAGTTTCCTTTAAAATTCAGCTGCATTTTATGGTTCTGTAGCTTTATAGACTTGCGTTTCTGGGTTTTTATTGTAGTACAAATAAGGTACAATAATGTGAAGATGTATATGAATGTGAAGAAAAAAATAATTGTGGTGTGGGTCTACACCATTTATACTTATCTACGTTATTTAAGTGAGTTCGGCACCTCCAAAAAGCCCATGTTAAATTCACTACATTTTGGGGCATTTCATTTAGTTACAAATTACTTCATCAATCTGAATTTTTAGAAGTGGAATTCCCAACTTTTAGGGTTTCCAGAGTATTGGAGGAGGTTGGACTCCCCCCCCCCCCCCCCCCCCCAAACCACCCCCGGTGCGACGGGCCTGACTAAGAGCAACAAATCTGTGGTTGGAGCAAGAAGGATCAATGCCTTAACGTAGGACATTGATCCTTCTTGTTCTAGACATCAGATATATTATAGTCTCTTAAAATTCAGCTGCATTTTATTGTTCTGTAGCTGTCTAGACTTGCGTTTCTTTGTTTTTATTGTAGTACAAAGGTTCATGAATGTGAAGAAAAAGATTATTGTGATGTGAGTCTACAACATTTATACTCATCTACGTTATTTAACAGACTCCGGCACCTCCACAGACGACTATGTTAAATTCACTACATTTGGGGGCATCTCATTTAGTTACAAATTACTTCCTAATTCTGAATATTTTAAGATCAATACTGCAATAGTTTTTAGGATTTCAATATAGGAATTTTAATTATTTTTTTTAATTCAAAAATATATGAATTTTTAAAAATGTGTGCTTAGAAAAAAAAGTATGCGTCTACTGTTTTATTACTTGTGTTAAAGTGTTTAAATGTGTTACAAAAACAACCAGAAACAGTGTTAGGAATATATTTCAAGTAGTTTTTTAACATAAAAATAAAATGAAACATTTTTAAAATGTATGCAAAGAATTGACTAATTTTTCATATGAAGTTTTTTTAGAAAAAAAGTATGGGTCTAATATTTTATTTCTTGTGTTAAAGTGTTTAAATGTGTTACTAAAACAACCAGAAATAGTGTTAGGAATATATTTCAAGTAATTTAACATTAAAATAAAATTAAACATTTTAAAAATGTGTGCAAAGAATTGACTAATTTTTCATATTAATTTTTTTAGAAAAAAAGTATGCGGCTAAAATTTTATTTCTTGTGTTAAAGTGTTTAAATGTGTTACTAAAACAACTATAAATAGTGTTAGGAATATATTTCAAGTAGTTTTTTAACATGACAAAAGTACAAACATCAAACATGAAAAAAAGTACATTTCGAATAAATTGGCTTCTAGGTTCGCCTTAATCCGAATCAATACGTGAGTTTATTTTAAAAATACTTCCAAGTTATGGGTTACTACAAAAAAGGTATTCATTTTAAACAAACCCATTTAAATTTTTATAAACAGTAAAAATCTGATTTTTTTTTTTATTTCATGTGTCGGACCCCCTTAAAGGAAATTCAGACGTTTCTTCTCATATATTTGTATGTATGTTCATTAAGTTTTAACTACATGTTTATTTTCATTAATTCTGTCATGGTAAATTAATTAAACATTTTGAAAATATCTCGAGATGCCTTTTCGAGATTCAATTATTTCATTGAAGACAGTTTCTTAAAATTTATTGTGCTGCCATCTACATTACCAATTGGGAAACTATATCTACTGTAATGCAATCCTTTCAATAAGGGAATCCATTTTACTCTTCCATTATTATTAAAGTGTGATTATTAAAGTGAAAAGCAAGTAATCAAAAATATGGAAATTTTTTAATCATCCTAAAAATTAGCGGATTGCTTAGGCCTTATCTTAAGTATGCAGTACAATTTTAATCACCTTATCTTAAAAAAGATATTGATTTGTTTAACTTTTCTTTTTCTTTTGTTAAAAGAAAGATTTGTTTTAACGGGTTCAACCAATTGCCACAAACACCCCTTTTTTCGAATGTTTCGCCATCACTTTTTTAAACTGCAATTTTACACAAATAAAATCAATAATTTTATCGCATTGCCAAATCAAGGAAATATTTTATACCCCAATCCCCCTCCTTTATACTTCTGATAATAAAATAAAATATTAATTAAAAAATAATTAATATTAATTTATTAAAAAAAATAATATTGTAAATTAAAAATACTAATTTAAAATTACTATTTAAAAATAATATTACTAATTTAAAATTACTAATTTAAAATTACTAATTTAAAATTACTAACTTAAAATTACTAATTTAAAACTATTAATTCAAAATTACTAATTTAAAATTACTAATTTAAAATTACAAATTAAAATTATTAATTAAAAATTGTTAAAATGAATTAATAATAAGGAAAACTATTTGGTTGTGGAAGGACCAAAAATAATTTAATCATATCCTTAATTACCACCGGTGTATATACGAACGACTGGTACACGTTTCACCTGATTAAGATCGAATGTCCTGACCCCTATTGAGGTTACGTCGGATACCAGTTCGAGCTCAAGTGATGTCCTTGTCATCTGACAATGTTTTTAATCTGTAATTTATATTACATTTACAATCTATTTTATTTTCTTATATTATCTTTTGTCAGTACGCAGACAGTTGAAAGACAGTTAGGCACTGTAGCGCAGTAGATCCTGAAATAAAATAAGCAAAGCTTCACTGAAAATAAAATAAGCAAAAAAAAAATACGTCTCGATTTTACACAGAGTAAAAATTATTGGAGCCAATACATACCTACATTGAATCTTTAACATGCCAATCTGAAGTAATTTTTTGAGCTAGTATGTGTCAATAATTCTTCTAAACTGTTATAAATTATAAAAATATTAGAGAATGATTTAAATTTTAAATAATAATTTTACTTAATTCTCATTTTATTAAGTCTTTTTTTAAATATTGTAATCTATTTATTTGCATTTTTATGTGTTTATTGAAGGCATAGCATAAATAAATGTAGTGGATTTTGTTTAAGGGAGACCCAACCCCTAAATTCTGAAATTTTTAATAAAGAATTCAGAAAAATCATTTTTTGTATTATTAGAACATCTCTATCTGATCAATAATCAAAGAAAAAAATGCCATTCATGTCAAGTCAAATTGCCATTCATGTCAAGTCAAATTGCAATTCCCCTACTCCTCAGTTCTCACGCAAAAGATGTTAATATTGGAAAGTATCTCGGTTGCGTTTTATTTTTTCGTATTAAAAAAGATAACCGGCAAGACACTGAAACTGGAAAGGATTTTATTCTTCAGGTGATTACCGATTCAGGTACGGAAAAAGAGGAACCGATATAACTTTGATGTTAATTCAAGAAAGGTAAGAATTTTTTTTTTAAATGCGATTGAAAACCGCTTTTTGCTTGTGTGTTAAATTACTAATTACTGTTTAGCCTTGATCGTTTATAAATTTTAATGTTTTCTTTATTTAGAGAAGTACAGGAATATTACATTTTCTATAAAAAAATCATCTATCCTTGTCTATATCATATTAAAAAGTATCTAAAGTTTTGACCTAAACAAATAACGTCTTGGCAACTTTGAATTAAGATGACACAAAATTAATTTTGTAGTGAATATATGCAAATTGTTTAAAGACAATTTTTTAGATTGTTCCAAGAGAGTGTAAATCGAAAGGACACAAGGTGATACACATCAATACCACATTAAAACCTCATGAGAAACACAAACATTTATACCTAAATACTGAGTGAGTCAAATCGATCTAGCTGCCACTTACGATTGAAATTGAAGATTTTTTTTTTTGTTCTGATAACAAAATCGATGAAAATACGTTTTTGGTGCGTAAATTTTGACCTAAGTTATAAGAATTTTGGCTTTGCACACCAGATAAGTAAATATTTTTATTTTCGGTGTTGCAATATGTGTTAACAAAGTGCCTTAAATAAGGTGCATTATCATAACTCATACTTTTTAAAGATTAAGAGTAAAATGTGCCTTTGTTTCGATTTTATTCAATTAAAGAATTGTATATCCTTATTACAAAAAAGAAAATGTAAACAATTAGTTCCATACTGAATTAATATAATGATGCCAAATGAAATGAACGCAAAGCTAATAAAATTAAAGTTATGTAAAATATGTGTTCCTTTATACGTTAATTTAAATTTTCGATTATATTCGGTAAAGAGCTTACATTTTTTCCGGATGAAATTTATTCATAAATTTTAAAATACTGTGTACCTACTAAATGTAAAAATATTTCGTTAACATACGGCAACTTTCTCAAGGCGGCAAATACTTTTAGAGTGTAGTGTGTTCATTTATTACATCACGCCATATTGCATCCATTTGTACGTATCCCCTCCACACTATGTCAATATATTCTTACGCTCCTTCCACATGTCACATCTCGATAAATTATTGCAGCTAAAAAACAGTCATTATTAAAACTTCTATTTTGTGCATTATCTCATTAGAAAAAAAGATAGTGATTTCTATAACAAGTTACTTACGTCACGCAACCAATGAAACCACCACCCCCATGTCATGCCACAGTCACGCATGGTGTTCTAGGTAAAACAGCTTCGACTGTAACCCACCATCAATACCTAGATATGACTTCAATTCCAGTAAAATATCAGTTGGTTATGTTAGTAATTTGAATTAGGAAATAACTGATTAACCTGCAAAAATTAAGCTTTTAATTTACATCTGATTCATCTTAATTTAATAAGTGAATTAATTATTAATTAAAAATATTAATTAGAATTTTAATTTAAAATTGCTACTAAAATTTTAAAAAATAATATTACCAATTAAAATTATTAGTTAACAACTGTTAGAATTAATTAACAGTTTTTAAATAATAACCCCCCCCCCCTTCCCAAGTTCGCTCATAAATTACAAAAGTCTTCCAAAAAATAGAGGCCTCCGTGGCTGAGTGGATTAAGACGTCAGCTGGGAATCCCAGGATCCCCGGTTCGAACCAGACTAGACTAAAGAATAGGGGATGGGCGTATTTGTAAACAAACCGGCTTCTCGGAAAAGCTGAAGGCAGAAACGTCGTTCGCGAGTCAGCGTTTAACATGGGTTTAGCATGTTTGTTCGCGATCGACCAATGCGTTAATCGTTAATACTTCATTTGAGGATTACTTGAAACTAATTATACTGATTAAAATTATAATTTAATAATAAAGTTATATATTTATTACTGTTTTTGTTTATTTTAAGGACATTTTAGTTACTTTTTAGCGTTTTCTGATTATTTTAAAGGTTAAGAAAAATGTGTATACAAGTTCAATGAAATTTTTTTAAATCAAAATTACTTAGTTTTAATTGTATATTTATACAATTAAAAAATAAATTATTATCTGTTATATTCGGCGTAAAATTCAAATTAAAAAAATACTTATATGTTAATAATATCCACATATTTAAATATAAATTAACAAATATTTTTCATTGTTTTGTTTTCTCTAAGAATGATTAAAACATTACCATAATTAGTACTTATATTAAAATATCAGTAATTGATATTTTCTTTTAAAAACATCAAATTATTAAATGCATATATATTATAAAAGATCGTCATGGGAATTGTATTGCAGCGGTTCAAGGGATGTTTGTGCACAAACGAAAATTATTTTGCTTCATAATTGAAGGTGAAGCAAAAACAATCACCTTACAAATTTCAAGTCGCGAACTTGAAGGTTTTATGCAGAAAAACTCCAGTTTTAAGTGCTATTAAAATCTAAAAATAACTGCATTTAATGAAGATTTTTGTTAAAAATTCCTTATACAACATGAAATAAAGCCTTTAAAACACCTTTTATTATAAAGTATTGAAATTATTAAAGGGAAATGCAGAATTTTTAAAGATTTAATTCATGAAAAAATTAAAAAATATAAAAAAAGTGCAGTTTTTTCAAATTCCTTTATAAAACCTTCAATTTCACAAATTGATCAAGTTTTATTTGTCGGGTAACAACATAAATATATATAGTTATTTTATGGATGATTTGACAAATTTGATTAAGAAAATCAGCATAAAGCCTTCATCAAAGTTGGAAAATTGAAGGTTTTATGTAGGTTTTATAAAGGAATTTGGAACAAAAATCTTCAAAGCTACATTTTTTAAAGATTAGCCTGTTTAAAACCTTTAATTTCACAACTTCGATGAATATTTATGCTAATTTTTGTTTTTGCTGTATTTTATTTTAAATACAGGAATTTTCTAACTTTGCATGTCATTTTTTTTTATTAGTTTCATGAAGACGCCAAATTTCAAAAAATTTGGGAGAAATTACTATATTATAAAGTGTCAAACATGCATTTTTCAAAACTAAATCCAAGCAATATATAGCCGTCTTAAAATAATACACGGATAATGTTGCGAACCTCAATATTATCAATTTACTCAAATGTAATGTACAATTAAAATAAAAAATATCAATCTAAAAACATCCTAATGTAGACTAAAATTTTTCGAATAAATCTTCTAATTTTTTCTTTTTCCACTGAAATTTTGCACCCTCCTTAGTCCATCACTCCATGAGACAATACTTATTGTGTCATTTGGGCCTACTTTTACAAGAAAACATATTTGCAGAATCGAAGTCATTTTTTAATATATTTATGTGTCATATTTTTTGTGCTTAAAGTTTTTATGCATATATTTATTGGATTAGTATACAAGCAATTCAATATAAGTAATACGATTTATATATTTATACTATTAAATAATGATTTACAACTTCAGAAATCCAACAAAGTCGCCGATGGATTTCAAAAAATATTTAAATATAGTTGTAACAACATTATTGTTAGGTTCAATTATTTGTGTTTAATGAACCTATGATGGCATCTCATAAACAAAACTTGACACAAAAACTTATAAGTTATTGCTACAAATATAAAATAATAGTGCACAATTAATGTATCATTAGTTTACGTTTCATTATCGTCTATTTTCAGTATTTTTTTTGTTCGAATATAAAAAATAAAATTATTGGAAATTTTTGTTTTTATAATCCTTATGTTACTAAAACTATAATTGGACTTGTATTTGTGCCTAATCGTGTGCTTTTATTTTGAGTTTAAAACAAAATACCGCCTTTTAACGCGACGCAAGCATAGCGAAAGGCAACGGAATTCTGTTTGTTTTGCCTTTAGATTTTCCTCGTTGCTCTGCGCGGCAGCCTGTGACGTTGCAGTGCCCATCACCTATAGTAAAAAGTAGTGATATTGCGATCGGAGGGTTGCCAACTTCGCTACCAAAAAATACTAGAATGTCGTCCAGAACATCTACAAAAAATTGACGGCTTGTATACGGGACTGGTGCACGATAAATCTGATCGGGGTCCAAAGTCCGGACGTCTACTGAAGGCGTTAGGTGCCAGCTCAGGTGTTGCTCTCGTCATCTGACCATGGTTCAAAAATACGAGGCATCGTTCTCGGGTCTTTACTTCGTGATAGGCCCCGAACCGTCGCCAATAGTCCACTGTGCAGCTCTAGTGCGACGTTAATTAACGAAACCAAACACCCTTCCATAAAAATATTTTTAAATTGAGATCCAATGTCCTAACGTCTGTTGAGGTTACGTCGGGTACCAGCTTGAGTTCAAGTGCTGTCCTCGGCATCTGGCCATGTTTCAAAACTACGATTCTGTGTTCCCGGGTTCTTCCTTCGACATAAACCCCAAACTGTCACCAACAACCCATTATTCAGCTCTAGTACGACATTTGTTAACCAACCAAATTACTTGGCCACGGACATTATTCAATCAATCAATCAGTTGCTTTCATGTTTAACTAACAAAACGTTATAGACACATTTAAATTTATTATTCAAGCAAATTCACTAGAGTGTGTACTCCCATTGGGCGACAATATACTTTATTATTTTAAATCTAGAATGTCTGCACTTCATTCTATGACAAATACCCTGCCAAAGAACTATATATTTCTACCTTCACACAATAAGGTGCGAAGTTGTCGCGCACAGCTAGTATTCTTTCCAGTAAATATTATAGCTCAGTGACTAAATCCAAATTTTCTCCTGACTTCTGGTGGTAAGAACTTAAACTACGTTGTTTTGACAACCATTTATTGTTTTACATAGATTTCAACAGTATTTGTATACATTTTTTCTCACCAAAATAACTGTTATTTACAAACGGTCTCCATTCTGTCATTTGCCGTTTTCCTTTTACCAGATCGCTTTCTTTGTTATCCAAATTATTATTTACGGAGAAGAATATTTTCTCATGGTAATATATAATTTTTTCACTTTTATTTTAAGATATTTGTGTCCACTGCGTACTTTTCATTGTTTGCGACTTGATCACGTTTTATTTGTATTATGTATATTCTTAATTTGTTTTAATATTCTCATAATAAAAGGTCTATGTTTAATTGCAATTTTAAAAAAAATACTTAGCTTGTTATATTTAATTGTAATTTTTAATGTGTGCACTATAACGATGATAACGGGATGTTTAATTTATTTCCTCGGTTTATTTGAATATTTCTGATTTTCTCTTTGTTCGAATTTTCCTTAATATTTGGAATTTAAATTTAATATTTAGATGCGAAGATATTCATATTTAAATATTGAATTCATTAGATAGTTTACTTTCTACTCTTTAAAACGGTCAAATATGATAGTAAAACAAAACGTAATACTTTTGTTATTCAACCGATTTTATTTCTTGGCGCCGGATTATAACCGGTTTTATTTCTTGGCGCATTTTTTAATTGAATATTTTTAAACGCTCCTAAATTCTGCTGAAATTTCTAAAATAAATGCATAATTTTAACGTGAAAATACGTTCTCTAAAGTCAGTCACCATATTTTTTTAATTCATAATATTTTCTTGAGTTTTATTTTTAAAAAAATATTATCTGCATACGAGAATTTTTATTTATCTTATGAGTATGTGTTGATATGCAAAGATAGAGTACAAAATTTTTATTGTGTTGTTTGTGTAAAAATAGTTCAATTATATACTTAGAAAGTTTTACATTAAAAAATATTTTGGAATTGTTATTATATCTTTAAATGAAACTGTGTGCCTTTAAAATTCATAAAAAATTGCAAATAAAAAATAATTTTTATTTCGTTTAGTTATTTTGAAAAAATATTGTTCCTATTTGCAGGACTTTTTTTCACAAAATTATATCTTGAAAAATATTCTGTGTCTGAGCTGTTAGAAAAGGGGTAAATTTATAAAGTTGTTTTCTTTAAAAATAGTTTACTTTATATTTCCAATGATGTATACTATATGTTAGATCTTTTCGAACTCTTCCCTCCACTTTAAAATCATTCCTTTTTGCTATCTTTACTTTCAACCATCACTTTAAATAACTTTCTTTAGCTTTGTAGATAGCCCCTTTCTATAAACTGATTTTGCCCAGCCACAAAGCATCCAACATATTTCATCTCGTGATGCAATCTCCCACTTTAAGATTTCTGATTCGTCAGCATTCCACATGTGACTGCTTTCTCTCCCATGCATCTCCCCAACCTTCCCACACAATTTAAAAAGGAGAAGTGAAACTTCGACGAACCAATCAGAGGTGTCCAGAGTGCATTCTCTTTCTAAAAATATCTGTCTTGTATATAGATTCACCATGTACTCTCCCTTGAAGCTGTAATGTGCCTTGCTTTGGAGTCTGAGTAATAAATGTTTTGAACTTAAATTTCACCCCTTAGTTTTATATATAAATTATGGAACCCTTCTCAAAATCATAACGACTGCCCTCTAATTAAAGAATCATCATCTATATATATAATTTTAATAGATATAACTTATAAAAATACCCTAGCACTTTAGATTTGAAAAATATTTCTTGTTGAATAATTTTATAAATTTAAAGTTTACGTATATTGCTAGGAAAACTTGAAAATGCATGGACGATGTAAGTCATTCAGCTCTGCCAAAATGTTAAAAATTTACTTTATTATGTTTTATGGATCCTTCACAAATATTCAGTCATTACTTTACACTTAATACATTTCAACAACTTTTTAAATAATGTATGTTATTATCTTTAACTTTTTGTTGTGAGGAAATATTTATAAGTATAATATTTTCAATTTTTTTTTTTTTAAACTTCATAAAGGATACAATTCTTTTGTTTTTCTATAATTTATATTATATTTCCTTACAGAATAATGTCAGGTATAGGATCATCTGATGTGCACCAAGATGTTTTAGTGAAATCTGAGCTTAGCAGATTTATAATGGAGCACACTGGTTTGGATGCATTGAGGTACTACAATCAGCACTTACTAATTTATATAATTCAGTATTAACTGTTATTTATTATTAAGTTACAATACCCATAAAATATTGCCAGCATAAATTTTTCAATTTTTAAAAAAAATATTTTCAATAAATATTGTTTATTTTACTGGATTAAAGCAATTTTACAAATCAATGTGAACTTTGCAGATTTCTTTTTGTTTCAGGTATGTATGATATTTTTAAACAATTTTACTTTTCTTATTACAAGAAATATTAGAAATTGATAAATATGTTTAAAAAAACTGCTAATTTTAATCCAAGAACATTTAGTGAATGATGATTTTATTTTCTTGATAAGTTGCCAAACCGTATTGTTGGGTTAGTGCTACAACTAGATCACTCCATTAGAAGATTCAGGAAATGTATATAAGTTCCTAGTTGAAGAACTCGTCCCACTCTATATATATATGTGTGAGTACTAAATTAGGAACTTATATGTAATACTTTAATATTCCTATGGAGTTATCTAGTTATGGCACTGGCACGATGATATTATATATGTAGAAATAATCCATTGGTATTCCTTAACTTTTTAAGTTAGTAAGTGTCCTTGGTGTTATTTTTTTTATCAACATTGCCCACTGATAAGCCACTAGCTATACATACTAGAGTTTTGTTTTTTACAATCAAAAGTGCTACTAAATACTATTTATTGCAGCTCTATTGATGAGATAGTGTTAAGCTACATTATTGGAGTGCTGGAGTCCTTAGGAAGTGCTGACAAGCCAGAAGACTTTTTTGATGTCGATGAGTTTGCCGAAATGATGACTGCTTATATACCAGCTTTTTCAAACATTCACAGGCAAGTTATTACTTATTTTATTTCTTTAATTTAAATAAATAAAAATTGCCTTTTTGTATAAGATATTTTTTTATAAAAATACCTTAAGCTGCATCTTCTAAGCGTTTAGGAATATGTCAATAATATAGAGTTATTTCCTCTGCAAGATAGTACTACAATAAAAATAAGAGAGAGAAATTGTTTACTTTATTTCCAATACATGTATATTATATATTTTTTTTTATTATTATAATAGATTTAGCTTCCAAAAAATACCCCAAAGCTACACGTTTGAAAAATATTTCAATATTGAATACTTTTATGAATTTAAAGTTATTGTGTATTGCTGGAAATTCGTGAACGACTTAAGTCGTTCAACTCTGCCAAAGAGTTAATGTTATAAATATATAGTTTCAGAGACAATTTCTTATTTGTGAATTTTCCCATTACAGTTTCAGAATAAAATTCTAAACTAACAAACTAGAAATTATCAAATAGGAAGAATTAAAAAAAAAATTGATAAACTACATAATTTTTCTTTATGGTTAAAAAAATATTTCTAGTTCAGAAACTGTATTAATCTCTTATCTATATAGTTTGACCATATTTTTCTCTTGTATATATTTTTTTTAACTAGCTATTTTATTGCTGATTTAAGTATATCCACTGATTATGAACATGAAAAAAATATTTATACAAGTTTATAACCTTTTACAAAATAAATCTTACGTTTATGATTCCAATAACTTTGTGCACAAAATTAAATTTCGTACCCCAAACCATAGTTACTTTTCAGAATAACTGAAATATATTCTAGAATCTTAAACAAAACTTTAGATAATTAATAGAAATCTATAAATACAAATAAATTATATCTAATTTAAAATTATATATATTTGTGAAACTTTTCATGTGTTATATGTATCCAAAGAATTTATAATATTCTAATTCAAATAATTAAATTTTCTTAGCATCTTTGTAAAGATATGCCCTTCAATTAATTTACCATCAAATATAACTTACTGGTAGTTCAGGGAATTTATGTTATTTACATTAATATTTTTCTTAATTTAAAATAAGAAATAAAGCATTATAGAATAACATATTATGTGATCATATAATATATATAATGTGTGTGTGTGTGTGTGTTACCATGCAAATGTGAAAGTCGGTAACTATGTATTCACTAGTGCATCTGCAGATACACTGATTTGTTCAGTGAATGTGTGGAATAATCTACAAAATGAGAGTTTCCCACTCTTTCACTGGGGAATTTGCAGTTACACATATTCCGAATTGCGAACAGGCCTTCGTGGCCGAGAGATTAAAGGCGTCAGCTGGGAATACGAAGATTCCTGATTCGATTCTAAGCAATGGATTTGACTAAAAAAAGTAGTGATCTTGTGATCGGAGGGTTGCCAGCTTTGCTACAAAATACTAGAAAAGTCGTCCAGAACATCAGCAAAAATTAAGGGTGTGTATACTGGACTGGTGTACTATAAATCTGAGCGGGGTCCAAAGTCTATTGAAGGCGTTGGGTGCCAGTTCAGGTGTTTCCTCGTCATCTGACCATGGTTCTAAAATAACGATGTGCATGTATGAATGTGTGTGTAAATGTGTATGTGAACCCGGGTCTTTCCTTCGAGATAGACCCCGAACCGTCACCAATAGCCCACTGTGCAGCACTAGTGCGATGTTAATTAACCAAAACCGAATTGCGAAAGTTGGTTCTTTAGATATCAGAAAATAAATTACATGTTTCAGCAATTGTTAGTATTTTTTAGAATCTCAGTCATTTTCACAATCTTTCATCATAATAATTGTTCAAACACACTTATAGTAATCGTTTGGAGCTTCTTATACCTTCTTAGCTGTTGTGGCATCTCACCACTGAAAATCACATGCCATATTTAAAAAAACAAATCAAAATTCAATAATATAATATCAATTTATGTTCGACTTTAGGTCATTGGACATCACGTAATACATTTTTAAAAAACTTCTCTGAGCAATCACTTTTGGGCAAATTAACCACCTTTTGGGCAGTCGTTTTTAGAATCTCGCATCACAATAACTGTTCAAAAACAGCTAGTCCTCCTTGGAGCAACCGTTTGGGGCTTCTGAATTGTATGGCAAAAAAGTATGTTGTTACTTAAATGACATTGTTTAGGACATATGAAGTACAATCAAATCAAAAGTTTTGGAAGCAAATCTTATTTTAACTTTTGAAAAAATTTCATATTGTTAGCTTAATTAAATAAACCATGCAACTCCAATACAATCGAAGGGTAGTTATGTAGTTTGTGAAGAAGTATTGTCGAATATTAAAGAGTTAAAAATAACCCAAAAAATATAAATAAAAGCCGATATGTTTTTTTTGTCATTTTGATTACCTATTTGTTATTATTTAATACAACCAATTTAAATGATTTTTTTACTCAAATTAAAATAAAGTCTGAACCTATTTATAAACATATACCTTTGCTATTTGCTTCAGTCATATCCCCATAAAGTATATTTACTTATAAATTTATTAGTATCAGGCCAACAAATCTGTTGTTAGTGATTACTAAAGATACATTCAATGATATAATAATAATATAAAAAAACTTTATTATGATATGTTTTGTGTCCAATTATGCTATCAAGGACATTAAAAAGTTGTTTGCAAAGCTAGTTCCATGAACACTTGAATTTAAAACTATTCAGCTTTTACGTTCAGTTAGGTTTCTATGCACATCTTTTGTAACAAGTTATATATTTTTCATTACTAGCTCTCACACATATGCTTGGATGCTAAATCTTGCAGGATGGCTTAGAGAAATTTCAAAAAAGAATGGTATGTGGATTTATTTAAATTTTTATGTTATAAATTAATCAATTTTTAAAAAAAAAAAAAAAGTGTTTTTTACACCAAACTCTTGATATGGGCAAGTTCTTTTTCAAATAAAGAATTATTATTTAAGTTTGATTATTTGAAAATAATGCAAAATTAATTTAATAGGAGCTTTCCCAATCCATATTATAATATTGGTGTTCTATTTCCATTGAAAAATAAAAGTAATTTCTTAGATATTAAAAATAATTTAAATATAATTGATTGTGTATCATTCTTATAATAGAACATATTGTCATTTAACTAAGAATATTTAGCTTACATTTAGTAAGTACAGAAATACTTTTGGATACAAGTTTAGTCAATGAGGATAATTGTTAATGAGGAGTTTTTATTTTAAGTAATACCTACTATCTAAAATGAAAAAATTAGTGACTAAACATAATATAAATCCACAAATTGTTGAGAATTCGATATTTTTTTAACAATAAGAGACATAATCATACAAGCATGTTAGCATTTGCAAAATGAATGGTTAATCAATATAGATGTGGTAAGATCATGATTCTGGATTTAAAGTGAATGATTTTTTAAATGCATTTCACATTAGCAATGAACAGCATGCAACACTCATGGGATAGTTGAAGTGACTTTTCCCTGCCTGCACTAAGAAATCACAAATGTTGTTAGTTTTGACATACTTCCTTTAAAATATTTTGCCAATCAGACTTTGGTTCAATTTTAACAATAAATACTTCTAACTATAAAGCTTGTATACTTTACAAGATACAAAAAAAATTAGTCCGGGTTATATCATTGCGGTTGTTAGACTTCCAGATTTCAAACTTTCTACTATACTATGAAGCATGATTTACGATTAGAATGACTTGAATCTTAATTATATTGAAAAAAAATAATATTTAATTAAAAAGGTTATTGAAATTCTTGTAAAAAGGTATACACAATGAAAAAGTATATGATTTTTTTAAAGTTTTTATATAACCATAAATTGGTTAATTTATGTTAAACCAATTAAATGTACAACATTTTAAAAATAGATCCATTTAAATGTATGTGTAAATACTGACTGAGCAAAGACAAAGTATTTTTAATATTTAATGAAAACTTTCCATGTTAATATTGTTTGAAATATCCATAATTTTAAAGTTTTGTGCATAATATATACAACTCCAAAAAATTAATCTCGAAAATAATTTAGGACTTTTTTTTCCCTCCTTAATCTTGGTACTTCACTTTTGTTGCCAAATTTTAATAAATCAAAGAAGATTTAGAGAAAATTATAATTCAATAAATTGATGATTTTTAAAATAACAGGAATTTTTTACATGTTTGCTACAAATTTTTTTTTCAGAAAAGAACAAAAACTGTTTGGCTGAATGCTTTCTATTCAAAGTTCATGAAAGACAACGCTGTGTGTCAGAGAATAGCACTCAAAGCAATGACAGTGGAAAACAGACGCATTCTCGTTCTAGACGAAAATCTTATCA
This sequence comes from Troglohyphantes excavatus, assembly GCA_963932185.1. NCBI lineage: Eukaryota > Metazoa > Arthropoda > Arachnida > Araneae > Linyphiidae > Troglohyphantes > Troglohyphantes excavatus. The sequence continues at coordinate 70,617,896 of OZ010672.1, forward strand.
TAGTTCTAATAGCTATAGTTCAAGTCAATCTGAAGATGAAGAAAAGTGTATAACCGTAAGTGGGCCAAACTATGCCTAATAATATTTTTTATTCCGTGTGAATATATTTATGTACCTTAATTTATCTACAATTAGCATACATAGCTCATCATTAATTTTGAATTTGTACTTTAAAATTACAATCAATATATATTTACTACTATTGCTCCATGATCTCTTTTGGATAGGGCCTTTATATATTCATCTATCAGTGAAAGTAACATTAATAGTTATTATATGTGCCTCCTTAAAAATTTACTAACCTTGCTTAGAAATTATGAAAATTTTGGAGCAGGAATGGGATTTTTCTGCAATGAATTTATTGAATGTTTGATTTCAGCTAAGTGAAATGCATATTGCATACCATGAAGATACAATTTCAACTAATTTTTTGTTTAACCAATCACTTATCAGCTAAAGTTATCAGAATAATTGTATGAAAAGCTATAAATGTACAGTAATATTTCTCATTTCTTTTTAAGTTTGAGAATTTCTCTAAAAATTGGGTGTTAGTTGCATGCAAATGTGTGTTTCTATCTTATTCAAGTTATTGCCACTGTGTCATTTACTTTTCTCGTGAAGTGCTAATTTGTCATGATCAAGTTTTAAGTTCTTATACCAGTTATATGAATAATTGTTATAAAAGTTCTTATTCATGTCATATATACATGCATATTTTAACATGTTTCAATGTTAAAGTTTTTTTATGTCAGCTTTTTATAGTATAATTTCCTTGAGCTTGGGTCTTTTAAAAATTCACCTGGATAATTTTTATTTTAATTTTGTGTGTAAACATTGTCCTAAGTTCATTGAGTTTTTAGAATGTGAGAAAATAATTGTAAAAATATTATACCCTCTTATTTCCTCTCAATTTTCATTTGGAAACAAAACCACAAACAATGTAACGACTTATAAAGTAAACTATTACCATCACTTAACTGATTTGTATTGCTATTACCCAAATTTTTAGTTTTTTATGATTTTAAATGGGTTGATTTTTATCTTTCACTTTATTAATCGTGCTCCACTTCAAAAGCTTCTCAGTTTTATGTAGGAAAAAGATTAGTGTTTCCTTTTGTGTGAAATAAATTATATACTCCTCAATAGATTTATCTATTTTGCTTTTGTGAAACCGGCTCACATTTTTATAATATTTTTAAAAATCTACTTATTTAAAGTGAAATTGCAAAATAGAAGTTTAAAAAAAAAGAAAATATATACTGCACTCTCTAAAGTTTATAATTTTTAACAGACGCTCTTTTGAGAACGAAGATTATGATGAGATTTGCTTTGATAACCAATAAATATATACCAATTTCTTTAATGTAGAGAAACCTTTTAAAATAGTATCCTACTTATGGTTATGATTACCTTTTATCCCCTTGGTATGCCAAGTTGGCGAAGAAAGTTACAAATATAGCACCATGCCAATAGGTTCTAGTGGATAAAACAAAAATTAATTTATATATAATATTTTTAATCTCCTCCAAAGGTGTGGTGTTGCAAGTGCAATACTGCATAATAACTTTGTAATACTGCATAATACTAATTTGATGTCTGGCAAATTTTAGTGGACTTTTTATAAGTAATAACTTTACCATTTCTAGTTCATAAATATTTTTTTTTTTTAATTTAATGACTTTTTTTATATATTCCTAGCAGTAAATAGATAGCATTGCTTTTAAATGCCCAATACCAGAAATTACAATAATATTTTAACACACTCATTGAAATGGGCTTTTATTCTTAAATACCAGCCAATTAAAACCTTAAACTTTCATGAAAAGAATATCAAGAAATCGACAATTACGGAATATTCACAAACCTTTATATTTTGTCTTTACAACCATAAACATACAGAACCAAGAATAGAAGTAAATTAGTCAATTTGACATCAGTTTTAAACTTTATTATTAAAAGTTCAAAGTTCAGTAGATGTCTATTCGTATTTTATATATTTTATTTGTGTTTAGGTCGATAATTTTGAACATGGAGAAATAGAAACATTATCTGAAATGTTTCCGCACCTACATACTATAGAAGTAAAACAGTTCCTCAGTATGGCTGATGGCGATTGTGAAAAAGCTGTTCAACTGATACTACAAAGAGATGAGAGTAGTATAGACCTGAATGAGCCTTTAAATTCCAAAGGAGCTGTACCACCATTTTTAAATGCTTCTAAAGAAAAGGTTGTTGAAGACAAAGAGCTGAGGCAACAAATTTTAAAAAGGTATAAATTTGTTTTAAGAAAATTTTTTCACAGAAATAATAGTTGGAACATCCTTTTTACAGCTTGTGTTTATGCCTAAAAATTTTACAATTTTATACCATAATGGGTAAACTTAGGTGAATTATTATATATCACAAATCTCTAATAGGGTGTAAACATCTTGATTCCGATTTTGTAATTTTCCAGTTGACAATATATTGGAAATTATCAATGCTCAATTTCAAACATAGAAAATTGCAGCTATGCTTAATTTTGAGTTGTATTGTTGGAAAGATACTATCCCGTGCTATAGCGGACTCAAGACTTAGTGTAATTTAGTAGATAAAATAGAATGATAGACAAGTGAAATGAAATATTTGTTTCTTGAACCAGACTGCTTTATCTTTAATGGATTGCAACATCTGTAATTAAAACCCACCACAGGATTCAGTTTATTCCTGATTAGAATGACCTTTACTATTACAAAAGAATACTAAGTAATATTAATCAATTGAATTTACCTTTACTATTGCTTAACTGTGTGAGCTCAAAAATTAAAAATCAAAAGTTATCTCCATATTTTTTCTCTATAAAATTTGAATAAAACACATCTTTTAGTAGTTTTATTTCTCTAGACCTCTTTTAAGCAAAATTATAATTATTAAGTGGCAAATATTCTTTTAGTTTATGTGAAGTTTCTAATTGCAAAACCATGAAATGTATGCTATGGTTTGCTTACTATAAAAAGGTTCTTAGTACATCACTCATTTATTTGTCTGTTTCAGAACCATTTCAAAACTCACTTTTTTTAATATTAAATAAAAAAAAAGTATGTCACAATAATTTTAAATGAAATTTTATTTCCTTTTTTCTCAAACATTTGCAATTAGTTTAACAAAAGAACAAATTTTTAGATTCTCAATTATTTTACTTACTTTAAATATATATATTGGAAAAATTTTTTATATTATGTATTCAACTTATACTTTTTAAAAGTGTGATTTCAATTTGCCATTCTTTATTTAAGTTTAAATTTTGATTGTAAATTTTGTCTGTTTCATTGCAAGGAATAAATTATAGTGTAAATGTTATTGGAGTCTAATATTAAATAGTTATAATGAGAATAATATATATTTCATATTTAAACACTTTCTCTTAGGTATGCTTATATTGATCAAGATGATGATGCACGAGAACACAAGCCTATTGCACCTAAAACAGTAAGATTATCTTTTTCTATATTTCTACTTTTAGAAATGCTAATTTTTTTTGTGAAATCTATATTTTTTAATGGGTAAACTGTGTAATCAATATTGTAAAAACACCTTTGCTTCATTTGTTCTAGTGATTCTCTAAACAGAAGTTAGATTTGGGTGCTTTGAACTTATTTAACTTTGGGGGAGAAGACCTACAGTATTGCAGCTGTTGCTGTGTTGTGGAAACTATGTAAAGCCTAATAATCGTTTATATTTTAAATAATATCAGTAGGTTGAGATTGAAATTGATGTGGAGGCAATTAAGAAAATTATGAATTAATATTGGACAAGATAATTTCATTAAGTTGAATTAGATAAGACAGTATATAGAGAAAGAGATTGAGCAGCAAAGGAACATGTGTTCCTTGCCTAGAGCTAATCCTAGAATGAGTTCTTGGTGTGTTGGTGTAGAAACGATTTGTCTGTGTACTGGAGATAGCTGATTGGGCTGAGATATAAGCAGTGATGTCAGAGAATATTAAGTAGAAGCTGATTGAGTTTTAGAGAACCACAAAAAGTCAATGAAAGAACCTTGTGTCACCATATGTTCAAGCTGAATCAGAGAAACCATTTCTTTTCTCTTGGGTGTCTAGATATTAGTGTATTTTAAAACTCAAATATATGTATAAACAAGAATTTAATTGAAAGGTGATTTTGTAGGCATTACTCCCTATATGAACTTTGCCGTTTATTATAGTGTTGCATAAGTCTATGATATTCATGAATAGATGAACTGAAGCTTTCATATTTTTTAGTCTTATCAATTTTGTTTATACTTAATCAAGTTATATATATTTCAGGAACCTAAGAAACTAATTCGTTATCGTGATAACAAGATTGTAAGCATCAAAGGGGAACGATATTGTGAGATAAAAAAATCTGAGGATTCAGGTAAAAAAATACTGATTTTTTTTTTTTTAATATTGTAAGTTGAGTTATATATTAAAACTTACTAATGCTTTAGTATTATTTAAAGCCCTTAGTATTATTTAATTCCCTTACTGTCATGTTTAACATTTTCTACTTGTATCCTCTTAAGCTATATAACAATTTTAATGATTAAGGTGTCATTTGAAAAGGAGCGAACTCTAGATGTATCAGATCTATAAAATGTCAAGTAATTAAGTTATTTATTAGGCTTTGTAAATAAACAAAAATTCTTATCGTGGCTCTATCTACATCTCAAAATTTGAACAACAGTAAAATGATTTATCAAATTATGAAATTTCTGAATGAGCTGAATTCAGGGAAAAGCATGAAATTAATGTGAACAAAGAAGTGTTAGCAAGTAGAGGGTGAAACCCCCTAGTTTACTATATTTGGATAAAGCCATATTGCTTTTATTACTGATTGCACTTTATGGGGACATCGGTGTTGTTTACATGTGTTAACATACTTCATTAGAGCACATGAGCAAATGTTTTAACAAGAGTTTAAACATTTACTTATGTGTACGAAATTTAAAATTGTAGTTTTTAGATAAGTACCCATTGATTTTTTTTTTTGTACCAACTATGATTAAAGCACTTTATCAACCTCTATGTTCTATCATGTTTGCTGTCAGTTTTTCCAACAATTAATTATTTAAAAAGTCTATGTGAATAACTTTAAATTCTTAATATACTTTGAAGTAGCAGTTTCAAATTTTTATTATTTGTTTTGATATATTGCCATACAGTAGATAAAGTCTAGACGTCCATGGTGCAAAGCGTAAATGAAGAAAATAATGAATATAGCTTTTACTTTTTCATGTGGAGTCTTGTAATCATTAAATGCACATTGAATTAAAATTATATGTGTATCTGTGTGGTTTAATAATTTGTTTTATTTTATTATAGAGGATAGCAAATAAATACAAGCTTATAAAGCCTAAAGTCAAGTTTGTGTTTTTCAAAAAACATTGTCTTTATCATCTCATTGTATTATTCAACTATTTACACTACTTTGAGTATTAAGTTACATATGAAAATACTTTTAGAATTGTGTTTAAAACTGAAAACACTGATTGTTGCAAATTAAAATGCTGATTTATTATTTTTAACTTTCAACCTTAATATCATAATGTCAAGTTTAAACACAATTTCCAAACTTTATAATTATAATATCACTGAGTCATCATTACAGGCTTCTATGTTATATAACATAAAATAGTCTTAGTGTACATATTACTTATAATATAGTTTTCTAAACCTAATTTTTTTTTCCGTTGCTTATTTGTTGTTAAATGTACATTACATTGTTAAAATGTTTCAGAAGTTATTTTTTACTGGGCTATGATAATTTCAATTTTAGAATTTTATGAAAATGCATTCATAATTCTACTGGATAAGCTCACTATTATAAATATTGTCTTATTAGGTCAAATATTGTACAGCTGGAATTGTACTTCTTAAATTTCCACTTTTTTTTTCGTACATTTACATTCAATACCTTAATAAAAAAAGCTCTAAAAATAAGTTTACTTGATCTTACAAAAAAAAAAAATTCTTAATAACTTAAGTTATGTGATTAGAATAAACTAAATATGAGATTTAATTGTTAAAATTATAATATCAAATTTATCACAAACCTAAAAGTAAATTGTTAAGTACACCATATGACTCTTGTTAAATATAATTGAACATTGTAATTTGTTTTCTGTTGCAAATTTAAAAACGTTTACACAATGGTGGATTGTATTTAGAAAATGTAAATATGCTGTTTATTGATGGGACCAAATATCTAAAGACATTGCAGAAAAAACTATGAAATTATTATAAAGGCTTTATTATTAAAATGTTAAAATTATTGAAGTATTTTCGACACTGATCACACATATCCAAATTTAACTTTCATTGCTTTATATATGCCCATCCATGCCAGTTTTATCCGAATTAAAAAAATTATGTATATATTATTTTTAATTGTTGCCTTTTTTTTATTAATATATTTGGAATTGCAAATCTTTTTCATTTGTGTTTATAATTTTAAATATATATCATATATATACATTGATAAATTTTTCCTTTTTTAATTTATTTTTGTCATTAATTCAATTATATGTTATATATAAATATTAAAATTAAGTTAAATGAATTTTTTTTTAAAGAATAAATCTTTTATAAAATCGGATATAAATGGATCATTCCATTTATATTAAATTCCAGTGATATTTTGTTAATCAAAAATTGTTTATTGGCATTTCATTTATTGAATATTAAACAAAAATCTTAAAATTTTCATTCCATACTCAATGCAGCATTTTTACTTATCTATTAGCTATACCTTGTGTAATTTCAAATGGATTATCTATCAAATTACCAAGGTATTTTTTCTTATAAAATCAATTTAATTTATTTATAAATCTTTTTTTTTATTTCAACTTCTTTAAAAAAATTAAATTAAGTGTTCAGTAGTACCTTTAATTTAAATATGTTATCCTGGTTGAGTCTACTGGATTCAAACTGATTGTTTAATACTATACTAAATTATGAATTTTATTTTGTGCTATATTTCTTTTGAAAAATTTAGTCATTCCAGTTTTCTAAGTGATGTTTATCAATATATTTTACATTTGAAAGATAAATTTTCTAAAATAATTAGTTGCAGACTTGCCTTGTTACAGTGCACATGCAATTTTCAACTTTTACATAAATCTTTAAATCTATTGCTGAAGTCTCTGTGCTCGTAAATTTTACTTTACTCAACTGATTAGGAATTATCATATTTGCCCTTAGATGTCATTCTCCTATAAATATTTTTGAAAGAAGACATCAACAAAAGAAATTTAAAAATAATTTAAATGTCGCATTGATATTTTATAAAAATCATTATGTATTGCTCAAAATGTTTGTTTCAAGCTTTGCATTGTGTTATTGTGTTTCAAGAACAACATGTGTAATAAAAAGTGGGGGTGGGTGTTATGTTGAGTACAACATGTTAAAGTTAATTGTTTTTATGTATTTCATATGATCATATAAATTTTACTTTATTTTAATTATAAATATTATATCAAAGAATGCTAATTAAAAACATTTAAATGCTGGAGTGTCATTTTTCACTTGAGACTTGACCATTATTCCAAACTTGACTTCAAATTATAACTTTAAGCAATGTTTAGTTGATAACTGACTATTCTTCATTTTTACGACAATCAAACTGGAAATATTTTTATTGTTTTAACACTGCTAACTTCGAGTAGTTGACAGTCTAAATGCCAATGAGATTTCAACTATGTGCATGCATCTTATTTTATGTGTATGCTTTTCTTGGACATTTTAAAATAATCGATACATTTTTTAATTAACCATACTTTGGTACAAAGAAGTCTTTCTATTATTTAAAAAAATTAATTATTAAGTAATACAATGAGATTTGAAGAGTCTCGTGATATCTTTACTTTAAATTGTTCCATTTTGCTTTTTTTATTCTTGAAAGAAAATATGTAGCTGAAACTCTGTGGCAATTGCAGACCATGTTTTATGATTGAATTGATTGTAAATCGTTTCACCAATTTAGGATGCATTATGATATTTTAACTCAATGTATTTTAATCAATACTTTTCATATTTATAATTTATGAAATATGTTTAATTATGTTTTAATCATTTATATATAAATTAGCTGTCATTTTAACTACAATAGAAAACAGTATTGTTTTGCTTGTAAAGGTTTTATTTTATTCATGAAAGATTTCTATACTCATTCAATGTTTCATTGTTTTGTTTGTTTACAATACTCTTCTAATGTATTGAAATACTTTGTTTTCCATTTTTGTTTTTAAATATAATAACTGAACCTGCTTTTTCAACTATTAGTACAAAAATGTCTTCATTCTACAAGCCAGCCAAAAACACTTTATCGCATTTATATTGTATAGAAAAGGTATGTTTTTATGATTACAAAATGAATTAATGTTATAAAATTATTTATATTAATGCCTTTTTTAAACCAATTATAGTTGTCTTTTGAATTATTGAAATCAGTATTATTTAGTTGTGTTTGTTCTGGTTTTATTTTATTCCCCAAATACTTTTATTTCTATTCCATGTTTCTTTAGTGTTTTCTATTCAAGGAAAGTTGTTATACTCATTTAATGTGTTCAAATATTTTACGATTTCAATGTGATTGATTTTCATATTCCAGTTGAGATATGTTTTATGAATTTTTTATAAACATTTCTATATGCTAGAACCAGCTGAAACCACTTTAGTTCATTAGTTTGTTTTTTCTTTTAAACATTCCTTATTAATTAGTTTTAAGGAATTAAACAATGCAAGGTTAAAAGTAATGTTTTTAAAATTATATGTGTTCACACTTAAGGAAAGCATTTATTTACCTTAATATCAGTCTTTTTAACTAAAATAGAATATAGTGTTATTTATGTTATGATTTTATATTTTAATGAAAGCTTTTCAATTCTCATTCATCATTTGCTTGTTTTTTTTTTATTTAAATAAGATTTGCATACTCATTCAATGTGTTGAAATATTTTACAATTTCAATTTAGTTTTTCATATTCTGCTGTAAATATTTTAAGAAGCATTCTTTGTGCTACTTTTTATAAGCTTTTAGTATTAAACTATGCCTATATACTAGAAGCCAGCCAAAATGATTGTAGCTTATTTAGTTTGTATTCCTTTTTGAAAATGTCTTATTCATTTAGTTTTGAACAAACAAACAATGCCAAAGTAAAAAAATCATGTTAAAATTATTTCTGTTCATGCTTCATTAATGAATTTATTGTTGAATTACATCTTCACAAATACCAATTTTCTTGTAATTAGCACATTTTAAATGGTTTCTTATTTATCAACATTATTTAAAAATCTTAGATTGTAGTGTCTTTTTTCGTTTTAAAATTGTTTATCAAATATATTCTAGTGTTAGTTGAGTGATATTCATAACTATTTTGATGTTCATACAATTTGGTAACATTAAATCACATTGGTACCTTCATATTTTAAAGTATGTAAGTAAACAATGTAGCAAAGCATCTGATGATTTAGTGTGCTGTCTATTTGGTGTGTGCTATATAACATGTCTGCTTTTATGCTTTTTTTACAGCTTTTGTTATCATTTCTTATTTGGTTTAACACAACATAGTATGTGTATTTCCTATAACAAAATGTGATATTTTTTCTATACTTTTTAGTTGGTTTTGATGCAATATGCATGTTATATTTTACCTTTGAGAATACTCTTGTTTGTTTTTGCTTTTTCTTTTACAATAGGCAACAAATTGTATGATTTAAATCATAAATAAAAAATTAGTTGATGGATTAAAGGTTTCTTTTAAATAATATTTAAAGTTAAGTACACTAATACATATTTCTTTTTTAATTTTAATATGTAAATTGTTTCCATGTGAACTAATTCGTTCTTGGATTAGAAGTATTTTTTTATGCAGAGTATACAACTTATTATTTTAAATGAATTTCATTTAAACCTGTTGGAATCGTCTATTTTTGTAGTGAAGAGTGTCTGCTTTTTTATACAAATTTACAATTTGATTTCGAGCTTGATGAAATTTTGCACACTTGACCTTTAAAGCAAGAGAAATGTCACTGTCTACATGAGATTTTGAAAAACTACCCCCATCGACCTTCCCACCCCTTAAAGCAGACTTCTTACTAAAACTGCCAAATGGCACCATGATGAATAAATCATTAAGTTTCATCTACCCAGACTACGATGTTGAAAGACTCTGGCATTGAAAGTTTTAGCTACAGTAAAGCTATATTTTTTATTGCAATTTTACTCAGAAATATCTATTTGTTTTAAACAAATAAAATGAAGATTTGAAGCAATGACTCCCCCTTAAAAAAATTCTTTTAAAATATTTCATGAACATGACTTGAGTGCCATCACATAACATGAGTTATCAGAGCATGTCCCTGAATTTTATTTGTTGAAAATGCAAAAATTCTCAAATTGTTTTTAATTTTGATACTCTTTTGGGATTTGCAACCCTCTATTTGGATATAAAATCTCTACTACCAGAAATTAAAACTTTTGGCGAGATTGCACCAAGATTTTGGAGCCAATTTTTAGAATCGTGGCAAGTGGTATTGTATGCTAGGAATTTACCGTATTTTTTTTAATTGCTAATCTTAAATCGAATAATACATGATTAAAATTATTGAACGTTTTTTTTCCATTGCTCTAATTGCACCAGAAATCATGCAATTTGTCGATTTCTTTCAAGCTGCTCCAACCAAAACACTCGTTTTCATCCAACCTGCGCCATTTGCATGATTTCGTTTCAGTCACACCCGTATTTTAGCCCGTTTGTCTCGATAAATAACGACTCCAAACATGTGATTGCATGACCACCGCAATCTGTACGATCACCATCTGCAAATGCATGACCACCATCTTGCAACTATAAAACCAACTGGAAAAAAAACCAAGGTAGTCCATGTCTATCGCGACGGCCGCAGAGTTTAAGGCGTGTAACGTCAAAATTAAGTGGGTAGCACCTTTTTGGATTACAGACAAACCACTGCATACTTTCTACGTTGTGTCTTGTTCCTACGAACGTGAAATATATGCAACCACGCCAAAATAAGTGGATGATTTTTTGAAGGGGGCAAGTGAGGTTCTACTCTCTTCTAAAGCTTATAAATGAGTAGGCCAAAGCAGTTATACCCAAAAGTTCGAAAAATAAGATTTTGATATCAATAGGTACTTAATTAAACTTTGGCTTTAATTTTAATATATAATAAAAAAGCAAAATACGTTATTTAAAAATAACAGAAGTCACTCGGAAGCAAAAGTAGCTTATATCCACGATTTATGCAGATGCAAAAGCAGTTATATCCAGCAAGCGTCACCGAACGTGATTTCTGATTGGTTGGAATGTGTATATAGTGGCTTTTGCTTCTTGAACAAAAACCAATATGGCGGCACATACATTTGCAAAACTGGTTAAATCATTATCCCAGTTGCAAAACCGGTTATGTGAAAATTTAGATTTTAAATTTTTCTTATGCATCATTTTAGAATTGTTTTAATTTTTCGTCATTTTTACCAAAAAAAATTTATTATTCTACTTACAAAAGTAACATTTTGACATTTTTTCGCTATTTATTCAAAACAAGTTTTTCATACTTTTGGCAAGTGGACTACTATAAAAAAAAAACTAATTTTATGGAAGCAAATATTTAGATTTCGTTTTATAGTTTTACTCTTGTGAATTAAATAACAATATTTTTAGTTTCCCTTTTAGCTTTTTAATTGCTACACATTTTAATCACTATCAAAACGTAGGTTTAATATGCGTAATATTTTTAAGTGTAGCAACAAGAATAAATATTACCCTTGGAAGGTTCCAGTATCGAAATGCACAAACTTTCAATAGATTGTAGTGGATTACAACTATCTGACCAGATGTTCTTTAATCAAATCTGTATCGATCCTCATTTTCGAAATCGAAAGAAGTGTCACAGACTGTAACGCTTCACTGTAACCAGTCAGGCGGTCATTGATAGTCGATTCGATTGATACCTTTATATCTCATCATTAAACACAACTCTTTCGTTCGGGATATATCCCGAACCATCGCCAATAGTCCTGTGTAGTTCTAATGCGGAGTTAATTCAACCAAACAACCCATCATTTAAACAGTGCATGATTTTTTTCTTTTTTAATAAAATAATTTATTTCGTTTTCTTTTTGTCCCTTGGCCGCTGAAAAAATATACAAAAAAATCCTAAGTGTCCATTTAATTAATTGATTAAAACCGTTGTGTATATGCAACATCATGTGTAATTAGAGACTGATTTATGGCAGGGCATTCGAGACACTTGCCCAGGGCCCCACAAAATTGTTTATAAAGCTAAAAAACAGTTAAAAAGCTAAAAATAAATTTACTAACTTACAATTTTTTTTAAATCAATATTTTTTTTTTTTTTACCTTTTTGTGAAAAAATTCTATTTTATACAATTAAATCACTTTCATGTTTCATGCACGTTTGTCAAAGATGTCCGGATAACTTGCAAAATTCAATTCATGACCAATACCGTAAACAAATTGTTTATAGAGTTTACTAATTTCGCGTGGATTTGTCATTTATGGATATATTTTTCCTTTCCTAAATTTTCTGATTTTGAAATCATTACGGATTTGCTATAAAATAATTAGAACATAACCGTCCATCTGACTCCAATAACAGGGAAGAAAGTACAGAATGAAAAACGTATGACGAAACTATGTTGAAGTACTGCACCATTAACGTCAATTCAAATTATAGGGGAGAAAAAAATTATTAATTTTAAATATATAAGTTTTTCGCAGCATTTACACTTGCATTAAAGCTGATTGATTCTATTATTTTGCATTGTGTGCTTATACATAAATTTAGCAGTTTTATATTAAGGTACGTCGGGGGCCCCCAAATGTTATTTTGCTCTAGGCCCTTAAACTTGTAAGCCGGTCCCTGTGTGTAATTACTAAAATAATTTTCAAAAAGTATGAAAATATAGTTAAATACAATCTACATGCCTCTGGTATCAGCTATGATTTTTTGGTAGAGCCATATTATACTTATAAGTAATAAAACAATCTTATAAAACTTCACTTTCACGAGCTAGTCTTAGAACAACAGACCTCGATCGAAGCAACTGATTGCATTTATCACAATAGTTTGTATAAAGAAAAGGGACCTTGCGGCGGTTATAAGAACTAGGCCCATGGAATCCTACGGGACAATACTATAATAGTTAACATAATACTTAATAGATGCAACTAGTGGTCATTTTGAAGTTGTGTAGCATATATGCTACACTATGCACTAGAGGGTTAACAAATTGAATAACGTTAACTTCCTATTTTCAAATATCATAGGTGTAAAGTTTTCGAAATTATTGACCGGGACCCGTGGCTCTAATTTTTACTAAAACGCATTAAATTTAGGGAAAATAGCTAGTTTTTCAAATTATTGAGGGGCCCGGGGGCCCAATACAAATTTACGCCGATATGAAGGGATTTACCAAACATTAACTTATATCTTTTTGTATAATTGCTTTATTTTTACTAAACCTTTTAATAGTTTAATATGATTTGGTAGTCGCTTTATAATAACTAAGTAAAAATTGAAGAATTAAAAACCGTTAGCCTAGTGTGAGTATGCCCTCACCGCACCAATGTTTCCATATATTTATTAACATGCAACTGCGTAGTTTTAGGGGGGGGGGGGGGGTCCGAGTGCTTATTTTATCCGCAGTAACACCTGAGCCGAATTAGGAAAATAGACAATTCGTCAAATTGGGTTTTTAAAATAAGAATTTTTTAGTACTTTTTTATATTGAATAATTATATAATTATTATAAACATATTACATAATTTTAAAAACAATAATACAAAAATACGACGCTTCTGCAGCCCAACAGATAGATTTAACAACATACGTAATACCAACAAACTTCCTAAACATACAAAATGTATGCCCCCGCTTTCTTTAAATTCATATACCGATCCATTCTAAGTCCCTAATACATGTTATGCAAAAACCACTGGTTTATACGCTCGTTAAGAACCGTAAATTGTCCTCTTAGCCAGCGTGTGTCTTTACTTGTGATCATATATTGAATAACAAAAAAGTCTTTGTTCCGCTGTATTCTATCTCCTCTTAGAGTTTGTACCAAGTGTTTTAAAGTTTTTACATTATAACTTCCGGAAACATTCATGAATTAATTACTTCTTCGAAAAAATCGAACAGTCCTAGGGAAATCCCAGCAAAAAAAGTCATCATGAAAACTTCATCAAAATTGAAAGTTTTTTAAAGGAATTGAAACAAAAAACTGCAGATTTTATTTAATTTTTTTAAAAATCTGCAATTTTTTTTAATAGTTTTAATGTCTCAAAATTGATGTTTTGTTTAACAGATTTTATGAAGGAATTTGAAACAAAAACCTTATATTTATGTATGTATTTTAAACACAGGTAAAAATAAGGAATATATATAATATCTAAAGCATAAAACATACCTTTTTACAATGAAACTTCTAAAACTTTAAATTTATTACAATCATTTACATGTAATAAAAAAATTACACTGGCTGTATGTGTTAATTTATATTCAAATATGATATCATGATACAGCTTGTCATTTGACCAACTAGTGTGGAACTAAGTTCAATAATTTGACTATAATGTTTTGAACGTTAATGCACTTAGCATTATAGCCAAACCAAAACGTATGGCAAACGTTAAACGCTCTTGTCTCGATACCCTGTTTTTGAACTTATACAACTTAGACACCAGAACGCCCATATCTATAACAATGAAAGAAAGTGCCTGTCTGTGGATCGCAAACTTCCTTTGCGTATAAAATGCTGAAATTTTATATCAGTCATTCTCAAGATGTGCACCTGAGGCTCGAATTTGTAAAATCCCATTTACTTTTTTTTATGACTTCAACAATTTTAGAAATATTGCATAAAGAAACAACTTTAAAAAAAGTTTTCCCAAGATATGGAATGTGCCTTTGTATCTTAGTCGGTAGTGCGCGGAGCAAAAGATCACAGGTTCGAGTATGTATATGTTTTAACGGGTTCCCCGGCAACGCGGGGCCAAACAATTAATATTAAAAATATAGTAAACTTTCTTTTTTCGGGTTACGCAATACTAACGAAGCATTTCTTTCCAAAAGTAACCTCAATTTATAAACACAAAAACCAAAAAATTATAATCCATCACCCATTAAAAATACCACGGATTTCAGATTTTAACACATATTTTCACAGACAAATTCGTGCCCCCCTGCAACAAGCATTAAGACAGACAAGGATGGAATACCCTATGCTCCTTCCCCCTCAATTATCGCCATTAAAAAGATAGATTATGAATCTGTGTATATCATTAGCTGTCTCGCATCAGAGGGCTCAGGTATAGATCACTCCGAGTTCGATACTTTGTCATGTGATAATTAGGCACCACTACGGCCTGTCGCGAGGCAGGTAAGGGGACATGTTAAACAGGGGCGAAAATGGATTCGTGAAGTTTATGGTCACTAGACCGGGGGCTTGAGGTGATTTCTAGGGGAATGGTTTATGGAGAAAGTTTTGTGGCCGAATTATTCTTGTGTGCCGTAAAATTGGGTAAATAGCAGCAGTTTTGAACTTCACAGTCATATTAAAACTTTTTGTTGTATACTTAAAGTTATGAGTAATCCCTAGTAGCAAAATCACATTGAATAAGTTAAAAACTCGTCTTATAGAACATTGCGTTACAAATATTAAAATACAAATGCAACGTTAAAATACGCAATAAAAGTCCGTAATAATCCGGACATGTTTCGGGAGATACATCACCCTTCATCAGCGGAAAATGCAAAGTCTGTGCGTAATGAAATATAAATAAACCCAAGCAATCTAAAATGTTGCCAAAGACCAAAAAACTAAAAATTATTACAATCGGTAGGAGTTAACTATTGTGTGCCAACACTCTTGGGAACATGGGATATATCCATTGCCAAGCACTCTTGGGAACATGGTCATATATTTAATTTTTCTAACTCACATTTAATTTGCAAACCTAAATCTCCAGTTGAACTTGACTTCCTGGAGGCGTTTCATATTTTTAGCAATATTGATTCGGTTGTCAATGAAACGTTTGCGGTCCCATTGTGCCCTGCTTGTTGGCACACAATAGTTAACTCCAACCGATTGTAATAATTTTTAGTTTTTTGGTCTTTGGCAACATTTTAGATTGCTTGGGTTTATTTATATTTCATTACACACAGACTTTGCATTGTCCGCTGATGAAGGGTGTTGTATCTCCCGAAACATGTCCGGATTATTACGGACTTTTATTGCGTATTTTAACGTTGCATTTGTATTTTAATAAAATCACATTGGCCAATGACTAGATTTTTATCGATTATGACGGAAACGGTGGGATACCGATCATCGGTTTTTCATCCAAAACTGTTCTTTTCAACGGCGATTGATGCGAAATGTCCGCTCGGCCGATGGTCGAGCCGATCATCGGCATTCTATGAGTTACATTGAAATTCGACGGGAATACGATGAATAAGGATTTCTTTTGCCGATGAGTATCGCATGAAAATAGATGAATATTAATTGGCAACTGATCTAAATATATATTCTCGATCAATTTACGATAGCGGTACGATGAAAAACCGATGGTATTAGATGAAAAATGTCCTGCAAAATTACATGCTTTAAAAATTATTAAAAATTCCAATTATATATTTTTTTACATTATTTGCAATTTATTTTTAAAAAACCTCATGCATTTTGAAAATATTGTATTACTCTGAATTATGCGTCTGACAAATATATTATCTAGTTTTCCCATATAAAAAATAATAATAAATTATATTAACAATACCTTTATCTCTAAGTGCATGATTTTTTTTCTTTTTTAATGAAATAATGTTTTCTTTGCTCTTAGACCGCTGAAAAAAATATACAAAAAAAATCCTAAGTGACTTCTTAATTAAATAATTAATTAAAACCGTTGTGTAGCATATATACAACATCATGTGTAATTACTAAATAATTTTCAAAAAGTATGAAAATATAGTTAAATACAATCTACACACCTCTGGTATTAGCTATGATTTTTTGTAGAACGCTATTATACTTATATAGCGTTAGTAATAATAAAACAATCTTCGAAAACTTCCCCTTCACGAGCCAGTTGTAGAACTACAGACCTCGACGACACAACTGATTGCCTTTATCACAATCATTTTAGAAATATACGGAACATAGTGGCGGTTATAAGAACTAGGCACATGGTTCTCTACGTGACAATACTATAATAGTTAACATAAAACTCAAAAGATGCTACTAGCGGTCATTTTAAAGTTGTGTAGCATATGTGCTACACTATGCACTAGAGGGTTGAAGTTCGGTAGCGGCCTGCACAGTAAATCCTCACGGTCAAAATTTTTTAATTTTTGACTTTGAGGAATTATAAAAACAGACGACTGCTTTTATTTACCCGCAAATGCGGGTGAATAGCAGCAGTCGTCTGTTTTTCATTCTGTTTCGATTATAAAATCTGGTTAGGTGATTTCGAATGTGATTATTTACCTATGAACCAACTTTTTTAAGCTTTCTACATACAAAAAAAGAGTAGATTACAAAATATTATGAAGTTGGTAACAATAAAAATTCCTAATGATAAGTCATGTTCGAATAATTTCTCCTCTGAAATAACAAGTTAAATGACAGTTTTTTCATTTATTGATAAATTTTCTTCTTTAAACCTATTTAACAAGTGTAAAACAACATTAGAACAAGAGAGCATGACATATTAAGAATTTGTTTTCATATTAAGAATTTGTTTTAAGTGTTAATAATTTTTAAAACCTTAAAATAGGTACCTTTATATTCACCCAAAAAATGGCTATTTAAAGTTATAAATTCATAATAAATTAAGGGGAAATGATAACAAAAATATACTTACAAATTCTAAAAGGTATGAGTTTGAGTGAGGTCGAGCCAAAAATCCAGAAGCATATATTGCAAACACGTGTTGTAAATGGGATCCTCTAATCAGTGATGATGGGAAGACACTTTTTCAGCTGTGCATATAAACTACCTCCTTACGATACACTTTGCGTCATTTTTAGTCCAATGGTGAATTTATTTTATCTTCGAATGTCTAAGATAGATAATATATTATTTTTTTTCATAATTTTTGCATTCGCATTTTGTGACGCTATAATCCACAACAACGCTTTCTGCAAAACTGCCTCTATTCACCCGATTTTACGCTACTAAAAGCTTGCCTGGTCGGGAGATTGTGGTTAGATTTTCAACTAGAGAGTGCAGCGGGCTTAAGGGTGCTAACTTCATTGTTCGAATTAAACATCCGCCGTGTAAGATGTACTGGTGCATGTTAAATATGAGTAGCCCAATTGCAAAAGCAGTTTTATCCAAAAATTCGAAAAATGATGATTGGATATCAATAAGTACTTTATAACTTTGCCTTTAATTTTAAAATATAATAAGAAACGATATTTTTTATTTAATGATAAAAATTCCCAAAAGAATTCACTCAGAAGCAAAAGTAGCTATATCCACGCTAATCAAGTTTTATATACTAGATGCAGAAGCAGTTACATCCAGAAAATTAGGATTTCTGATTGGTTGGATTGTATAGCTTATTTTGCTTCTTGAAATAAAACAAGATGGCGGGCATAGATTTGCGAAACCAATTAAATCTTTATTCCAGTTTCAAAGCAAGTTATATGAAAATTAAAATTTTATTATAAATTATTCAGTAATCTGAGGACTTTATTATTGTCTTAAAGATAGTTAAGGGCTGTGGCGTGTTTAGGGATTCGGACAAGCATCCGATAGGCGCGAGTTCGATCCCTAGCATGTGTGTAGCGATTTGATTATGGGAAGGTTGTTAAATGCGTTCTTTTCCAAAAAAAATATCCACCTTGTATAAGGGACTTGTGCCCGTTACATCTGATCGTGGTCCAATGTCCTGTTGAAGTTGCGTCGGTGCCAACTCGGGTTTTGTCCTCGTTACCTGGTCATGGTTCAAAAATACGAGGCAGTGTTCCCGGGCCTTTCCTTTCCTAACCGTCGCCAGCAGCCAGTGCCGTTACACAAAAATATTTTTTTGGGAGGGAAGGGGGGAAGGGGGGTTCAAATAAGAAATTTCTCAACTTAATGAGTCGAAATTTTCAACTGAACTATTCGAAATTCCCAACTCAACAGTGCTGAAAATTCCCAGCTCCAACTTATCGACATTTTTTATTTTTTTTATATATATTTTAGGTAATATTAAACAGTTCTCTCACACGCATTGATTTGTTGTCAAATAAGAAATTTCCCAACTTAATGAGTCGAAATTTTCAACTGAACTATTCGAAATTCCCAACTCAACAGTGCTGAAAATTCCCAGCTCCAACTTATCGACATTTTTAATTTTTTTTATATATATTTTATGTAATATTAAACAGTTCTCTCACACGCATTGATTTGTTGCGCCCATATTCCAATGCAGTGTCCGTTCTGAGGTGTAATTTAAATGCAATCTTACAAGTTGGGCGATTTCTAATCTATCCTAGTTTTCATTTGTTTATAATATTAATTTTTTTCAGGCATAAATTTTCCCACCTCGGGGTTTTTAGAAGTTGAAATTCCCAACTTTCAGGGTTTCCGTCTCCCCCCTCCCGGTGCGACGGGCCTGCCAGCAGCCCACTGTGCAACTCTCGTGCCACGTTATTTCAATATCATCATCATAGTCATAAACTTTGACCCCCCCCCCTCCCAAGGGTAAACTCTCAGGAGCTAAAGGATCTTGTTGTTTACAAAAATTCAACTCTCTGAAAGAGTGGAAAGAAAATATAATACTATTTTCAAATACTCCATCTAAATAAAAACATAAACATTTAGTAAAACGTCCAGGAATGACATAATGACTTTTCCCGCAAAACCCAGTATATAATTTAAGATTTTTTAATTTTATTCATTTATATCTAACTCCTAGAAAATAAGTGCACAAAAAATTACATTCATACCTGAAATAATCACTATTAAAAAAACTTATCTAAATAAACAGTATACCTAAATTTTATTTATCTTATACACCTATTACCTCATAGCATTTTACAGAAACCAAGAAGTTTATTGTGTCTGCAGACGAACACCTGGACAATTTCCTTTTTACCTGAAAAAATACCTGAAGCGTCGGTATTTCTTTTAGAGAATCCGCGAGGCGCCATTTCAAAGGTGTAGTAAAAAAAATTAGCTCTAAGCGGTCCTTGATCCCTCAGTTGGAAGTAAACTATCTAAACTAGACCCGGAGCGAGTCTGGCTATTTAAAGAAAAACGTCGGAGGGGGGGATCGTAAAGTTGAATAATAAGGATTGGGTATATATCCTAAAACTTGAATCTGCAATTAACATGCCTTTTGTTAGGTTATTAAAATTATTTTTCATTGGTTTATTTGAGGTTCATTGTAGCGTGAAATAAGCTGTCTCGGGAATTAAAGAAAAAAATACGGGTGAAAAGAGATTGAAAAAAAGTTGATTATAGAGTTGGATTTTTTAAAAACGGGATTGGAGTCGGACCAACTTTTAAAGGGTCTGGGAAGAAAATGTTTTAAGTTATAGGGATGTTATACCGTCGGTATTTTATCTAAGTGTAAAGAGAAAATCAAGGTTTTGAATAATTAGGGATGAAACGGATATCCGGTAACTATCCGGCCTATCCGGCTGCTTTTTAACTATCCGATATCCGGAAGTAAAGTGCCGGATATCCGATTTTCCATGCCGGATATCCGGATGAATAAAACATCGAAGATTTTTTTTGTTGCGGCGATCAATTTTCTTTGTTCTTGCTTTAAGTATTTTCCTGAAAATTCTACCAATGTATTCACAGTGTGCCGATTCCCCCTTTAAACAATAGAGACTATAAAAACCCCACTTTTTTTCAAATTTTTAACTTTAAAATTATATTTTTAACGAATCGTTATGGTGGAAGGTCATCACATCTCACAACTAATATAAAGTTGCATAAAAAAATAAATTTCTCAAAAGTTTAAGAAAACTTGAGTTTTTATGTTTGGAATGAAAAGGCATATGGTAAAATTACAATTATTCAGAAATTAAGTGTAAAATGTACAAAACATACGACCATTGCTAGCAGCACCCTAGAATAACCCTTTGTAAATAAAAAAGTTTTTTGAATGTTTATTCAATTTTAGTATCACTTTAAAGATAAAAAATTGGGAAATATTACAGAATAAAAAAATATTTTTCAATTTTTGACCGATTTCCGTTTTTTCTAGTGTGTATGAGAAGTTATTTTCATAAAAAATAAACTGCCGGATATCCGATCGGATATCCGGCAAAATCTAGTTCGGATATCCGATATCCGGTTTGTAATGTGCGCCGGATATCCGATATCCGGTATCCGGCAAAACCACTATCCGGTTCATCCCTATGAATAATGCTTCGCGATATTCAGTGCGAAAGATTAGTTTGAGGTTTTTAAAACAAATTTGCGTTTTGTATCAGCTTTACTCAAACAATTTTCGTTGAATTAGGAAAAAATATTTATAACGTCAATCATATTTATTTCAAATTCTTCTATAGTTTTTTCTATAAATTTAATAAAATTATTATACATTAAAAAAGTGGAAAAGTTAAATCGGGACCAGGTGCAAACTCATTAATTAAATTTTTATATTAAAGGGTATTCCTAACTTTATCATTAAATTTTTATTTCGAAAGCATTGCAACAGTTTATAAAACTTAAATTGACTATATTTAAGCATATAATCACAAGGAACCATATAACCATAGAGGAAATTTTAGGTTAAATTGTTAATAACAGTGACAAATTCAAGGGTATTGAATGTCTCAGAAATAATTATGCAAATAAACCAGTTTTTGTTTTGCTATTGCGAGTTTTGTTTCAAGACTGTCAATATTTGACTATTTCTTTGCTAATAAAGTAAATATTTTTAGTCTTAATTTAACTTAATTGTTCCAAATGAAAATTTGATGCTTTAAACATTGCTCCATTGATGCTTTATGGCATTCCATTGATGTTTTTAATTTTCTAAATGAGTAATCCAAAAATTCTGTAAAAAATTAGGTTTCATATTTAGATGACTATAAACAATTTAATAGAAAAAAAATGCTTTTACTACGACAAAAAAGTTGGGAGTTAAAGGGATAATTCTAAATTTCTAAGAATAGACCACGTTAGAAATCTTATGTAAAAGAAAACTTGACCTTTTGATGATAAAATACTCGAAATATTGTACCTAAATTGACTTTCCAAAATGCGAACTTCGCGATAAGGTTTATCTCCGCGTTTTATAAAATTGTGTTGTATTTTCGCAGAAAAGTTCCAATTTTTTTTAAAGAAAGGTCATCAGAAAAAATTTATCTAGAACAGATTGAAAAGTTACACAAGAACCACGGAAAATTTATAATGACGTTTTTAAGACGTCTCTTTATTTCGTTAATAAGACGACCGAAGTCCATCATAAAATTGATTTATGTACATTTGAAATTCACAAATTGGTCATATTTATGTCATGAGAAACGATCGTGTTTGAGTTGAAAATACATCAAATTTGTTCAACGTTTGGTCTCTTGGTTGGATCGTTTTCCGTATTGCATCAGTCAGTTGTTTACCAAACTCATTTGTTGAAGGTGTTTTGTTTGTTAAACCAGTTGAAAAGTGTATTACACATCTGAATATTATACAGTTTAGCCATAAAATAAATTTCCTTTCTAAACGATGAATCTTATTTTATGATTTTCCAGTATAATATTTTTGAGTACTTATGAAAAAATAAGTAGTTAAAATATTATACAGGGTAGCCATAAAATAAGTTTCACCTCTAAACAAAGATACTTATTTTATGGCCATCCAGTATAATATTTTTCAGTACTGTTGAGAAAATAAGTACTCCAAAATGTTATACAGTGTAGCCATAAAATAAGTTTCACCTCTAAACGAGGAGACTTATTTTATGGTCATCCTGTATAATATTTTTCAGTACTTATGAGAAAATAAGTACTCCAAAATGTTATACAGGGTAGCCATAAAAGAAGTTTCCCCTCTAAACAAAGAGACTTATTTTATGGCCATCCTGTATAATATTTTTCAGTACTTATGAGAAAATAAGTACTCCAAAATGTTATACAGGGTAGCCATAAAATAAGTTTCCCCTCTAAACAAAGAGACTTATTTTATGGCCATCCTGTATAATATTTTTCAGTACTTATGAGAAAATAAGTACTCCAAAATGTTATACAGGGTAGCCATAAAAGAAGTTTCCCCTCTAAACAAAGAGACTTATTTTATGGCCATCCTGTATAATATTTTTCAGTACTTATGAGAAAATAAGTACTCCAAAATGTTATACAGGGTAGCCATAAAAGAAGTTTCCCCTCTAAACAAAGAGACTTATTTTATGGCCATCCTGTATAATATTTTTCAGTACTTATGAGAAAATAAGTACTCCAAAATGTTATACAGGGTAGCCATAAAATAAGTTTCACCTCTAAACGAGAAGACTTATTTTATGGCCATCCTGTATAATATTTTTCAGTACTGTTGAGAAAATAAGTACTCCAAAATGTTATACAGTGTAGCCATAAAATAAGTTTCACCTCTAAACGAGAAGACTTATTTTATGGCCATCCTGTATAATATTTTTGAGTACTTATGAGAAAATAAGTACTCCAAAATGTTATACAGGGTAGCCATAAAATAAGTTTCACCTCTAAACGAGAAGACTTATTTTATGGCCATCCTGTATAATATTTTTCAGTACTTATGAGAAAATAAGTACTCCAAAATGTTATACAGGGTAGCCATAAAATAAGTTTCACCTCTAAACGAGAAGACTTATTTTATGGCCATCCTGTATAATATTTTTGAGTACTTATGAGAAAATAAGTAGTTAAAATATTATACAGGGGAGCCATAAAATAAATTTCCCCGTTTAGAAGCATCTGTAGCTAAAACTGATAATAATAATTACACCAAATTTTATAATAAGGATATTTAAAGCATAGGGAGAAGAATTCGTAAAAAAAAATCATATTTTCAAAAATCACCAATATAACGAATTTTGGCGCTGTCCAAGACGAAATAGATATAATACTCCGGCTCGGACAGCATCCTTTGCTAAAGCTTCCATCATCCTTTCTAAATTAAAAAAAATGAATGGTAAAGCATAAAAATAGCAACCTTTTAAACCGAGTGTTCATGAAAATAAAGGCGGTAGCATATATACCCAACCGTCAACGTTTAATGTAAACAGGACATTTATATATATAGACACATTTATTTTAGAAAGTGTAGGACCACTTGTTAGGAACTGACCTCAAAACACATTTCACTTGAGGTTTACCACAGTGCGTAGAATATGAAAGAAGCTTACAATACTTCATAACACTTGTTCTTTTTTGACCGTTTTGACCTTTGGCTTTGGCGTGACCCTTGCAATCCTTGACTAGAATATGACCTTTGTAGAGTGGAGTGTTGAGGTCTATTTTTCATTTAAAAATGAAGCACCTTCTTTTTTAAAGGAGTGGACTTTGAAAGTGAAAACTCGGTTATAAGAGTTGTTTTTGATGATATTTCTACATCAGTTTTGTTGTCAGAGTTTTCAATCATAAAGGGAGTGGATTTTTGCTTGCGTGTCGGTAAAAAATGCAAATGATACAAAAAAAATAAGATGTAATATTTTAAGTTTATCAGATAAATGGGTTTTGAGAAAATGAATTAGGCAGGCTGGAATTGATAGGATATAAAATTGCAGGACATAAAACTATATCATACAAAGTAAATGCGTAATTATTGGTATAAAATACTATAAAAATGTATAATTTAGTTTCGAAAAAAGTTTTAATTGGTACATCTCCGTAGCGCAAGTCATCTTGTTTCTAAGCAAATGAATATTATTATTGCATCTGCTAAATTGAAGAAGACGTGGGTACAAGAACCAGACAGCTCCACTTTTTTTAAGATTTACATTTTTTTTATTTATTCCTAAATTTATGAGTATTGGAGCTGTCTGGTTCTTAAACGCGCGTCTTGAATTTTTAATATGAAACGATAGTCATCGTTATCTTATTAATTAGTAATAATTATCATTAATAAATATTGTATTACCATCAATGTTACGTGAATGTGCTAAGTTTCAAGCCGATATGACATTTGGAAGCAGGATTAAATTGGAGGAACCAAATTTGACGACACAAGAACAGAATTAAGTAAAAATGTGTTATAAAAATAATTAAACATAACTATTTTATTACAAATACAAATACAAATACAAATACAAATATTGACGACCAACAACAGGCTCAAGGCTCAACAAAGTTGGTCCATCTAGTACCTCTTAACTATCCCCCAATGCATATCTAACTTCTTCTTAAATTCCGTTACTCCTTTACAATTAACAATATTCACTGGTAAGTTGTTCCATTTGTCTATTACCCTATTATAGAAATAGTGTTTTCTCCCTTCCCAAAATTATTTTATGACGAAAAAAGTTAACAGAATTATTTTAAGACAAAAAAAAATTAACAAAATTATTTTATGACTAAAAAAGTTAACAGAATTATTTTATGACGAAAAAAGTTAACAGAAATATTTTATGTTAAAAAAAGTTAACACAATTATTTTAGACGAAAAAAGTTAACACAATTATTTTATGACGAAAAAAGTTAACATAATTATTTTATGACGAAAAAAGTAACAGAATTATTTTATGACGAAAAAAGTTAACAGAATTATTTTATGACAACAAAATTATTAAATAGTATTTTTTGAACTAAAAATTTTGTAAAAGTAATTTTTCGAAAAACTTAAGTAACTTTGATGAGAAAACTTACAAATGAACAATGAAAGGATTTATTAAAAGATATTTTAACACTGTTTTAATGCATCGCAAGAATTGAAAGCCAGTCATTAACGGGTTAAGATTGATATTAAGATTTGAATATTATGCATATTTAGCAAACTTTTCACTGGAAATAGTAATTTTATATTTTTTAAATGTTTTTCATTGTATAAAGAAAGTAAAATTGATACGAAAAATTAAGAAACGTATGGTGAAAGAAGTATTGATATGACTTTGACACTTTAACCTCTTATTAATATTTTTTTGCGGATGTGTTCGTGATTAATTGTTGGGAATTTTTATTGGTGTTAATGGGTTAATATTGTAAAATAAAGGTCAAGGTTAGGATAATGATTAAGATTTTTTATTCTCTTCTTCAGAACTAATATTTTCAATTTTGATATATTGGAACATATTTTTTCAAATATATAAGGAAACAATACAACTGAAAGAACATTGATTAATATAATTGCAATGCAACTAAGAACACATTGATTAAAATAATTGCAATATTACTGAAAGAACATTGATTAAAATAATTGCAATGCAACTGAAAGAACATTGATTAATAATATAATGATAAATAGCTTCAACCGATTGAATCTTCAAAGCATGAGTTTAGTTGTTAAGCAATTTTATAAAAAGAAAATAAATTAATGTGATGTGACTTTAAAATTAATTTTAACTGTTTAATTATTTTGCGATTTTTAATTATTTTAACCCCGAGAGTAACACTCTAGGCCTCCGAGGTCCGTGAGTTGCTTTTATCCCATCCTACTCTTTCCTTGATGACGCGGCTCATATATTTAATTTCATACATAAAAGATGTCTAGAAAATGTTTAAAAACATTGCGTCACTGTGTGGGTAAGGGTTAACTATTTTTTATTTATTTTCTAATTAATTATTTTTTGACGTGTAGCTTCTTTACAATCGGTTTTGGGGGTAAGAAGTGCATGTATGCAAAGTAGACCTTAACGAAAATATGCGTAAAGAACAGCGTTATCGCGGTTACATCAGATTGACGTTCCCAAACGTGGTTCTAAGAGTGAGGCACAACGTAGAAAGCGTGTAGCGGTTTGTCGGGAATCCAAAAAGGTGCAGCTCGAGTTTGACATACCATGACTTATCCCCTGCTTCTGTCAATATAGACAGTGCCTACTTAATTTTGAGTTTATTCAAAATATTAATAAATTGGAAAATGAGTAAAACTTTGGGGTTGTCATTAGGGTGTGTCAATTTTTTTTTCAGAAACCGCTATAGCGTGGAAAAGTTGCTTCCTATAACATGAAATAAAACGACATAAAATACAATAAAAATCGGTTAACATCTTCCGATCGCTCATCGTACTAAAAGTCTATAGAAATTGACGAAATTGAACGATTTACGCTAATTTTTTTCCACGTAAAACCGCTATTATAGACGATTACGTTATAATTATTTATATAGTCGATTTTCACAAAAACGTTGTAAGATGATTAGCACTATGAAAATTGCAAAAAAAAACTGTAAATTTCCATTTTTCATACCCATTGCACGACCGGAAAACATTAAAATATTAATGATGTTTTTAATTTATATAACTTTGTTGAACTATATAAAATAAGCATAACCAACTTCAGCGGGTCGATCGTCAAATTTTATGTGATAGTAAAAAATTAAAAAAAAATTTCAATTTTTATTAATTGTTCGTACAATGCCCAACTAGAAGATGTCAATCGATTTTTATCTCTTTGCGTCGTTTTTCTTATTATTATTGGAGGCAACTTTTCACACTATAGCGGTTCGAAAATGAAATCTTAAATTTTTGCGAACAACCCTTTTTGTCATGACTTCTTTCACTTGTGACAATTTAAGGGGGGCTAATCTTTAAGGGCTAATCTCCCTCATCCCTCAATGACGTCAGAAGTTCAAATCTCCAAAAAACTAAACACCCTAAAAAAATCACAATCCTTTCATCCCACAAACAAACAAACACAATCTCCACAGAAAAAATCATCAACAAAAGCGCGTCTTAATTCCCCGAACGAAAAAAAAAATAACCTAGACCTTTTATCTGAAGCCATCCTTTCTATCTTAAAAAGAACAGTTGAGCCACACGCCCTCTAGTGGCTAAAGGGAAAAGCGAGCAGACGACTTCTCCGAGGAGAACCCACTATTTATCGTCAAGCCTGGCCGTGAAACATGAACTATAGGCATGGGGATAATCAGTTCCCAATCGGCCCGCCGTCATTCTTTCTTTGCTTTGTACGTCTTTGTATTTTTTACAATTATAATTTATATGACTGGATTTTCACCTAGGACTCGATTTATGGGAATTATAGGGTAAGTTTTCTGTTGGATTTATTATAAAAGTTTATATTAGTAAACACTCGTTATGTAGGCTTGATAAACTTTTGTAAATAATTATTTTTGTCGCTTATTGTTGTTGGTTAAGTTTATTATAAATAGATTGGGATTGTTGATTTAAAAAAAATATATATATTAATTAATTTTTATTCGAGATCGGGAACTGAGTTACTCATTTTTTTAAAAGTATATGTGGTTCAATTTTCATAAACTCCTACTTATATGAGAGGTAAAGTTACCGGTTTGTAATGAGAGGATTGCGAGTCCGAATATCTAGGTGGACTTAACAAGTTCAAGCGATCTCGTGATTGGAGGATTGCCAGATTCGTTCTTAAAAAAGTTAAAAAATATCCACAATTTTTATCGGCGCGCATGAGGGACTGGTATAAGTTAAATCTGATCAGGGTCTAAAAGTCCTAACGACTATTGAGGTTGCGTCGGGTGCCAGCTCTGGTGTTGTCCTGGTCATTTGACCATGGTTCAAAAATACGAGGCAGTGATCTCAGGTCCCCGAATTGTCTACAATAGCCTATTATGCAGCTGTAATTAATTCAACATCCAACCGACCGATTTTTATGAATATTTCAGTACATTTTATAAACTTCGTTTTGTTTTATAACATTTTCATCAACTTTTTATAAATTCATTTTTTATTTAAAAATTTTTTTATACTTGTATCGAGTAAATAAAATTGCAATCGGGTGAATAATATTTGGAAATATTTAGAATTTTCCCTTTTTCGATATCGTATTTTAACTTTAAACATGAATTTTTTTATGAATATTTTATTTTTTATAAAAAATAGTTATTCTTAAATATGTGTAATATACCCATCGAAATTGCAATCTGTATGAAAACTAGTTTAGACTTGTTTTTTAGTCTAAGTTTATAATCAGGAATCATGGGGTACTTCAAGTATAAAACTAAGCGTAACTTATGGTTGGCTGATATAACGTCGGCACTAGAGCTGTACAGTTTGCTATTGGTGATGGTTCGGGTCTATCTCGAAGGAAAGACCCGGGAACACTGCCTCGTATTTTTGGACCATGGTCAGATGCCGAGGACAACACCTGAGCACTTCAGTTGGCACCCGACACAACCTCAATAGGCGTCAGCACATTGGACCGCGATCAGATTTAACATGCACCAGTCCCTCATATACGGAGGATAAAATTGTATATATTTTTGAAAAGCCTTTTTTGTGAACGAATTTTACTTGCTACAAATTGTCAAAGTCCACTTAGGTAGTCGAACTCGCAATCCTCAGATGACGAGCCACATACATAACCACTGGACAATCCGCGCCCCAAGTGTAAATATAAATGAAAATTATATAATATTTTAGATAATTTAAACGTTATTAACGAGTTTGTTATGAGTATTACAAAGAATCGTAGTCTAACAAGATATACTAATTTTATGAAGGCTTTATTAATTTTATTGTTGTAAACATCTTAGGAATTTTAGAGAACAAATTCAAAATTAATCAACTAATAGAAAATAAAAACAAGTTGTTTTGAAATTAGAGCCAAATATTGGAGACAGACAAAAACAGTGCATTTAATTTAAATTACGCAAGCCGTGGGAATTGCAGCGAGCAATGTCAGGCTTCGCAGCTTGCAGTAATTGTTTTTTTGCCAGCTGGAAATTAAAACCGAAAGTTTTAATTATATTTTAATAAACTTCATATAATTTATATTAACCCTTTGCACTCGATGAACTTGTTTGACGTTACGTTGTTTTTATGGAAGTTACGTCCTGTTCTTTTTTAAATTACAGCCAAAGATTGGAGACAGACAAAAACAGCGTATTTAATTTAAATTACGTAAACCGTAGAAAAAGCAGAGCAATGTCGGGTTTCGGAACTTGCATAATTGGTTTTTTTCCAGCTGGAAATTAAAACCGAAAGTTTTAATTATATTTTAATAAACTTCATATAATTTATA
The DNA here is from genome assembly GCA_963932185.1 of Troglohyphantes excavatus. Lineage (NCBI taxonomy): Eukaryota > Metazoa > Arthropoda > Arachnida > Araneae > Linyphiidae > Troglohyphantes > Troglohyphantes excavatus. The sequence goes on from OZ010672.1 coordinate 70,648,047, forward strand.
TTAACCCTTTGCACTCAAGTAACTTGTTTGACGTTACATTGTTTTTACGGAAGTTACGTCCTGTTCTTTTTTTAAAGAGTTATTCTTTAGAGTGTTCTTTTTAAGTTTAGAGTGGATAATTATAAAAATAAAAAAGTTATGATTGAAGCTGAATATTAATCCAAGTATACCAAGCATATGTTTAGGTGTTTGGGATTTTTGCCAAATGTTAAAATATGAAGGATTATAACCCAGCAAAAATAGTCAGCATGAAACCTTCATCAAAATTGTCAAATTGAAGGTTTTATAAAGGATATTGAAACAAAAAAATTCAGTTTTTTTTAAAGTTTTTAATTTTCTGCATAAAACCTTTAAAATATCTGCATTTTCCCTTCATGATTAAAAATTGAAGGTTTTTGCAGGTTTTTATGAAGTTTTTTTGCAGTTTTTATGAAGGACATTGAAACAAAAACCTTTAATTTTATAGATCTTCGAAAAAACTGCAGTTTTCCTGCATAAAACCTTCAATTTCAAAATTTTGATGAAGGTTTTATGCTGACTTTTTTTTGCTGGGAAGGAATTTCAATATGAGGAAAGATTAAGATCACCAACATACTTGGTGCTTTTAATCTATATGACAAAAATTATTTTTATTAAACTTTGTGAGGGAATAACTTCTTAAACTCAATAATATGTTGTTCTTTTTCATTTTGAAGAACAGTTTAACACGTTATTTTGTTGATTTAAAGAGTTAATAAAATATGTTAATACCTAAATTAATGTCATACTTTTCAATGGAGTTACATAAAGAACAAGCTATGAAAGAAAAGGTATTTTTATGTTCAAGAACATGTAGTTCTCGTTCCATTTGAAGAACAGGGAAAAAGAGCAACTCGTTATTTTCCAAAAGGTTAAAGAGTCCAAAGGGTTAAAATTTAAAATTGGTAAATCTACAAAATCTCGTTAAAAATATTATCTCAAAATTGAGAATGTGAGCGCAAAAATGGCCCATCCCACATTTTTTTAAAAACTTATTTTGATGATACTAAACTTTCTTACAGAATACGAATTTACTGAAGCAATATCGGTCAAACCCATTTTCCTGTAATTTCCGCTAGAAAGCGTTCATAGTTCGTTTTTGACTTGAACGCTATCCAAAAAACAAAAAAAAAAACAGTAATCCTGTATTACTGGCGGTTTTAATGGATAATAACAATAACGGATTACATATCGTCGCCTCAGAGCAACAGTAAGACATCTAAAAGTAACGAAAATGAGTTTTCGGTCTTGCTAATATTATCAAATGTGCCTTTATTTTGTGGGAACACTTGGAAATTTTTATGTCTTCTTTGAAATCTATGGTTTGGTTTGGTTTGGTTTGGTTTGGTTTGGTTTGTTTAATTAACGTCGCACTAGAGATGCACAGTGGGCTATTGGCGACGGTTCGGGGCCTATCCCGGGAACGATGCCTCGTATTTTTGAACCATGGTCAGATGACGATTTGAAATCTATGAACTACAACCTTAGATATTCAGCATTGAAAAAACAACAAATTTTAAAATCAATTTTATAGGCCACTCTGTTTTTGCTTATATCCTACTGTTGCCCTGAGACGATGACATGTTCTCCACATATTAACTCAATGCCACGAATTTTTTAAGGAAAAAAAAATCAAATTTTCAAAAATATTCAAGTTCCGTTTTCTTCGTAAAGTATATTTGGGGGTTGGGCCATTCTTGCGCTCACCTACTCAATTATAACTCTAAAATCGTGAATTTAAAAAGAAAATCTGTTTTTGAATTGGAGGGTCTCGAGTTGAGTTCTAAGGAAACTCAATCAAAGTGTCATCTTATAAAGGTTTGGTTTGGTTTGGTTTGGTTTCATTAAATAACGTCGCACTAGAGCTGCACAGTGGGCTATTGGCGACGGTTCGGGGCCTATCTCGAAGGAAAGACCCGGGAACGATGCCTTGTATTTTTGAACCATGGTCAGATGACGAGGACAACACCTGAACTGACACCCAACGCCTATAATAGACGTCGGGACTTTGGACTCCGATCAGGTTTATCGTGCACCAGTCCCGTATACACGCCGTTAATTTTTGCGGATGTTCTGGACGACTTTTCTAGTATTTTTGTAGCGAAGCTGGCAACCCTGTGATCACAAGATCACTATTTTTTACTTTTCTTTGTCAAGTCCATTGCACGGGTTCGAACCACCAATCCTCGGATTAGTAGCTGCATCTTATAAAGAAGGCTGGGTGTTTAATATCCCTTTCGTGACTCAAATGTCCTCATGTTGGTCATGGTGAGGAAAGTCTGGATTAAGTCCGAATGGACACCAATAGCCTATTTCTGTGGCTCTAGTTCAACGATGTCTAAACCTTTAGAAATATTTTCCAAGGCTCGCTGTGGCCTGGTCCGTAAAGCGCAGAGTACATTGTCGGAAGTTTGCAAACTCTAACCTCGTCGTCCTATAAGACATTCGCCGTGTAGAGGAGGCTAGTGCAGGTTAAATTTTGTCATAATATGGAATTTTAAAGAGTTGGGTGTTGATCAGGTGTTGACCTTGTTTTATAAGTATGTTTAAAAGTATTTCCCGATTCTTTTCTCTAGTGTAGATTCTGGACCCTCGTCAATAAACTATTTCGTAGCTTTTGTGTAACTTTCCAATATAAATATTTAGAAAATTAAAGTTGGAGAACATGTCCTTGCGCTTTTCCTCAGAAGACGATGCGCTTTACGTCCGAGACACTGGATCAAACCAATCCAGTGTCTCAGACGTCAAGAGCAGTGCATCTGCTGAGGAAAAACTCAAGGACATGTTCTGCAGCCTATATGTTTTGTTAGGCCTAAGCTATTTGAAAACTTAAGACTACGTTTAGGTATTTTTTTACAACACATTCATTTAAATCAATTGAAAACATTGATGCAAAAGCAAGATAACTCCAGTTTTTAAAACTGTTTAGTAAGGACGAGAAACATTGAATTTTTCTTGCAACGTATGATACAACAGTACAGCTCCTTTTCCTTTATATCCCTATAGCTAGGTCTACCATAATTTATTTTACTGAAATCCGGACACGACATGGGCGGTTGAAGAGTCTTAGGGCGTGGTTCAAAGTATATTAAAAAACTATAATAACTGCCTACTAACTACCCTTTTTCATAACACAAGCCCAGAGCGGACGTGAGTTTGAAATCAAGACTGTCTGGACGAAATCCGGACGTATGTATTCCTATTTATAGCTGTTTCTTATAGCTGCCTGGTTCTTGCACTAATCGATGGAGGAATTTTTATAGGAATAAGTAAAGTAAATCAGAAAAATATGGAGCTGCCTTATTCTTGCTCCCACGTCTTCAAAATCCCAATGTTGCCCATTGTGCAACACTAGAGTTATACGTTAATTCAACCAACCAAGAAATTCCCGTCTTTATCGCATTTCCTTTGTTCATATCATTCAGTTAGTTTGTCGTAGGTTTAACGACGCAAAACAACGCAATGTGCTTTATACAGCGCAAGACTATAAAAACAACATAAATCCTCCAAGACATGGGATGCTCTTCTGAATTGTTAAAAAGTTTACTTTCTTTAGCAAAGCTTCTTCTTGGCCCACTATTCTGTCTGCATGATTTTTTTTATGAAAGACAGTCCGGCGAACAATGGGTCAGAATAACCGCTGTTTCACACACACCCAGAAAACCGGCACCAGCGGCTGGAGGCAATGTTATCCATTTAAAACTTTTTCAAGTAGTCCTATCCGGCTTTATATACCGTAACATTACTTCCGGTGCCTTAACCGGCACCGGTTTTCCCGGTGTGTGAAGAAGCGGCCTAACGAGGCAATAATGGTCTCGTAACCGGAGAGTTGTGATACGAATCTTCACTAACGAACTCGTGATCGAAGGGTTGCTAGTTTCGTTTTTCGTCGTCCACTAAAAAACATGCATCGTGTAGAGGGGACTGGTGCACGTTAAATTTGTTGTGGTCCAAACGTCCTCATCAGCGGCGTGAGGTGCCAGCTCAGGAGGGTCATCTAACTATTGTTCAAAATTACGAAGCATTATTTCTTTTGGAATAGATTGCAAAACGTCGCCAATAATTAATTGGGTAACTCTAGCGAGACGTTAATTCAACCAACTAAAAGTTAAACGGTCACAGTAGGTTTGGTTAAAGTATCGTCGCACTAGAGCTACAAATTTGACAAATGGTAACAAAAGGAAATACCCGGAAACACTGCCTTGGTATTTGATCTCCGGTCATATGACATGAACAATACCTGATTTGCCCTATTTTCTCATTCTCCAAAATTTCACACCACGGCCAACGTGAGTGAATATATACCACGGCAGATTTAATATTCCCCATCTCCCCGGTGAATATTGACTTGAACTCGTTCCGATATATAGGAAAATAAATTACATTTATAATAATAAAAGAAGGGTGTCTGTCTGTGGGTCGCAAAACACCTACTTTCTCTGCGTATATTAGGCTGAAAAGTAGTATATAAAATACTATTAATTCTCAAGATGTGCACCTGAGGCTCTGATTTGTAAAATTCTATTTAGTTTTTTATTTGGGCTGTAAATGCGGTAACTTTTTAATTTTAGCATAATAAAAAATATTAAAAGACATTTTGACCTATAAAATTGATTTTTCTTAAATTTATTTAAACAACATGATTTTATTGAAAAAATACATACATATACCATATACAGTAAAATCCGTTTATAACAATGCCTGTTATAACGATACGCCGGATATAACAATGTAAAATGCGAAAAAAGTTTGGATTTCTATCGCAGTCCATGTTAATTGTTAATTTTTCCGGATATGACGATGCCGGTTATAACGATAATCCGCATGTAACGATCGAGTTTCTTCAGTCTTATGCTGATAAAATCCGCTTATAACAATTAAGCAGGAGGGAGGCCGTTTGCGCAATAAAAAAGCGTCAGGCGAATAGCACGTGAACAAGAATGTCCGATATTTGCGAAGAGATCCCCGGTTCTTCTACAATATTAGCAAGAATAAGAAATTTTATAGAATTTTTTTATTACAATGTCAAATCTTAGCAAACAAAAATTACTGACCATTCCTCATCAAAATAGCAGTTTATATAACTAACTGTGTCTAACTAGTATATGTAGTCGATAAAATGGTTATTAAATATATAAAATATATCTATATTCAACTGTCATGAATGTTGAGTATTATACTTTCTTATTAAGCAATATTTTTCGTGATTTGGATATAACGTATTCCTGATATAACAATTAAATCATGACGGTCCCTTGAAGGGACGTCAATAATATATATATATATAAATATATATATATATATATATATAAATATATAAATATATATATATATATATATATATATATATATATATATATATATATATATATATATATATATATATATATATATATATATATATATATATATATATATATATATATATATATATTATATATATATATATATATATATATATATTTATATATATATTTATATATATATATATATATATATATATATATATATATATATATATATATATATATATATATATATATATATATATACATATATATATATATATATATATATATATATATATATATATATATATATATATATATATATATATATATATATTTATATATTTATATATATATATATATATATATATATATATATTTATATATTTATATATATATATATATATATATTTATATATATATATATATATATATATATATATATATATATATATATATATATATATATATATATATATATATATATATATATATATATATATATATATATATATATATATATATGAGCGGTTTTTATTGTAAAACTGTACCATAAAGCTATATTGTGATAGAACTACGTGCTGTATAAAACTATACTATTTAATATTTATATATAAAACTGACCAACTTTCTTTAAATACAAGCTTTATATTATATTTTTTACATTTATTTTCGTTTATCATAAATATAATTCTATATTTACCTTCAAAAGTATTATTTATAAATCTCAAAACTTGACCATATTAAAATACAAATTGTGATAATTTATTTTTCATTTATACTTTTAAATAATTTCATAAGTATGTTTTCTTTTTACAATTTCAATTACAACGCATTTAAAAAAATTTAAAGCCGTAACAAAATAAAATACTTCAGTTTCTGTTCAAACTTTAAAATTTGGCTCCTATGCGTAAAGCCACCGAAATTAAAATAAGGTAAAAATACAATCTGAAATTTATTTATATTAAACTTGAATATTTTGTAAATCTTGTAGTATAAAAGTCATAACGGAATTATGCGGCAACGTATAACAAAACTTTTCGTTAATTTCAAATTTTACGAAAAACGAGCTGGATGTTAAAGGGCAACAGCAAAATTAAATTAAAAATTTTAATTAATGAAATTCTACATTCAAATTATTAAAAAGATTAATGCATATCTGTAAGAAAACGATCCATACTATAAAATTTCACAATGAAAATAAAAGTTAAAAAAAAAAACTCTTGTTAAACTAGTACTTTTTTATGGGTAACCAATAAGAGATAAGTGAACTCTGAAAAACATTCAACTTTCGATTAATTTCACAGCCACCTGGGCTTTCAAGCAAAAAAAAAAAACAGTACGAGGTTCAAGATTATCCATTTGTTATCGTGTAAGGTATAACTTTCAAGGAATTATGCAGATTTTTAAAATTGACGTTATTATGCAAATACTACTCTGCGTGACTTCCATTCATTGAGGATGTTTAATGAAGAAAATAACGGTTTTCCCCATTAATTGTTGTCTTTTATACAATGAAGTATGAATATAAATAATTCGCGCTTTTTGTATTAGGCAATAAAGGAAATTTGGTAGGTTAACATAACAATAAAAAGGAAATATAAATACACTGATTTTTACATTTTGACTTATAATAAAATATGATAAATGTTATCCTATACCAAGATGTAGAGCAAAGTCAGGACATATTACAGTTCGGTTAAAAAAATTCTAACTACGATCGACTTCAAAAGTCAAAACAATAAAATTAAAATAAATGCACACTGATTTTAAGTTTGGTCCAATGTAGAAGAAATATTGTAAATGTAATCCTTTATCAGAAACACTTACTTAAGAAACGGAATTAACTGCTTTAAAAAAAGTTTAATATAACGCCCAAATTCAAAAGTAAATTAACAGAACAATAAAATTAAAATAAACAAATACACTGTTAAAAATTTCAGTTCAACGATGTACCATATCTTGGTGCTAAACAGAGGTCTACACCATATTATGGTGGAATCTAGGTTGAACCAAAAATCCTTTATAAAAAAAAAGCGGAGGTTTCACCGATAATTGGTACAACCTCTTTAACTGCATACGAAATTTTCGTTGTCGCTACCTTAACATGTACTTTCAAGAAAGACAACGACTAACATGGGTCTCAGTGGCCCAGTGGATAAAGGCGTTCAGCTATGAATGAGAGGATTCCTAGTTCGCGCCCGATCTGTGAAGTTGTAATTTGCGATCTGTGGGTTGCCAGCTTCGCTAAAAAAATACTACTACTACAATACTAAGAAAACTCGAATTTTGAGTTTTATGCAACGTTAGGAGTTTTGATGCAACGTTTCACCATTAAACCATCCTTGGTACCTCAGTAAAATGGTGAAACTAAGCGAAGGTGAAACCAAATGTTGGTTGCAGCTAAATGGGTACCAAAGCTTAGTGCAAGATCGTAATAATTTTTAACAGTGTATATATTTTTATACTTGAAACTATGTGGAAACGTGGTAATTGTAATCCTATACAAAACGTAACATGAAACTCTTAAGTCAGAAAGAAGTAATAATTTTTAAAAAAGTCTAACAAACGCCCAATTGCAAAAATATATTGACAAGACATTAAAATTAAAATTTACATACACAGATTTTGAAGTTTATGTTGAAGAAATTTGGTAAATGTAATCCTATATCAGAATGTAACATGAAACTCTCAAGTCAGAAACAGATTATACTGCTTAGAAAAGTCTAACAAACGCCCAATTGCAAACATATATTAACGGAAAATAAAATTAAAATATACACACACTGATTTTTATATTTGAAACTATGTGGAAATATAATAAATGTAAACCTCCGGAATATAAGATGAAACTCTTAAGTCAGGAACAAATAATACTGCTTAAAAAAGTCTAACGAACGCCCGATTGCAAAAATATATTATCTGAACAATGAAATTAAAATATACGCACACTGATTTTTAAATTTATGTAGAACAAATATGGTAAATGTAATCCTATATCAGAATGTAACATGAAACTCCCAAGTCAGGAACAGATTATACTGCTTTAAAAAGTCTAACGAACGCGCAATTGCAAAAATATATTGACAAAACAGTAAAACTAAAATATACACACACTGATTTTTCAATTTATGTAAAAGAAATATGGTAAATGTATCCTATATCAGAATGAAATATGGTAATGTGATGTAATCCTATATCGGAATGTAACATGAAACTCTCAAGGCGGGAGCAGATTATACTGCTTAAAAAAGTCTAACGAACGCCCGATTGCAAAAATATATTGACAAAACAATAAAACTAAAATATACACACACTGATTTTTCAATTTATGTAAAAGAAATATGGTAAATGTATCCTATATCAGAATGAAATATGGTAATGTGATGTAATCCTACATCGGAATGTAACATGAAACTCTCAAGTCGGGAACAGATTATACTGCTTAAAAAAGTCTAACGAACGCCCGATTACAAAAATATATTGACAAAACAATAAAACTAAAATATACACACACTGATTTTTCAATTTATGTAAAAGAAATATGGTAAATGTATCCTATATCAGAATGAAATATGGTAATGTGATGTAATCCTACATCGGAATGTAACATGAAACTCTCAAGTCGGGAACAGATTATACTGCTTAAAAAAGTCTAACGAACGCCCGATTGCAAAAATATATTGACAAAACAATAAAACTAAAATATACACACACTGATTTTTCAATTTATGTAAAAGAAATATGGTAAATGTATCCTATATCAGAATGAAATATGGTAATGTGATGTAATCCTATATCGGAATGTAACATGAAACTCCCAAGTCAGGAACAGATTATCCTGCTTAAAAAAGTCTCACGAACGCCCGATTGCAAACAGCCCTTTAAACATCCAAATCTTAAACGGAAACATATGGTGTCGTGCTGAGTAAATCAAGCTATCAAGGCAACTCGAGGCAATGTCACGTATTATCTCAGCTTTAGCACTTTCTTCCATCTGCGACAAGCATCAAGTCAAATATTTCCTTTCATTTTTTAAATATTTTTTTCTCTCTTTGAAAGCTTTCACATTGGTCCCCCAGTTGTATTTATAAAAATGTAGAGATAAGGTATCATATTAACACTTACCCATCTAAAAGGGTTTCTATTAGTGGGACTTTGTGTAAATCTTGTAGAGGGCAAGGTTGAGAGATGGTTTATATAAATATAAAAAAATCGGATCTTAATTGGTGGCTTTAAAAGTTTTTTTAGGTGGTTTCTTTTTTCAGCTGAGTTTCTAGTGGTTTGGGTTTTGTATCGTGAATTATAACGTGGTTTTGTATTATGTTTTATAAGGATATTGCTTTCCTGAACAGTTGCTATACTACATATTACGTTGTTATCTCCAATTGTGAGCTCTAAACACGGGTCTGATGTTTACCTTGTACATGGTGGTTCAAAATGAACGTTATGGTTTAAATGCTTTATAACTTTTTTATTTATTTTTGAATAAATTGTTAATATTATTTTATCCTAATACAGCATTCATATGCTGTATGGAGAATATTGTTAACATTATTTTGTCAAAATACAGCATATGAATGGATAATATTGTTAACTTAAACGTGAAAAAGTACGTCTCGCAGGTGTCGCCCATTTTCCGCTTCACAAAGTCGTGCTCTTTCCAACATATGTTGCATGACTTTTAGCAAAATTTCAGGGGTTATGGCAAGGATTTCATTGCGAATATTGTTTTTCAGTTCAGGTATGGTCTGTGGCTTATTGACGTATACTCTCTCTTTCAAATAGCCCCAAAGAAAAAAGTCTGCAGCGGTCAAATCCGGCGAACGCGACGGCCACACATTAAAATATCGACGATATGCACGCTGCTTCAGAATAACTGAGTTTCCGTTTGAAAAATAAAATTCACTGATTTTTGTTCGTTGTTCTATTGTGTACTGTTCCATTTCAAATTCTCCAAGCCTTCATTACACAATTCTGAAACAAAAGAAAAAATGCAGTATTAAATAAAAAAGTTATAAAGCATATAAACCATAACTTTTATTTTGCACCACCTTGTATGTGTGTTAAGGTCTTTATTCTAGCATATTGATTATAAATGGATAAATCGAGTTTCAATGATTAATTTAATTTATAGAGTATAAAGGGTGGTCACAAATTGTTGGGCGATAGTCATTGTCTAAATACAAATATTGACGACCAACAACAGGTTGAAGACCCATCAAGTACTTTTTGTTAAAAACATTATACTTGTTTTTAATCATATTTGAATCGAAATACTTTACTATTTAATGTAGATGTATCACATGTACATGTATTAGATAATAAAACATTATTTTTTTCCCAACTGCTTTGCTTATATTTTAAACAAGTCGCCTAGCTTTAATAGCAAAAAACAAAGTAGTTAAAGTATACAAAAAAAAGGTTTATTATGTGTAATTAACTATTTAAACAATGACCATCGCCCAACAATTTATGACCATCCTGTATATTTGAGGTGCAATCATTCAAATTGTGTTTCGTTGCATTCAGATGATTCATGGGAAAACGCAAATAACTTTTCCTAAATACATTGGCTATGTACAGATTTAAATCTTTGTAATTTCAGTGGGACAAAATATGTTTTGAAAGAATGAAATAAGTTAGTCCTATAGAATTCAGTAATGTAATAATATTTTATTTTTATTAATTTTAAAGAAAAAAAACTCCCATGAATCAGTCCAATATAAAGAATGGCTCCATTTGGTTTTAACCTGAACATATTTCTAAACATTTGATAATTGATATCAAATAAAAAGTCATTCAGATGTTTGTCAAACAAATATATCTTGTACAAAAAAAATTGTTTCGTATACTTTCGTGTACTTTGGAGGTGAACAGTTTTAGTTAAATAGTAAAATATTTCGATTCAAATATGATTAAACAAAAGTATAATGTTGTTAACAACAAGTAAAATGTTATTAACTAAAACTAAAAAGCAAAAAATAATTAAGAAAGGAAGAAAAAACATTGCTAAGAAGGAAAGATGAAAAATAATTAAGAAAGAAAGAAAAAACTTGACTAAAAAGGAAAGATAAAAAAATATTAAGAAATATTATTGGTTTTAGTGGTAATTGAATATATTGTAAAACACATTTTAAATTCATTTATTCGTTAACAACGGGCGTTTCATCTACGCCGTGACTTGGTAGGGATAATACTAATGATCTTTCAATGAGACTCAGATTTAATGCGCATTAGTTCGCTGGACAGGGTGAATCATCGGTATATTTAACCTGATTAAATAACGTATATTGATGTAGATCAAAATTATAATATATACATTGAAAAGCATGACTTAACTATGTTATCTTCGGCTTGACTTGTACCTGATCAAATAACGGATTTGCTATGTATTATCAAAAAACGTGACAGATGGCTGTTTTTAAAATCTGTAAAAATCAGGAAAATTAGGATTGTGTGCCAACACGTTAAATGTTCAGGTTTATGTGTATTCCAACATTTGTTTTCATTTTTCAATTCTCGGAAATATTACAGTAACTTGTGTAATATAAATCGACAATATTTAAAGCACGATTTGATGACTATAAATCGCTAATGTTAATGAAAAAAGAATTTTCACTGCTAATTCAATTTTATTTCAGGTAGTCTTACCTAATTCAAGTTATATGTATGAAATTGATTTAAATGATCAAAACTAGAATATATGTACTTATAAATATTACATTTTGTGATAGAGAGGTTATATAAAAATTTATAAATTGCTATTTTGTGAGATTTGATATTTTTTTTAGCCTTACTTAAAGCATATTTTCAAATTTTAATGTTTAACTTATTTTTAATATATATTCCAGTTTTTACAATCAACCTGACAATATAAAATGCAATACACAATGTATAACATGAATTTTAGTGCCTAATGTATAGAGAACGCAACTTAAACACCAAGAGTCTGGGTTCGAATCCGAGGCAAAACGTGGACGTATCTCTATTCTCTCGTGTTAAGCTAGGGCCATACTCGTACCCAGCCTGGTCCAATAGACATTTGCAAATATTTGCTTCCAATGTTTGATGCCCTAAAGGACTACAATTTGGGCATTATACCACCTTCGATTCAATGCATTTTAAATCAAATTAAATGTAGAATGCCCGAAGGCAGGAGACCACAATTTCCCGGGGCCATAAATCGACGTCAAGACTTTGTGATATTATAGCACGGCACGTACATGCACTTAAAACTGTGCGAAAAATTTGACGTTCTATGTGTCATCTGTAACAGCCCTATTGTATAACTCTAACTCGACTTAAACAAATTAAATTGTATATTTTCCGTAATCTATATTTTAATAGTTTAAAAAAATTATTTATTAAACGTAGTGTGATGTGAAATTTCCCAGCAGAAAATATTTCGAATTAATACTTCCCTGTTAAATCACATTGTCGCTGACGCTAAGCTTAACGTGATGCTGTCGTGTTCGAATTTTATTATGACGTACTAACATTCATTTTTCTCTGAAGTTATCATAGCCGAGAGACTTAAGCGACCGCCCAACAGGACAGGGCCGTACATTGAGTGTTCGTATCCAAGACGAGGCATAATTGAGAATAAACAGTAAAAATAAGTACTAGTTCCTTGAAAAAAATATTTGGCTAAAATTTTTATTTAAAATCAAATAAAAAAACTTTTATAATCTACTACTTAAAATTCTTTGAATAAAAAACAAATCTGTAACGCCACAAGTTTTTCATTTAAATAAGTTCGAATTTTGTTGTGGAGGTAAACATTCCCTTTTTTTCACATAAAATATTGTAGCCGAGAGAAATCATCAGAGTGGACGCATTGAACGCAAGTTCTAATCTCTGCCGGGCTGAATTTTAGAATTCTGCTCGGTATATTTGGATTTCTCCCTTCCAACGCAACCTAATCGTAAAAGAGGAGGTTTTCAGGCTTTAATCGTTACTGCCGTTACGTAAACAGTGCGCATAGGATTGTTTAATGGTAAACGCTATCTGCGCAAGTGCACTACATACTTCCGTAATGTTCTTCCATTTCTGACGCAAGGGCGGATCCAGAGATTATTGTTAGGGGGGGTAATGCAGTATATTGCTATCATGAACACCAAATTTGACGCGGTTATATTGTTATCATGAACACAAATTATGGACGGGGGGGGGGGGAGTATTGAGAAGTTTTAAAGAGCGTTATGCAATGCATATATATCACAATTCTCAAAAAAAATTCTTAGTTAAAAATTTTTCTTTGCCTAAGGTGACTTTTGAAAATAAAATCTTAGATGTTAGGGGGGGGGGGTAATTTCCCCTTTACCCCCCACCTGGATCCGCGCTTGTTTCTGAGCCAAAGTTGCTCAGTTGGTAAGGCGTTCAGCTACTAATCAGAGGATTGGTGGTTCGAATCCGTGAAATGGACTTGACATAGAAAAGTAAAAAAGTAGTGATCTTGCGATCGGAGGGTTGCCAGCTTCGCTACAAAAATACTAGAAAGTCGTCCAGAATATCCAACAAATTATACTGGCGTGTATACGGGACTGGTGCACGATAAATCTGATCGGGGTCCAAAGTCCCGACGTCTATTGAAGGCGTTGGGGGCCAGTTCAGGTGTTTCCTCGTCATCTGACCATGGTTCTAAAATAACGAGGTGCATGTATGAATGTGTATGTGTTCCCGGGTCTTTCCTTCGAGATTGACCCCGAACCGTCGCCAATAGCCCACTGTGCAGCTCTAGTGTGACGTTAATTAACAAAACCAAAAAAAAAAAATCTTCCATTTCTTTGAGTTAATAGGGTGCTATTTGGTTTTACCAAGCAGCACCCTATTAACCAAACTAAACCACGTTTCACGTCAAAATCCTTAAATCAAATATAATAGTGAAATTTACATTACCCAAATTGCAGTTCTAGACAGTTTTTGATAAAAAAAAAAAAAGGCCCTATATAACAAGTAATTACCTAAATCCATGATGAGTGGTTCATAGAAAACATGGTAAACTTTCGTGGTAAAAGAAAATATTGCGCGTACCAAAATAAAATTTGGTACGCGCAAGCAACTACTTTTAGACAATAAAAGTATTTTAAGTATCAAAACTTTGATGCAGATGATAAATGCCAGATCTCGCCAATTAGCAAAATCTTGTTAATCTAAATCTATAAATATGTTCCCTTAATGGGAGCGTGAGCTTTCGAATAAAAGCGATAAAATCTCTAAATTGTATTTTTGAATGATTCGGTCGTGTGTTGAAGCTGAAGCTGCGTGCCTGAGCAATTTAAAAAAGCATATCACCTCTAACCTGTGTTTATTTAAGTCTTATGAATAATAGCTGAATATTTCTAGAACTGTAGATTGTAAATGAGGCTACTCGACAAAATAAAAACTTTTTTCTTGATATGGTTACAATCGTAATACATTTTTTTACATTAATCTTAAAGCAAAATCTTTATTATCAAAATGTCAGTTAAATATGATCTGATCTTCGTTTAAATGTAACAATTTTTAGTTTAAAACATTATGATTGTCACTTCCGCAAAGTAAATGGAATCTCATTCAATACTTAACATAATACATAACATCATATTAAATGTATAACTTTTCGTTACTTGTTGCTAGTATACTGCTGTCATAAGAAAGAAGGTCATAACTCCAAAAGGCAAAGCTTTACAGGAAACAAGAAAAACCAAATTTATCACCTGCATCAAACTTTTGATACTTTAGAAGGTTTTTATTGTCTAAAAGTAATTATCTTTGTAAGTACAAAATTTTATTTTGGTAATAGTTATATTTTCTTTTACGATCTAAGTTTATCATGTAACACTCATCACGGATTTAGGGCTTTTTTAGTATTTACTCGTTACATAAGGCCCTCCTTTATCAAAATACGTCTCGAACTGGAGTTCGTCTCAATATAAATTTCACTATAACTCACCATTATATTTCATTTATGGATTTTTTAATGTTATAAAAAAGTGAATTTATTAAGGGCAAATCGAAGAAGCTAAAAAAATGAATTTAAAAAAAAATTGGATTTGAGCCTTTTAAATTATGACGGCAGTATATATGGCCACAAACCTCTATACATTATGTAAAAATGAATACCAGGCGTAATAAAAACTTACCACGACTTGATTTTAAGCACACAAAATATTTCAGGCATCTGCTTTGTAGAGAGATGTTTTATTTCACAATTATAATGGAAAAAAATATGCAAATGATAGTATACTTTACTTTAAATAAATAAACTTTGTTTAGGATGCAAATAAACTTTTTCCTTTTTCTGATTTTCAAACAATCCTATTATAGTAGTTTCAAAACTATTTCTTTTAAAATATACTTGGAAGTTTCAGTACTAAAGAATGGTTGCATGAATGAAAAAATACTCTGCTTTCACAGAATGCAAAAAAATATTATTTTAATTAAATATGATGTTCTAAAGCTAAAAAGGTGTTATTGTTTTAATACATTTTTCAAATATTTCATTACGCCCACGTAACTGATAATTAAAAATACGGAAAAAGTGCCTTTGTAGTAAGCTTGCTACCCTAACTACTATCTATATAAATATAAAGACGAGTGTCTGTGGTTTTGTTTGCATCTTGACCTGCAAAATAAGAGGAAGGTCACTGTCTACATGAGATTTCTAAAAAACAGCACCATCCCCTTTCCCACCCCTTAATCCAAAAAGGACTTCTTGCTAAAACCGACAGATGGCACCACGGTGAAGAAATCGGCCAACACTCTGCGTAATTCCCAGGCCGGCAGATAAACGCGAGCGGGCTTTTGCAGATGGATGATTGGCGAATACAAAAAACGTGGTTTGTATTCACCAATCATAGAGCCATATGCAAAAGCTAACTCGCTTTAATAGCGTCCGTGTAGAAATGCCCTTAAAGTCATTTGAATTACTTACGTGTAAGCTATATGATTCCTTATTTTGATAGGTGTAAAACGATTATTTTAGTTGAAAGAAACCACAGACAAAAGTTGTTTTTCATTCCTTATAAAAGCGCTACAAGCTTTGCTCTGAAAAATCAGTAAATTGTCACTTACCACTTTATGCACTGATGTATCGATATTAATTCTTCCTCTAAATCGATTGTTTTTTTAAACACAAAACTACTTCTTCTAAAAGGTTTCCGATACCATTTCCCTTGACAAACGAAAGTCGTTTTTTTTTTTCGAACTAAATATTCAACAATATAAATAGAACTTTTATAGCTGAGACACAGAGGACAGAGTTAAGATGACAACTGCATTTACATGCATAAAGCTTCCTAGAAGGCAAAAGGAAAATAATTTCGCCGAGAACAATAACAATAATAACGATTTCCATACATATATTCTTTGCTATCAGAAACGCTAAAGTGTGGTTCGAGGTAACTCTTTCGGGACGCTTACAAACAATAGAATTTTACGCTATATCCATATTAACTCCATTTTTTTCCAGCAGAAACCATGAACGCATGTTGGCTACTAAAATAAGTATTATAATGCGATACTTAAAAATGAATGGCCATTTATAAGAAATGCAGTTTATGATTTGTGCTATAACTTTATTAACGGACATGTAGTATCATGAGTTCTAAAAAGTATTATATTACCTTTTAAGCTGTATACAAATTATTTATTTTTTCAATCAATTTATTATTTTTTCAATCAATTTATTATTTTTACATCAATTAGTGGTTAACATAAAATAAAAAAAAGAATTAGGGGGTTGAAAATTAATGTCGCTAAATACGATTTCAGATTAATTTGGCAATCCTGCGCAATTCTTGCGTAATGTCTTATGCTAATTTGACAATTTATTACTTTGTATATTTAATAATAGTTTCAAATATGTTATAAACCATCGCTAAAATGACGTCAGGTAAGTTTTCCATTCCGTAGTTTCTCATTGGTTTAATCTACAGCAAGTAGCTCCACCCATTTGTTTACGTCACATCGATACCTCGGTGTTGGAAATGGTAACCCTAGGTCTTCCAAGACAAATTTGTCGATGAAAATTTATTTGGCGGAGTATATATGTATTGCACATATGTATATATGTACCATCATAAAAGTTAAAAGGCCCTAAAATTTTAAAATTCATTTTTTTAGCTTCTGCGACTTGTTTTTAAAAATTACACCTTTTTATGACATTAAAAATCCATAAATATAAATATAATGGTAAGTTATAGTGAAATTTATATTGACCCTAATTCCAGTTCGAGGCGGATTTTGATAAGGACACCCTATATGTAACAAGTAAATACTAAAAAGGCCCTAAATAGAAAACATAGAAAAACATAATAAACTTACATGGTAAAAGAAAAGAAAACTATAACCAAAATAAAATTTTATACATGAAAATAATTACTTTTAGACAATAAAAACCTTTTAAAGTGTCAAAAGTGTGGTGCTGGTGATAAATTTAATTTTTCTTGTTTCCTGTATAGTTTTGTTACTTGGATATAAAACTTTCTTTCTAATGAGTGCAGTGTAGAGCTAAAAATATGGCAAATGACTATCTAAAATGGAAACAATTTTATCGTAATCAGTGCGAAATGCACAGTTTTAATTTCTATGTTTTCACTGAATATGCATTACAGCATGTACAATAAATGTTTGAATACGTTTGAACACTTTTAAAAATATGTACTTAAAAATTAGTAAAATGTACTCATTTTTAATTACATTCGATTCTTATCATAGCTCCGAATACATAAGTTTCCTTTTTGAAAAAGACATGTACTGAGAAATGTGCATTTGCTTGCTTACATTGGCTGCCTCCATAAATCACTTTTAATAAATTTCAACAATTACAACCAGGACAATTACCGGGAATCGAACCCAATCCGTCCACCTGATGTCGTCCGCACCAAAGTTAAGGGCCTTATCCGTTGTACTACCAGAGCGACATAAAGAAGTTATAAACAAAAGAAATGTTAATATGGCGTGGCAAAAGAATGGGAAGTAAGATAATTGAGTCGTAATAACTCAGTTTCCATTTAAGCAATCCACATCAAATAATGTGAAAAACCATCTTCTGAACAAACATTTTAAGTTTGCTAGATCGTTTTGCTAAGATGGCTTGAGCAAAAACTGATATTAGCAATATTAAACCATACTGCTCCTTTTTGCGAAAGTACGATTACTTAAATTTGAGAACGTCATCGCTCATTTACGATGCAGTTGTATTCATAGAAAAACGAGCACGTCCATGTACTCATTTTTAAGCAAATTTTTTTTACATTGAAAACATATCTCTAAAGCGAAAAAAAAAAAAAAATGAAAACAGATTCAATAATAAAATTTTTTTAAATTGCCTGTACGTGTACATATTCAATTTTCCCAAAATGTCAACAGCCGAGCAAATACCAAAACGAGCAACTTTGTTATTAGTAACCAAGATAAAAACCAGTCTGATATAAAAATAGAGCTGGACGCGTTGTACAGAAGCAGTAAGGAAAATTTGATACCACTCATGTGTCAACAGTCTTTTCGGAAGCAGTAGATTTTTATTGTTTCCTGTAAAGTTTTGTTATTTGGAGATAAGCTTTCTTTCTTATGACAGCAAAGACGTAGGTAAAAAGGTATCAAATGACTATCTAAAATAGAAACAATTTTAACAGAATCAAAGCGAAATGTACAGTTTCAATTTCTATGTTTTCGCAGGATATGCACTACAGCATGTAAAATAACTGTATCAATACGCTTGAAAATATATCTCTAAATCAAAAAATGAAAACAACTGAAACATATTCAATAATAAAAATCTATTAACTGGCCTTTACGTGTACATGTTAAATTTTCCTCGAAAAATTTCAACAGCCGAGCAAATACCAAAACGAGCAACTGTCGTGTTACTTAATCAAGATAAAAAAAAAAACAGTCTTATATAAAAAAGAGCTTGACGCGTTATAAAGAAGTGAAATTGAAGTGAAAGTGATGAAATTTTGATACCTCTCATGTGTCAACAGTCTTTTCGGAAGCAGTATATTTTTATTGTTTCCTGTAAAGTTTTGTAATTTGGAGATAAGCTTTCTTTCTTATGACATCAAAGACGTAGAGCTAAAATGGTATCAAATGACTATCTAACATAGAAACAATTGTAACAGAATCAAAACAAAATGTTCAGTTTCAATTTCTATGTTTTCACAGAATATGCACTACAGCATGTATACAATAAATGTATCAATACGTTTGAAAATATATCTCTAAATCAAAAAATTAAAACAACTGAAATAGATTTAATAATAAAAATCTATTAAATTGCCTTTACGTGTACATGTTAAATTTTCCCCGGAAAATGTCAACAGCCGAGCAAATACCAAAACGAGCAACTTTGTTATTACCTACTAACCAAGATAAAAACCAGTCTTATATAAAAATAGAGCTGGACGCGTTATACAGAAGCAGTAATGAAAATTTGATACCACTCATATGTCAACAGTCTTTTCGGAAGCAGTAGATTTTTATTGTTTCTTGTAAAGTTTTGTTATTTGGAGATAAGATTTCTTTCTTATGACAGCAAAGGCGTAAAGCTAAAAAGGTATCAAATGACTATCTAAAATAGAAACAATTTTAATAGAATCAAAGCGAAATGTACAGTTTCAATTTCTATGTTTCCGCAGGATATGCACTACATCATGTAAAATAACTGTATCAATACGCTTGAAAATATATCTCTAAATAAAAAAATAAAAACAACTGAAACAGATTCAATAATAAAAATCTATTAAATTGCCTGTACGCGTACATGTTCAATTTCCCCCCGGAAAATGTCAACAGCCGAGCAAATACCAAACTTTCTTGTTACTAACCAAGATTAAAAGCCAGTCTTATATAAAAAAGAGCTTGACGCGTCATAAAGAAGCAGGGATGAAAATGTGATACCACTCATGTGTCAACAGTCTTTTTGAAAGCGCGGGGCATCACATAGATACACGAGGGAATGTGTTCTCCGCGCTCCAGACTCTTGATATGTGAACAGGGCCGTCGGATATGATTCAAAAATGCCAAAATAAACGGAAAGGAAGTCGAGTCTGTGGCGGCTGAAGGTTATTCTAGAAATAACATTTTTTGTAGCGCGTTGAAATATGGGAAGTTATCATTATGATTGAGAAACAAGCGGATTTATTCGGTCTTTCACAGAAACGGTCAAATTTTAGAGGAGAAATTACTTAACCCGTTTGCTTCCGGTGACCTTAACTAAAAGATCTCTATACAAATTTGTAGAGTGTGACACAGTGGTTTCCATGGTAACTACATGCGTGAGGAAGCGTAGAGCGCAATCTGTTGGCGCATAGAGAAACTTTTTGGTTAATTTTTAAATAACAATGAAAAGTCAAGAGTTACTCAGAATTGTGCGAAGAAATCATATTATTTTTGAGGGGGGTTCTAATGTTATTTATGTTCAAAAATGCCAATAGTTGATTATTGTTTTGCTAATAAAGTTAGCCTTAATTAAGTTTGATCCAATTAAGTTTTTTTTTTCAAATGGAATTGGGTTGCTTTAAAGATTGCTTTATCGATCCTTTATAACGTCCATTAACGCTTTTAATTTTCGAAATGAGTGATTAAAATATTCTAAAAAAAAATTATGTGCCATCTTTAGATGACTAGGAAACGCAATTTAAAAGAATAAAAAAATTTACTATGCTAAAAAAGTTGGAAGTTAAAAGATTAATTCGTCCCTGTCTCGATACCAACAGTCTATTTGCATTATTAGTCATCTTTTTATGTATCATCTCTAACAAAATTTAAATTTTAAATTGCATTTTTTTTTATTAAATATTTTTAAAACCTATTTGTTCATAAAAACTAGTAATTGGAATAATATATATGTTATTTTACTCGAGTCTCAGATGGATATTTAATATATATAAATTTTCAGCCTTTCATTCACACCAGAAGTAGATGTTTTGAGGTCCACAGACACTCTTTTATTAGTATACACAAGTTCATAATAAAACACGATTAAAATACGGTAATTTTGAATGCCTAATCAACAATTTCCAGGAAAGCGAAGACTCCTGAATACCAGAATAAAGGCAAGGCCAATTTCTTCCTTCCCTTTATTATTGCCCTTACCTGCCCTGACACCGCAGACACCTGTGTCCCACTCATCCTTGAAAACCAGTAATGAATGAGTTATACATTATTTATCCCATGAATAAGTAAGCGGGCCAGGGTACATTACTAGTTTATGAATGTCGAGTCCTGCTGAGCAATTTCGCTTTCGCGTGGATGTCCAATGGATCTCCATAGGAATTATGGGGAGAGGTGTCACATCTGTTCCGAGATATGTCTCTGGGATGGGAGGTACTTTTTTATGATGTGATAGATAGTGGCTCGGGAGTTTATTTCTTCACTATTTCATTAGAAGGGTTGGTTGGTAGGATACCGAGCTCGTGATCGGACGGTTGTGGGTTTGTTTCTTGTCTTGTGAGTATAGTGAACTCTTTGCAAGTTTCGTTTCTTGTCGTCCGCCAAAACACTCACCGTGTAGAGGGGTTGGTTGAGTTAACGTTACATTATACTGAAGAAAATGGGATATTGGCGGCGACGTGAACACTGCCACGTAATTTTGAATTATAATGGTTGCGTATACTCCAGCTAGGCGACATCCCTCCACACATTACAAAGGTTAAAGGGAGGAATGGGTTAACAAAGAACCTGGTCGACGCGTCTCATTTTTATTTACACGATAGTATGTCATTTGTTTACATAGGCTGATTCTACGTTGAGTTATGTGGGAGAAAGCGATACTGCAGATAAGGCACTACTTTTTTTTAAATTTCTTTGTCAAGTCCACCGCCCGGATTCGATCCAGGTATCCTCTGATTACCAGCTGAACGCCTTTATCCACTGGGCAATCGAGGGCCCCTCACTGAAGTAAATAGATTTCGAAATCTAATCACAATAAAAGACTTCCACAAAAAACTGCTTTTGAAAAATGTGGGAAGCAAATACCATTTGATGATAATTTTTCACCTTCTGCGTACTTTTTTTTAATTAAAATATATAATTTATTTTATTCTTACACTGAGGGTATAATTAAATTTTGTGAGGTCCGAAAATGATTAGATATTCTGATAGAATAAATAATAATAATAGAGCAAAAGAGAATGGTGATTCTTTCAAATTTAATTTGCTTTCACAAAAAGAGAATTTCAATTATTGAAAGGTAATGAGAATAATTATTTTTTAAAAATGTGTTTTTCGCTTTTTTCACTATCTTGTTTGGGGATTTTTTTTCTACCTGAAATCAAATCTCGAATAATAAAAACAAATTCGAAATTGCCAAACATAATAAATTATTCAAAATACCTTAGTGTAATTGTTTTCTTGAGTATATTGCGATAAATCGCGTTTACCAAGAAGTTCTCATTAAAAAATAAAGGTTATGGAGTCATGATTGGAACCTGTTTTTAGTATGGAATCCACTACCGAATTGTTTAATTCAAACACCTGCTAAGTGTGCGTTTTAAGACTTTCGTTAAACAAAGACAAATATTCGATCATTAATATTAATATAAATTTTGGTTTAAAAATTTTAGAGTATTTAGTTAACATCTTCTCAAAGTGGATGTTGCTTGTAGATAAATTATAATAGTTATTCCTTAAAAATTAAAAGAAAATTGCCATTTTCGGATTTCTGCAATAAAATGCATCTTTACTTTAATTTGGCAGTTAAAAGAAATAAGCACAAAAATGTGTTTTCCGTTTCTGATTTCGTAAAAAAACATTCAGAAACCCGTCAATAGACGATTCATTTTTACATTCGATGCTTATCATAGCTCCGAATACATAAGTTTCATTTTTGAAAAAGACATGTACTCAAAAATGACTAAATGAATAAAAAGTGCAGTTGCTTCTACATAGGCCGTCTTCATAAATCACTTTCAATAAATTTCAACAATTACAACCACGACTTTACCCTAAATCGAACCCAATCCGTCTACCTAATGTCGTCCGCACCGAAGTCCAGGGCATTATTCGTTGTTCTACCCGAGCGCCGTGAAGAAATTATAAACAGAAGTAATGGTAAAAAGGCGTGGCAAAAGAATGGGAAGTAAGATGATTGAGTCGTAATAACTCAGTTTCCATTTAAGCTATCGACATCAAATCATGTGAAAAATCATCTTCTGAACAAATATTTTAAGTTTGCCAGGTAGCTTTTTTTAAGATGGCTTGAACAGAAGCTGATATTAGCAATATTAAACCATACTGCTAATTTTTGCGAAAGTACGATTACTTAAATATGAGTACGTCATCGCTCATTTACGATACAATTGTACTCAAAGAAAAACGAATACGACCATGTACTCATTTTTAGACAATTTTTTTTTACAGTGTAGTTAAAAAAGTTATTACTATAGGCAAATTATCGTTGAAGGATTTCAGATTTTTCTCAAATAAATATTTATTTCATATAATTTTTGTTTCTGTATTAAGGAAAATTTTCTATTAAAAAGTATTTTTTAAATCAATTTCCCCTAAAGGGGCGATATTTTGTTCGGATGGGCAACAAAGTCTACAGGTTTTTCCCTTCCAAATGGATTTCCATTAACAGCATACAAAGCCCATATCGACCATCGTGTTGCTGATAATTGTCCTAATACGCGGGAACGGCAGCTTCACTCCCAAAAATGTCCCTTTTCTTTACTTGTTATCTACTGTAATGTTCTATCTCGTTGGATAGTGCAATCACTGGATAGTGTCGAGGGAAGTTTTGAATAGCGGAACATGGCAAAAACCTTCGTGATCGCAGTCCATTAATCTAGATTGCAGCAATTTCAACGGCTTTTCAAGAATGGGATGTGTCCGAACTTTTTGGATTGACGCTGTGCTGGGTTTATCGATTTCTCATTATGGTATATTGGTGCATGTTTCTTGTTTATCATAAATAGAACATGTAGTCGTTAGAGTGAAATTCCATGTAGAGTTTACTTGATGGATATTGGGTGCTATTTGATTTATTTCAATTTCAGCATCGTAGGTACTCAGCGAACAAAAATCAGTTCGTCAAATTTGTGAAATTGAAGGTTTTATGCAGGACGAGCTGTTTCGCCCTGCGTGGCTGGGGAATACGTTAAGGCAGTGGTCGGCAAACTCATTAGTCAACAGAGCCAAATATCAACAGTACAATGATTAAAATTTCTTTTGAGAGCCACATTTTTTAAACTTAAACTATATGGGTACGTACATTGTTATTAACTTAATTAGGGTACAGCATCGTAGGTACTCAGCAAAAAAAAATCAGTTCGTCAAATTTGTGAAATTGAAGGTTTTATGCAGGACGAGCTGTTTCGCCCTGCGTGGCTGGGGAATACGTTAAGGCAGTGGTCGGCAAACTCATTAGTCAACATTACAACGATTAAAATTTATTTTAAGAGCCAATTTTTTTAAACTTAAACTATATAGGTACGTACATTGTTATTAACTTAATTAGGATACTCCTAATCTAGCCTTTGCTAAAAATGTCCTCAATCTGAATGAGGTCCGTTCGTTGAGGTCGAACCCGTTCAATTCTCCCATCTGCACTCGTCTCGTATACTTGTTTCGTATATCTCCTTCCGTTCATATATGTCTAAACCACCTCAACATACCTTATTCAATCCTCGACACTAATCTTCTTTTACTCCACACAACGCTCTCTAAAATTAACTTAATAAACTTTACTTAATGTTTTAAGTGTTAGTTAAACTATAGGTATTTTGAATAAAATTTTATATCATACTTAATAACGATATTATTTATTGATGAAATTAAATTGTAAGGTATCCATAAAATTAAATCATAACAGTACCTGACAAAAACTCATATGAAATGGCCTTGTATCTCCTTGGATAGTTTGGGTAAGTCAAGTTTGTATGTTATTGTTCTTAATTTTGGGCCATGAAGTTTCATGGGGCATGGGCTATGAAGTTTCAATCGCACGTAATATTTTGTGGAAAAGCCACACTCAAGAGGCCAAAGAGCCGCATGTGGCTCGCGAGCCACGGTTTGCAGACCACTGCGTTAAGGCATATACTTTAACCCTTTTTAGCAATTTTTACTTTAGCAATTTTTAATATGACCCTTAAGCAACTCCGAGTCATTTTTACTATGAGCTACCAGCTACTCCAGGCGAATGGTGAATAGAATCCACCTTTATATTGGTACCAATACCTCATTTGGACATAAATTTACATACAACGATTGTGCTTTTAACCATCGAAATAGCTAAAAAAGAATTTGTGGAAAAAGGTGAGCTATTTTAATTTGCATCAAAAATTAATTATCGTATAAGGAGAATAACTGAACATGTGACTTTTCACATTGTAAAAACTTACTTCAATATTCACGGGGAATTTATAAACAGTAAAAACTTTCACATCTTTTGAAAGTTTCTTGACTTTGGATAACCATTTTAAAATAATCTCACTGTCATGGAAAAAGAGATTATGAAAAGTAATCATTTTAACATAAAACATTATATATTATTTCTATAGTATAAATCCCTTTTACGCCTCTTACACACAACGAATCTTAACAAGCAAAGTACCAAAAGAAAAATAATTTCCCGGAGCACTGACGTATCGTACGTTCATCTAATAATATCAACGGTTTGTTTTAAAAAATGTGTTCAAAGGAATTATGGCATAAAGAAACATCTTAAAAATATTTCCAAGATCTAGCTAAAACGTGCCTTTGTCACCTGTTTGGTATCGCGTAGAGGACTTCGGAAAAAAAGGTCGCGGGTTCGCGTCCCGATGAGGGTTACTCAATTTTTTTAAAAATGTATATGCCTCAATGGGTTCTTTAGCAACGCAGGGCAAACAACTAGAAATATAAATTTTCGCATAACGAAGTTATAACGTATGTAGATCGTTACAAACAATTCGACAACTTTTACAGATCTGAAAAGCACACTGCTACAAATAGGTACTTAAAAATAAGTAAAATGTACTCATTTTGATTACACTCGATGCTTATCATAGCTCAGAATATATAAGTTTCATTTTGAAAACTCATTTACTTCATTTACTCAAAATTGAGTAAAATGAATAGTTGCTTGACTTACATAAGCTTCCCTCATAAATCACTTTCAATAAATTTCAACAATTACAACCAGGACTTACCGGGAATCGAACCCAATCCGTCTACCTGATGTCGTCCGCACCGAAGTCCAGGACATTATCCGTTGTACTATCAGTGCGACGGGAAAAAGTTTTTAGCAGAAGTAATGTTAAAAAGGCGTGGCAAAAGAAAGGGAAGTAAGATAATTGAGTCAAAATAACTAAGTTTCCATTCAAGCAATCGACATCAAATAACGTGGAAAACCATCATTTGAACAAATATTTTAGTTTTGCCAGGTTGCTTTGAGCTGATAATAGCAATATTAAACCATATTGCTTATTTTTGAGAAAGTACGATTACTTAAATTTGAGTACGTCATCGCTCATTTAAGATGCAATTGTACTCAAAGAAAAACAAGTACGTCCATGTACTCCTTTTTAAGCAATTTTTTTTTTACATTGCAGCAATCTGGAGAGTGAGAAACAAAAATTCTCTTTTGAAACTGTATCAAAATTAGATAGCAAGTCACGCAGATAACTGCCATCGAATTTAATCTTATAACCACTGAGTAATTTAGAAATTAAACTACTGACTGTGAAGAATCGAATCCAATGAAAAATCCACTCCACTATCAAATCCTTTAGTTCCCTAATGGTCATGACCGCCGGTAATGGACCAAAATCCATTACTCCCTTACTCTCCCTTATCAAAAATTGAGGAAATCTATACTCCGTATATTGCTTTAGTAACGCTTCTACTCAATTTGCTACATTCCCACAGAGTACATCTGTCTTTGAGGACATTAGAACCTAAACATATACGTGTATTATTGAACAATAGCATCTCTCTCAATTTGGGGCTTTGGATGTTTCTTGTTTGGTTCTTTTTATGCCCCATAATTCTTCTGATGTCCATGTTCCGTAATAAATCAGAAGGTTTGTAAATGAGGAATGGGAAAGGATTGGGCAATCGAGAAAGATTTAGGGTTGTATTAAATTTTCATAAACGGTATTATGTATTGTGTTGGTAGAGCCTGTGTGGCAACGATTCATCTTGCTGGTTTTCTATTAAAAGAACTATTGCTTTTGGCGTGAGTACGTCTATAAAATTGGTATAGGGTCCTATACTAAAAAACGACATCTGTTAAATCCTTATAACTCCACGCGGAATTTCCCTATGTGGATAAATTTCATACCATCGTATAGAGGAAAGTGAGACGTTTCGAAGAGGGAGATTGTTAACCCATTACTCCCTCTGATGTTTTTACCACTTTGGGGGAGTGTCACCCTTAATGCAGTATACGCTTCCGTCCCATAAATACAAGTGGAATCATCATATGAAGATAAATCAGTGGCGGCTCGTCCACTACAGCAAGTACAGCCGGGCTGCATCTAAATTCATTAGTGTATTTTAAAACTAAAATCAGATATTTTACTAATTTTCTTAAATGAAGTTTATAATTGAAAATAAAATTTCTACGGTAGTAAACAAAATCTCCGATACATAGTAAGCCTGTTACCGTAATGCAAAATCCAGGAGGGAAAAAACTAAATTCAATCAAAACTGCAGCCAAAAAGCGAAATTCTAAATCGGCTGCATTGTTGCCATGGCAACCTCTACCTAGTATGGAGAATCCCCCCTCTGCTAATGCACTGCATTTCTGAGAAGGTACAGGCGAAATTAATTTTCTTGTTTTAGCTGCACTTGAGATTCGATAAGCTGATTGGCTCTTGCGTGAAACGCGGGGATGGGTGGGTGAAACATGAACTTACGAGAAATGGTTTTCCAAACGGAAATGGTTTTCGTGGTAAATTTACTCTGTGCTGTTGTTTCAGGACATGGTCCTGTTGGTGTTTCGTTATTTAAGTTAATATTAAAATTAACCGATTCGCATGTTTAAAAGAAAAGAGATTTCTTTAATTTTCCAAAAATAAGTAAGTGTTTTCTATTTTTTCGCATGTTATCATTTCGTAAAAATTGAAAGGAAACTTTGATATGAGTAGTAAATAATAAAGAATTTCCATTCATGTATGGTTTGTGGAAAATATGAAGAGGGGGGGGGGGGAATTTACATGATTTCGGCTGCACTAACATTTTCAACCACGGGCCGCCACTGAGATAAATTACATACTATTTTATAGAAGAAGGTGGGCTGCGTCGACCAGGCCAATTGTTAACCCATTCTGACCTTTGTACCCCGTGTAGCCAGTCCATAAGTATTCATGTACCAAACCTTATGCTACGGTGTGACCTGTACCTAACAGGTTTTTGGAGAAAAGGTGTGTGGCTTCATTTATAGACAGCCCCTAACGCGTAACGACCATCTCCGGGATTTTTGTGACAAACGACGGACATTTCATACAAATCACGAAACACCATAGAATACCAGAAAATAGTTCAGAGAAAGATTTCATTGAAGCGAGAGTGAATAATCAGATATTTTTATATTGTGCAATGTACTTACAGCTGCAAAAACGTAAACATACCAATAAAATTTAAAATGTTGTCGCAAAGCACTTGAAATTGCGTAAACGCACTAGGAAAGATGTAAACATTGAGTGATTTCTGTCTAGACCACAATGTGGCAGTAGCGACTGTGAACTGAGACGTGAGAAAACCGACCCTTGGGGCAACCTTCTCCGGTCTACCTGACCAGGCACGTAGGTATAGATTTTTCATGGGGATGGTTCAGTGACTGAGTAACTTATTGTTTTCAGTAACTTAACTTATTTCTATTAACTTATTTCTTTTCGTAACTTATTTCTATTAACACCCACTTCCCATTTTTTTCAGCTTATTAATTTTTATTTAAGTAAATAGGAACACGTTGACATATAAGTATCGAAACAGCTACATTTATCATTTATTTTTCATAAAATCGTTACCAATATCAGTCATTACTACTTTTAAATTAGCAAGTATTTTATACAAATTTAAATTTTGAGATTTCTTGTTTAAAATAATATATGGATCCCGTTTAAAAAATATTTCCCTTTCTCTCCGAAATTCAAATGCTATATAATGAAACACGATGACGTTATGTTACGCTTAGTTTGAGTTAAAAATAACCTCAAAACATGTTTTTGAAGAAGCCTTTTGAAAACTATTTTCCGGGATAGGACCCCCGAAAAATACCAGGTTTTCCCTCATGCCACTCAACAAGAAGTATTGTACTAAAAAATGAATTTTTTCTAGTTTTTTAAAGTATTTTTATGATTTTTACAGTAATTCGATTTTTAATTTTTTTTCTCTTCACTTTCAATGGGAGGGGTTTGAACCCCGTGAACTACCCCCTTACCTACGTGCCTGCCAGGGACCAATTGTTGCGGGTCTGAGGGCGAACCTAGCCGCGGGGTTCCTTTAATCGGTACACCATAAAAATTCATAAAAACACAACGCAAACGTTTTACAAAAATATGCTAAATTTGCATTTTGATGTATAATAAATTTGCAGTAGGAGATCATAATCAATTAATTAGACTATTACGTCCTTACTTTTCGGGTAAAAAAAACATCCATTAATTATTTGGATGGTCAGATACCTCTATCACCGATTACATTCGGTGATAGAATGTATTCTATATATGAATAAATGAAAATAAAAAATAATTATATTGCGGTTTTAAAAAGTTGGAATTCATTTCCGTATATATATATATATATATATATATATATATATATATATATATAATGTGTATATATATATATATATATATATATATATATATATATATATATATATATATATATATATATATATATATAATGTGTATATATATATATAATGTGTATATATATATATAATGTGTATATATATATATATATATATATATATATATATATATATATATATATATATATATATATATATATATATATATATATATATATATATATATATATATATATATATATATATATATATATATATATATATATATATATATATACATATATACATATATATATATATATATATATATATATATATAAATATATATATATATATATATATAAATATATATATATATATATATATATATATATATATATATATAGAGAGAGAGAGAGAGAGAGAGATAGATAGATATGGATATATATGGATATATATATATATATATAATGTGTATATATATATATATTATATATATATATAATGTGTATATATATATATATTATATATATATATATAATGTGTATATGTATATATATATAATGTGTATATGTATATATATATTGATATATATATTGTATATATATATTGACGCGTCGCACACTTCTAAGGGAGGCCCTGTCCCCTACTTTGATGGTACTTAATTGTAAAACGGAAAAAAATAGTCTATAAAAAAAGCATCAAAATCCATTAGTATGTCTATAAGACATGAAGTTTTGTTTATCGTTTCCTTCAAAATCACTATGAAGGGACCCTCATCGTCCTTTCCCTAGACCTTTATAGTTTAAATTGTAAAAACACATTTTGATATCAATATCAGATATGATATAAAAAACCATTCTGGGAAGAGGACATTTTTTAGATATATTTTTAAGCGTTTTTGTAATATACGTTCATTAACATATCATATAACTTGCATAATTTATTTTGTTGAAAAAATCCTTTAAATAAAGATAAACTGAATCATAAATTGTTTTAACTAGTTTTTCTTAAAACTAGTTTAAACTAGTCTTTCTCTTTTGGTAAATATCAATAGCTAAAACAAATTTCAGATATTGCTGTTAAGTAAGCAAATTACATTTAAAACGCACTTCCTCGCCGGTATGTTATTTTTCGTGTATTTAAAGTACTATTTCAAAAATTTCAAAATAAGTAAAAAAAATATTTTTCAAGAAGAAAACAAAATTATAAAGAATATTAAAATTTACAAAACTTCATATGATTAAAACATCTTTTTTTAATTTTGAAAATGATATAAATGTTAATTTAGAACCAAATAATATGAAGTTGCGCAAATTGAAAATATTCTTTGTGTGAATTTTAATTAAGAATCTAGAAAATGGAATCATGGGATTTAATATTTCAGATTGATTTCGTGACCTCAATCAAAATAAAATATTTTTTGTAAAATCAATAACGAACTAATTTAATTAAATATTATTATTTGCTTTTAAATTTATTGAAAGTATATGCCATTCAAAATGTTTATGTAGAAAGAAAAACACTCTAATAGAATAGTGTTTATTAAATATATAATTTTTAAATTAATAATTTACATACGTAGAACTAATTAATAATTCATTTTGAGTGCATATCCAGAACAAGGTTTTGGAAGATATAAGTTTAATTACTTTTAATCAATATGTGTCGCAACTATTTTTAAAATTAATGAAATGCGAGGATAGGAATAATTTAAATCGAATGCACAGCAACAATGCCTGTTTTGTAACTTGTACGTAATATTGAAAATATGCGGTAAATAAACAAAATTAACATAAATTAAATTTCAAAATGAAATACCAGTAAAACTTAATAATTATATTACCCGTGGGGTTATTTTTGTTTGGTTTATATATTCATAATGAACCCATTTTTTATAAATCTTCTACAAATCATTGGTTTTTAAAAATAAATTGCACATACCCAGATTGACGTCAAAAATTAAACATATTACAAGTAATTTTTAATTAATTACGAACGCACTTATTTAGTCTTGTAAAACAAAGCATATTGCAATAAATTACTTGGACTGTTCGCAGTCCAAAATAAAAATGGGTATTTTTTTTTGCTTTATTCATGTAAGTACCCTCTGATTTCAAACAGTAATTTCAAATATATCTTAAGAAATATTTAGAAAATAATTGATTTTGTAAAATATAAAAATTAGAATACATAGTAAAAAATATAATAATAGAAATAATATTAATAAAAATAGTAACAATATTTTTTTTTAAATTTAATTTAAAAAATAGAAATAGTACTAATATAAATAATAATAATAATAATAATAATAATAATAATAATAATTATAATTTAAATAATTATAGAAATAATAATAAAAATATAAATAATTATAAAAATAATAATAAAAATATAAATAATTAATGAAATAATTATAATAGAAATAATAGTATTAGAAATAATAATAGAAATAATTATAGAAATAATTATAATAGAAATGGATATAATAGTATTAGAAATAATAATAACAATTATAGTATTAGAAATAATAATAACAATAATAGTATTAGAAATAATAATAACAATAATAGTATTAGAAATAATAATAACAATAATAGTATTAGAAATAATAATAACAATAATAGTATTAGAAATAATAATAACAATAATAGTATTAGAAATAATAATAACTATAATAGATATAATAATAATAGAAGTGAAAGTAATAATAATAAAAATAATAATAGTAATATTAAAATGCTAATCGCAATTGAAATATTAAAATAATAATAGTAATAGAAATATTAAAATAATAATATAAATAATAATAACAGAAATAATAATAATAGAAATAATAATATCAGAAATAATGACATCAGAAATAATAATAATAGAATTAATTATAACAGAAAATAATAATATCAGAAATAATAATAATAGAAATAATAATAGAATTAATTATAACAGAAAATAATAATATCAGAAATAATAGTAGAAATAATAAAAATAATCTAATTATTAATAATAATAATTAAAATACTAATAATCGAAATAATAATCATCGAAAAATAATAATAGAAATATAATGTTTATTTGAAACAAAGAAAAATTTGCTAATCTTTCTCTGCGGAGCAGCAAGCAGAAGATGTTAATAGTTGTATTGTAGCTTATTTATAGAAGTAAATAAATTCCAAAAGGAAATTGTTTAGATTTTGTTTTTCTTCTGAAAAATAACTAATCAACATCCCTTTATCACAATTCATAAAAGTAAAATTGAGAAAATACACAATGTTAATCACATACACAGTTTTACAATTTCAACTACTGGAAATTTTTTTATCAAAAAACTGTTTTACTACAGGCACAATTATTTTATTTTTTAGTGCGAATGACGACATTTCTAATCAAACAAAGTAGTTTACAAAAATATATTACACAACTGATAAAAATTATTCAGTAAATTTCATAATACTCCAAAACCCATAATAATAACTGATTATAATGATTGGGACAGTTTTAAGAATGTATTATAATTAATTACAATTAAAACATTTAATTTTCATTAATATTAAATAAATCGGTAGCATTTTCTTTGAACAGTTTAATTTTGCTTCGCAACCGAAAACATATCCGAATCCATAGTTTCTTCACCTCTATATGCACCAAAAAATATTTAAACAATTGATTAAGTGGAGCTGCAAGTGAACCTTCAAGTTACCAATGAACTAAAATAATCACTGAAAAGCAGACTAAAAGTACGCTTTTTGCACCAATCTCTCAAAAGGACAACATTGCAAAAATACAGTGTAAAAGTACAGTTTTGGAAAGATTTGTACGTTTGGAATTCCTGATAGGATGCAAATGTGTTATTTATATTCAATAATGCTAATGCAACGAATGTCATTGAAACGCAGCGTTCCGAACGCGAGTAGGAGGGAGGGGGGACAACGTTAGAGTACATTTTCCCCCAATCACTCCAGTGATTATTTTAAATCAGTGATATTTATTTATTTTTTAAGGAAGGTCGCGCATTTTTAGGAAAACTTTGATTCACTCCCACAACAATCGGGAACAGTTGAAATATTCGGGTCCGAACTGGAACGTATCCATTCAAGTCGATTATTTATTAAAATTACCATCGTTTTGTTAAGTTTCTATGGAAGCTTATATTGTAAATTTAAATTAATAAAAATGTGATGTAGCTCTTTTATAATTATATTCAACTCACTCCAGCATCTTAAATATAATCTGAGACAAGACATTTTCAGCACTGACATATTTTTATAATATGGACCCATGATGTGAACTACATAATCAAAACTATAATCGTAAATATTTAAATAGAAAAAGTAGTTTAAATGCCCCTTCAACCCCATCTTTAAAGAAATCTAGACAAATGCCTGAAAAAACAAACAAAGATAAACTAAAAGTGCTTTACAACGAATAGGCGAAAGGGACCCATTTTATTTGAGTTTGAGAATCAAATACACACATAAACACTACTTACGTTACAGAACTCTTACCTAACGAGACAATTGGGAGTTTTATCCAGATATGCCATTTATTAGCATTACGTCTACCCACATATCACAGTGTCAGCTAAATAAATTACATTATTATCTTTCTTTCTGCTATCCGGCAGTCATCAGCGTAAAAATATTGTTCAATTTAGCTTGTTAATGGATGATTGGGACAGTTTTAAGAATGTATTATAATTAAATACAATTATTTAGCACTTTTATTATCGAAAATATATTAAATGTATGTGTCTGTATTAAACAATCATCAGAGTAAAAAATTAGTTCAGTTAACTTGTTAATGACTGATTGGGACAATTTTAAAAATGTATTATAATTAATTACAATTATTTAGCACTTTTATTATCGAAAATATATTAAATGCATGTTTCTGTATTACAACAGTCATCAGAGTAAAAATTACATACATTATGTCGGAGTTTTTTATGAATTCCTATTTCATATTTGTTAAAGAATATATTAAAAAGAATGTAGATAATTTTTTAATTATTTTGTTATGGCCTGTGGTTTTTATGCCGTACTGGAAAACAGAGTGTAATTTTTAATGTAGTAAGAATAATATTTGCCTTTAAATATAAATTGACCTCAGGGTTATTATTATAATATTAATAAACCAATGTAATAATACACATTAGGGTATTACAATTTTTCTCTGAAGTATAAAATCCATACAAAACAACTTACATTTGGCGCAAAATTCATTTAAAAATTAAGTTTCGAATTTCGAAAGGAAATAAAAGACCTTTCTTTATCAGGGAAAAGAGAAAAAATAATTCATCACTTTCCCCTGATAAAGCAAATTCTTTTATTTCCTGCAAAATTCGAACAATTTTTTTTTTTTAAATTAATTTGCGTCAAATGATCGTTATTTTGTTTCTATTTTACATTGCAGTAATATTAATCCCATAACAAAGGTAGAACATATATTTTGTGCGTGTTTGTGGTTATCAGGGGCGTCTTAAGAAATAAGCAACCCAAACGGCCGCTCAGGGGGTCGAAGTAGGGAGGGCGAAAAAATTGTTCAAAAAGGTTAAATGTGAATTGCGAGAGAAACTTCATTTTCTACATTTGATTATTTAATTTTTTTTAATTAGTACATTTTATAGAGGATATAAGATTACTTCTTATTACGATACAAATATATCTACTTTAAACTAGAGATTTTAAATTTACTATTCAAGGATTTTAATAAGTATAATAACTAATTGTTGCAAGCTAATTTAGCCCTTTCAGGCTGAGTGGTACCAATCAGAGAGTTGTAATATTAAATAGAGAGCGCCTTCAATACCAGACTCTCACAAGGCCGCATTGTCAACATTAAAAAGAAAAACTCACATCACGTGGTTATAGCGTTGCCACATTTGGCGTTCAGACATCTACAGGAGTTTCAAATTTGGCGCACTTTCTTCTCTTTTGGTGATAAGGAGTTATGTCCGTATTCAACTTTTTAACATATATGTACGTATTTACTTATTTTCAAACAATATGCGCTAAATATTTCCTCTTCATTAACGAAAAGAAAATATTTTATTTGTGTTCAATACTCGAAGAAGCGAAACTCTTTATATTTCTCAGGTTTTATTGTTCATATTTTCTTATTGAAGTATACAAAATAACAATTGAAAGAACTTCGCTTATGGTAAATTTTTTACATAAAAACGTAATGCAATTATTTCAAAACTACAAAGTAAGAAAAATCTCCTTAATATATCTGTTAAACTCCCTTAAATTGTGCCACTCGTTCAAAAAAAACGATATTTAAATACAAAATTAAACACAAAACCATATTACAATACTTCGATCTCGTTTAGTTCTTAAAGTCGCCAAGGCCTGCCAAGTAATATTGGCGCATGAATGAATTGGCATTTCCACATGTCACGTGGTTTCAATGATGGACACACGGAAATCAGCATTTTTATTCCTCTATTTGTATCATTACTCTATGGTACCAATTGGAACCGTAATTAATTGAGTAATAGTGGTGTAAGTGAAAGTCAGACTTGCGCCATTTTACTGTCAGCTGCCTTCAGTAACCAAGGAAAGGATTATTGATACAACTGGCGGAAAAGTGATGTAAGTCTGACTTTGACTATTACTTTTACCTACTCAATTGAAAAATAAATTTGAACCTGAAAGGATTAAAAGATTAAACAGATAAAAATATATGATACGTTTGTCTAATTATCTATATAATTGTACTTAGATAAAATAAAAAAGAAAATATAAAAATAAAAGAAAAAAGAGCGCCAAAAGTTAGGATCGCATGCCAATTGGATCACGTCTGATGGTTATACGTGTATACTTGTATAAATTCTTATTTTAAAATACAAATACAACGTTAAAATACGCAATAAAAATTCGTTATTATAACGTTGTATTTGTATTTTAAAATTCTATAACGCAATGTTCCATAAGACGAGTTTTTATCTTATAAATTCTTATGTTTATATCAAACCCTTTTTTGTGGTTCTTCAAAGTTTATTTTCAGTAAAATGACTTTTAATAATCCTTGCATATCTACGGAATTCCGCGCTAAATAATAAAATGCAATATGAGCCGCTGAAATATATTTAAAGCTAATATCTATATTTAGAATATTGATTTAACTATTAATAAGCAGTTAAAATAAACATAATGATTAGTATAAAAATACACTTAAGTTCTTTATTTGTAACGTTTATTTTATAATTAATGCAAGATTATACATCGTTAAAAGTGTATTCTTAAGACTTTAAGTTTCTTGATTTTTTTTTTTTTTTGGAAGGGGATATTCTTATTAAAAAAATCAGTGATTGATTTATCTCTTTCTTTTTCTCACCAATCAAAAAAACACGTTTAATTAATTAATTAATAAATATTCGAATTGGAGAATTGAAAAATACATAAAACATTGAATTACATACAGGAACCATTGAATTGAAAACATCAAAAATAATAAATAATTTTACTCATTACATATTATGTTTCTAACCTAGTCAGATGTGTAAAGTTTTCAAAATGAGTGGAGGGACTCATGGCTCTAATTATTTATAACGACAGAAACATTAGGGAAATGCATCCGGTTTTTCAATATATTGGGAGGGGAGGAGGGGGCATGGGCTCAATACAAGCTTACGCCAATGCCTATAGTATACTTACGCTTTCAGGTGTGATGTCAAGGGTCAATTAAAATAATGGAAAAGTCTGAATAGCACAAATAATGTTTGAGAAATATGTTTTAAAAAATTTTATTTAAAAATTTCTAAATCAGTAACCCGAAACAGAAAATTTGACTTCAAAATTTAAATTATTATGAATATCATGAAAATTTTATTTTGGAACATTTTTGAGAGATACACGCAGAAACATATACTACAAATAAAACTAATATATCCCCCCCCCCCCCCTCTATTTTTAAGACCAAAAAATAATGTTAGTTTGAAATGTTTACCATACCCAATACCGCAATTTTATATATTGAAAATAGAATTGTTTTATTTGAAACTGATTTCCATGTTTAACGAAGTATTTTATAGCTACTAATCTCCAATAATAGGCCAAATATTCTCAAATTGCACTATTTCTATACTTTTCTATTATTTGGGTCAATAATATTCCTATTCTGATGTTTATGGTTGAATATCAAATTTTAAATATTTGTATATGGTATGTTAATAGAAATTATCAAAAACGTAAGGGGCCGTATAATTGTTAACGTGTCTTTACTTCACTAAGCAATTTCGTTTAATCCCCGTTAGTCATTAGTTTTTAAATATTTAAAATACATGCATTTAAATTATGTTATGAATTAGTTATCGTGAATAAGACGGGTTTTTACAATTGAACATCTTAAGCTAAAGGATATAAATAAAATAAGACAAAAATATCAGATATAAGAAGTTTTGTAAAAATAAACTTTTAAGACCTCTTTTTCATGTTAATATGTGTTGAAACGGTTCTCCAACAGATGGCGCTATGAGGCAAAGCAGTGAAAATAGAGAACATAGCTTAGAAAACATTTAGGGGGAAAATGTCGTTTCTCAATCATTTATATTCTTTGTTAAAAGAAATTGATGTTCAACTTCATAAAAAAAATCCGTTTTTAATTGTTTTAGTGTAACCGCTCAATGTAGACGAACGGACATTATTAAGTGATTTACTAAAATTGTACATTATAAAAAGGCTTTATTTTACATATAAGACGTTTTTTTAAATTGAGTTTTAATAATAAAATCATTTTCATCCGAATGACTGTAACAAAAATGAAGAAAATAATTTATTTTTTTGTAAAAGTTTGCTATATTAGTCGGGGATTTAGTTGGCATATTATTGTCGGGGATTCTTATAGTAAAATGTATATATTCACCGATAGGATATTATTTTTTATTTTTGAGTCAACATTTTAATGCATATTAATTTATATAAGAGTAAAATATTTCACACAAATATTCCATAATTATACGTGTTTTTTCAAAATTTAAACGTTTTCAATTTTAAAAATATATATATATATATATATTAGTATTTTTTCACCAAAATTTTTTCTTACGCCCTTATTAAACTATAATACATAGTAATTGGCATTAAAGTTTTATATACTGCATGCCAATTTATAATGTCATCTAAACACTGAGAAAAAACTATTTGAAGTTTTCGTTCCTTGAAAAACAAAAAAGCCTGTCATGTAGCATAAAATATCAAATTTCTCATTAAAAAACAGATACATTTCTAGAATTTTGAAAGCATATTTAGAAGATAATTTTAGAGAATTACAACAACAAAAAAGTCGCGAATTTTACAATTTTTGGGGTATTATGTCCCTTTAAAAGTCTAAAATTGGTTCTAGCTCCGGGGATACACGTAGCTCGAAGTAACCATAACAAAAACATGAGCCGCCAAACAGCGTTCTCGCGGTTGCATACATTTTACTATCATCTGACTTTCTCAAACGTCGTTCTAGGGACGAGACAGAACGTAGGAAGCGTGCATGGGTTTGTACGGAATCCGAAAAAGTGCCATTTACTCGAGTTTGTTAAATCCTGCTGGCGACTCGATAGATCCGGCCTACCTATTTGTTTTTAGTTCTGCAAGGGATATTTTAGATAATCATTTTTCTGGTTATGTGTGTTAATAACTTCATACGTTTACTATCAAAGGTGCTTATAAAGATTAAATATCTTCATATGTCATTCAATACTAATTCAGGGTGGCAACAACATTCTGGAAAAAAAGTTCCCTGATATTTCCATGATGGTGTCACAAAAATTTCCCTGATTTTACAATTACGTACATTAAGAAATGTTGCAATACGTGCTTTGTATAGAAACGAAATATCCACTCTACAATAAATATATTGCATTATAAATGAAAAATTATAAGCAATATTTATTGTCAGTTAAAATAATAATTTATGGATACAACACAAAAAACAACAGGCATAATAGTAATTAAACATGTTCAATAGAAGCAGATAATGCAAAAAAAAGAAAGTTTAAAAAAAAAAAAATTGTAGATCATTTTAAATGCTTCATATTTTCTATTCCAATCTTCAATAAATCCCATATTCATTAGCGCTTCAAATGTTGCTTACAATTCAAGGTTTAACGCACTTTGCTTTTCCCTTCAGCAATGGTTCACGTTTTTATAAATATAAAACTGAAAATACACATACCATGCTCTTTTTTTAATTCTTTTTCAGAACTAAATGGAAATATTGACAACTAAATTACTTAGAATAGAAGGCATAATAGACGATAATTGCTGTTTTAAAGATCCAAATTTTAAAATTTTCCTTATTTTTTGTGAAATGTTTAAAAATTCCCTGCCATTTCCAGAATTAAAAATTCCATGATAATTCCTTGATTTCCCGGTTATGTTGCCACCCTGTAATTATTTTTGCGTTTTAGAAATATTCACATTTTCCCCAAGTTAAATAAAATATACCATAGTAAGTTTATATGAGAAATACACAAGACCAATAATTCTCATGGAAAAGAAACTAGCACGCAAAACCCCTTATTCGTGAAGTATGGGTATTAACCATTCAAACTCCTCAGTTTCTAAATATCAACAATACATAATTTGATTTTAGAGTTATTAAATCTGTAACTAATATTAAGGAATTGAGATTTTATTCAGCAAACAGGACACCAAAATGGAGGTTTGTCCTCAACCATCAAGCAATTTTCGTCCCTTTATTTGAATATGAAATAAGCTTTAAGGACCAGTAAAAATAAATTAATATAAAAGAGAAATAGGAGCAATCGGATTAAAGTTATTGAGAGCTAAGCAAAGAAACTGTGGGTGTTCTACTTGCATACAAAGTTGTGTTTAGTTTAAATTAAGATCAAACATTTTTAATAAAAGTTTAGTAAAATGATTTAAATAATAGTCGTTTCAAGGTCTTTTTAAGCCTTTGGTAACTTGAAAGTTTCTAAGGACCCTTTGGACAAAAATAGTATCTTTAAGCGCCGTTATGAACATGGACAAAAAAAGGGGGTTCATAAGGACTTTTAAAGACTGTCTAAGGACCTATAAAAATCAAATTTTTATTTTTCAGCAGAAGTCGCCCTTTTCTACTTTTTAGTAAAGAATATTAATACAATAAAAATCCATTTAAAACTTATTCAAAACATTTGAATAAATGCACGTGTGTTATTTTGGTCCGAAAACAGCTCAAATTGTCAATTTCCTTCTTAACAAAATTGACACATTACAAATCTCCAAAGTGCACAGTCTGTTGCTAATAGCACAAGTTCGAATCTGTCCAATTTTATAATTATTAATATTAAAAACTACCACAAGTTATTTATTTATGAAGTATGCTGAGTTTCTAACCAATTTGACATTTTAAGGTTAAACTAGTTACAAGATTTTACTATACAATCACATTAACAACATAAGGATAGAATGTAGACATGCCAAAGTCCGGTCAGAAGAACCTTCTGGAAGAACTTTTGTACATGGCCTCCCACCAGTCACGTCCGTTTGTATTCATTTTGAACTTAGAATCGTGAATAAACCAGCAAAGTTGTCGGAAACACTAGTGCTGATGCACACAAAGTGGGTTTTACAAGCTCAGTTTACTTTTTGTTTAGTACTTTGGTAGCAAACTTCCGAATTTTATAATTATCGTAAAAAATTTTAAACTTTTTTTGCGCCAACTCAGAATTTTCTGGTGGCAGTACCCTTCCAGAAGGAAGGGAAAACCTCTATACAATCGTAAAAGCCGGCAGTACGCTGCATCCTTACGAAAGGGACGTTGTACATTCTATTATTCAATAAAAGTATGCAAAATATTTTCGTCTGTAATTTGGTGTGGTGATGCCAAGTTCACAAATGATAACCAAAAAAACTCCTATATAATTTTGATTTATTATACATATACAAAGATAGTTACAAAATATATTATTTT
This sequence comes from Troglohyphantes excavatus, assembly GCA_963932185.1. Taxonomy (NCBI): domain Eukaryota; kingdom Metazoa; phylum Arthropoda; class Arachnida; order Araneae; family Linyphiidae; genus Troglohyphantes; species Troglohyphantes excavatus. The sequence continues at coordinate 70,689,975 of OZ010672.1, forward strand.
ACAATTACTAAATGACTCGTAATACATTCACAATTTCTTATTACATAATCCTCTCTTTCAGATGGCCACAATCACAATTATCAGTCTCCTCAGTGAAAACAATACCATGCCTGCCACGCCAGAACATAGTGTTTCTCAAAACCCACAAGTGTGCCAGTACGTCTGTCCAAAATATACTGATGCGCTATGCTCATCACAGGAACTTAACCCTGGTCATTCCTGCACTTCCTAAGCACCATTACTTTTCCCTCATCAAGCCATTCAGAAAAGAGATGGTTGCAGGTGCACCATGGGGAATTCTTGGATACAACATACTTTGCCACCACATGGTGTTCAATAAACCAGAAATTGAAAAACTAATGCCAAAAGATTCACTTTATATATCTATTATACGGAATCCAGTGAGCTTGTTTGAGTCATTATATGAATATGATGAAATGCAGGTAAGTTTTGGATGGAGATAAATTGATTTCGCATGTTAACTGCCTAAGAACGTGTTCAACATAGGGTTAAGAATTTGTTTTCAGGGTACTTCAGAAATTAACTACAGAAACAGACTTATAACTTAAAACATGTATACATTTGAAGAGTGGAGACATGTTTAAACATGCATACACTAGAGAGGACCTTATTCAGCTATTTAAATTTATCAATTAGGTATTGTTGAAGGCTTAAAATTTGATACAGTTAATGGGACTAGAAGTCGTGGATACAAGTTATACAAATTACAACTTAATCAAGAAGGTAGAAAGCATTATATATATAATAGAGTAATATATAAATTAATTAGTTTGCCTAAAGAGGTTAATTCATCAGGAGTAGGTAGTTTTGAAGACATTAGATCGGCATTGGAGGATTGTTAGGATGTATTAAAGAGGACCAATCTTGATGGGCTTGGAGCTTATAGTTGGTAGAAATTATTTGTAATGTAGCTCTTTGCATTTCATTTACCTTTAACTGAAAATACGAATACGACTCCTAATGTGAGAGTGGTGCAAGATCGTCGATAACAATATCTTATAGATTCTGAAGTCAAGTACTTTTTTTTCTCACATAATAAGTTTTTAATTTACCACTATATCCAGTGCACAAAATTAACTTATTTTTTTCTTCTACGAATTCGTTATTCATTTTTAAAAATAAAAAAAACTGCCGTTTTTGTATGTTCTATACTAAATTTAAATTTTATGGTCGGTAGGTCTGCCTATCCCACTAACCCTCCATCTGCTTAATCCAAATACAACATAAAATTATACCATGATTAAAAAGTTTGTTAAATATTCAAATGCAAATCAAAATATGATTTGTTTGGCATGATCAAATAAAAATGTCAAGGCTGGGTACCCAAGACCATTCTATTTTTTAGGTTGTGTATCCATATGGATACATATTAGTATAAACCACTCATAACTGTATACCTGCTAAACTTTGTATTTTAAAATCTGTTGTTTTTTACCCTGAGAATGCAACTGGTCAGAATGCAAAAATATAAAAGATGCCATTCCTGAGAATGCAACTGGCTTCTGAAATAGTTCGAAATATTAACACTATCAATTATTTGTAAATCTGAATAAAGAAAAAATTAATTAGATTTTCTTTAAAAACAAATTGCAGAATATTGTAAAAATAAATAAGTTTAATCTTAAAAGTATACAGAATGTATTTTTATATTTAAAATATCTAATAAGATTAACATGTTTTTATTTTGACTTCAGAATTGTTTAAAATTAAGTAAAGCCTTTCAGTGCAGCAATTTTTTTCAAAATTCTTCTACTTTTACGATTTAAAATACTGAATGCGGTAAATGTCTTGTGCAAATTGTTAATCATAACTATGGCAGTCAACATGCTTAAAATTTAAAAAGTATATACTATCTTTAGTGATATTTTTAAAATTAAATAATCCCAATGATATGCCAAGCCATGTTATAAGCACTTCAATTTCTAAATAAAAAATATAATAGATGCCATTTTTGGTTTGTTTCAAAATCGCAAGAGCATTAATAACCAAACATGACATTTCTTATAACATATATTGAAAATTAATTAAGAGAGAATGCAATGCTTTTGATTATACTATTATGAAGCATAGTTAACAATTTCTGCAGTTAAGAATTTAGAAATTGACATTACTGTCAAGTGGGACAACTTTGCCATAGTAGGGCAACTTTACTAACCATCATGCCAAGTTCCTGAATCAACCAATCATTCAATCCTCAACATCAAATCACAAGTAAATTGATTGTTTCAGAAACTTTGCAAGGTGGTTGGCAAAGTTTCCCCACATGATTGGCACTTATAATATTAATTAAAATTGTGTTAGAGCAAAATTTTGTGAATGAGTATTACTATGAGAGCAAAATGCAACTTGTGATTTAAGAAATATTTAAAATGACGGAAATAATTGAAAATTTATGTATAAATACATTTAATATACTTTTATGAACAACATAATTTGTGTTACATTTTAGTTACAAAATTTAATAGATTCTATTTCTTTCGCAATTAAAACAGTTGCTAGACAAATGGCACTAGTAAGTTAGACATTACAAGACATTCACAGATTATAAAAGAATATATTTAAAATATTCTTAAATTTAGTAAAATTTAAAGAAACCTTAAAGAAATTCACAAGTTTAAAATTATTTTATAGAGTTTATATCATTATTTTACAATACTACTTGCAACATTAAACATTGTTGAAATCACACTTTTAACTCAACTGAACAGTATCGAGTATTCTATAAATAACAGTTATCATTAGACAGATATGTAAAAAATACGCAAATAAACTTTAAAAAATATAACATAGGTAAATTCTGAGAACAGTGATCAAATACATTTGCTTGTATGTGCAACATATCAAACACTCAAGAGGATAAATTCTATGACCAATAAGATGTAGATTAATTTATAACATATCAGAAGAAACTGTGAAAAAAGTGATTATAAAACCAAATTGCCCTGTTAAGTTAAACTTCTGTTGAAACAGTTTATAGACACAAATTAATACCAGATTTCCTACTTAATGTTTCTTGAAATTTCCTTAGCCTAACATCAGGAGTGCAACATCAATGCTTCTTAAAATGTAGTACATTTTATTAAGAATAAAGGTAGGGATTTCACATTAAAAATATACACTGTACTATTTTCAGCACTGCTTTGAACACTGCATTAGTAGTACCAGTCAGAATGATCAATACTTGCATTGTAATAACATTGACGATGAGACTAATGTAGTGTTAAATTTTTTTACACTCTATCAGGACTGACTAATGAGAAATACTAATCTGTTTATCAAGTCTTGTTCATTTTAAACCTGCACAACATTTAGAACTAGCAATTAATGTCTACTTAAAAGAAAACAAACCCTAAAGAGAAAATTATATTAAAATGTCTAGTAAAAAGTTTTTTTTTTTAAAGGAACAAAAATTTAAATAAATATAATTTATTTTATTAAATAGCTTTTTTTATTGCAGGAATTTTATCAGATGGATATAGAAGAATATGCAAGAGGAACGAAGAACGCCTCTGTTGTTCCCAAGTTGAGAAATCGCTCGAATGCTATGGGAAGAAACCAGATGCTATTTGACTTTGGTGTACATCCTGCTTTTTTTAATAACAGAGCAATGGTGGAAAGAGCAATAGAAAACATTGAAACCAATTTTGATTTTATTATGGTAGCTGAATATTTTGACGAGTCAGTGGTTCTTCTGAGACATATACTTTGTTGGGATTTAGATGATGTTATAAGTTTAACGATAAATGCCCGTATGGGAAACTATAAAAAGAATCTTACCGAAGAAGCATATAAAAATTTAGAAGAATGGAATTGGGGTGATAAAATGCTGTATGATTATTTTCTTAAAAAATTTAATGAAACTGTAAATGAATTCGGTAAGGAACGATTATATGCTGAAGTGCAAGAACTTCGCACAAGACGGAATGAATGGTTTGAGCACTGTGTTGAGAAAAAAGTTGAGGCAAAAAATTTAACTTCCTATAATATATGGAGCAATAAAGTAGCTGGATATGTACTCAAAGAAAACACACAAAATATAACTTGTGAAGATTTAGTTAAACCTGAAAACTATTTTACATCAGAGATACGGCAGCACCAGCTCATTGAGAGCATTACAAAAGGTGCAACTATTACTAATTATGGACCCATGTCTTTTAGACGGCTTATAGATTTAAAAATGTTGAAAGGCAAGGAACAAGGAATTGCAAGGAATATATTAATGAATCAGTATAAATACAGGAGAAGAAAATTTCCTCATGTAAAAGAATAAACAAGAAATGGACAAAGTATACAAAATTAGAAGATTATTTGGACAAGGGGAAAAATGTGTTACCCGCTTATACAATATAGATTTGGACGATATTTTAAAATGTGAAACTAAGACGATTATGACAATGGAATGTGATTATCCTATGAAATAATATAGAAAAATAAAACTTATACAATTCATATAACTCAACATTGAATAAAATATATTAATTTCTACAATCTTTAATAAATTAAATAAAGTTTATTGAAATCATACAGTATAATAATGCACCATCATATACTATATTTAGTGTAACTATAACAAATATAGCATACACATTAGTTATTAGAAATAAACCTCTTACAGTGTGTGATAATTTCTCTCAGTTCTAGCTTTGTAAAACTTAAAACTGACATAAACTATAGCTAAAAGCCCCAAAGACAGCACAATGCCACCAATAAAACTCGGTGCATCAAAATGGCGCTTTGAAGGAGCAGTTGGTTTTGTTGGCACGGCACTCGAAGTAGAAATTGACGTTGCCTCAGGAGTAGTTTCCGTTAATGGTGAGGGGGACGAAGTTGTAGTAGGGGGAATTGTGGAACTAGCAAGAGCAGTACCTAAAATAAAACAAAACTTAAGTTATAGTCAGGTGGGTTACTTTACCAAGGATTTTTTTAAGAATGACGAGATGAAAAGATGTAGGAACAGTGGAAAAACATAAAAGTTTTGACATAAAACAATAGTTTTCAAAACTCCATAATTCATTGGGAAATAAAGGAATTCTGCAAGTCCAAGAAAAATATTTTCAGAAAGAAAAGAATATCAGTTTATGAACAAAATGAAAATGTAATTAAAAAAAAAAATGCAAATTTTACTTTTAAAAACTTATTAAAGGTGAACACACCAGTTACCGACCATTTGGAAAAAATATTTAAAACTAAAAGCATATAATTATATTTTTAAAAGACCAATCAATGTTAATAAAAGGTTTTTAAAATGTAGATAAATTTTATTTTGCAGTCTAATGCGAGTTCAGTAATCATACATTGTCACTGATCAGAAATTGGTCTTGGAAATTGGTTGGTACATTCACTATGTAAAAATATTTCCTAATTAAAATAAAATATTACTTATCTCTTTTTGAGACACTGGTTGCAAAGTTCAACTACAAATTTAGGAATTTTTTTTTAATAAATTTATCATTGTAATATCAGAACAACGTTAAAAAATAACCCTTTATCAAACAATACACAATAGAAAAATATTTCTCATTTCAAGATAGGCAAAAATGTTCTATTTTAACATATATTTGAAACATTTTAACAAAAAAGTCATCCAAACACCTCAAACGGTTACAATGTAGTAACTAAAAATTCTTGAAGTCCACATTCTAAAATTTATTTATAAATTAAAAAAAAAAAAAACGTAATCTGTTCGGAACATATAACATTGCACAAGTTGTAGTCCTAGTATCAGAAAAGTTGTGACATGCATCACAGATTTCCGCAAAACAAATTTTCGCATACATACTTTTCTAAGACTGAACTACTTTAGAACACTTCTGCAGAATCTTTCTTACTTTTCCCCCAGGTTAAGAAAGTCAGGGGGAGTGCTCTGATAAAAGAAAACCAGATTGTGATGCATGATTACTTACAAGTAGTTGAACAAATGTCTGCATACGCTTATTGAGAGCAGTCAATCCTATTTTGTCAACTCCAGCATACTTTTTCAGTACTTGTGAAATGCCTTGAGAAAATACATTACCTTACTAGATGACGCCACAATTACTATGATATTGGTAACTAAAAATCAATTTACTTTGTCGATTACTATTTTTTAGCTTCACATGTTTTTTTTTCAGTTTTGATTGAGTTTGTTAGACATTTGCCAATTATCAGTTAACAACAGCTGCCGATTGTACCGAAAATCAGCATTTTAGCACGATGCTTTTTCGGATTTTAAAGACAAAGTTGTTTTACATAATTGGAGCCAGTTACCTCGTTTTGGAAAACGTGTTTCTTTAGTTTTAATCTTTTTTAATAATTTTTTTTACTGTCAATTGTCAATTAGTGATGATCGGTTTGTGAGAAATCGGCACTTTGATAGTTTCACCATCTTTATAAATTGAAATATTTGAACATTCCTGAGGATATTGTGTGCATTCTAGTATTTAAAAAAAACTTATACTGCAAAATATTTGATTATTTTATTTAATGATTTTTTTTTTCTTTCGATTTTAAATGAGTTTGTACTTTAGCAATAGAATTTCACTCATTATGCCATTTTTAAATGAAAAATAAAACATGATTTATTAGAATGGCCTGTTATGCAGCATATTAACATAATCTAGCACTTAAACATGGCACAAGAATAAATAAACATGACTAACAAAGTATTAATATTGGTAAGATTTCCCCCTTTAAGCATAATTGTTATACTACTTGCAATCTGAATGAATATAAAATTGTTAAAATCCATGTATTGGACGAAAATAATTTATTTGAAAGCAATCTGTAAATAGAAAAATATAAATGGTAATTGCAAATGATATCCCTTTTCGATGGTTTAATGTGATATTTTAAAGCTATATTTTACATAACTATTGGAATCTCATTCCATTTTTTTTTTTAAATTATCAACAAACTTGTGATCAGTCAAATAAAAAAAAACTGAAAGTTTATTACTATGCTGATTAATAAATGCATTAGTTAGCTAAACTTAGCCATTCAATTAAATAAAATTCATGAATTTCAAAGAAGTCAAGAAATTTTTTTATGCTAGACCAACATAACCCTCTTGAAAGATTATAGGAAGTATTTAAACTAATGAGAAAAACTAATTTAAACTAATAAGAAAAAATACTGTATTTTTGAAAGACTAATAAGTGACAGCAGCATGTTTTATCCGACAATATTTTGTACCTGGTCTCATATATTTTAGATCAATCAAATGTGTGACGAAAATAATTTACTTTTTAAGATATGTGAACAATATACCCAGCAAACATTGGAGTTATGGCAAACTGTTGGCCCAGTGCTGCCAGTGATGGCCACTGCTGGCCATTGGCCAGCCGTGCACTAGCCCAGTAAACGGCCAGTACTGGATCTTGCGGTTACGGAAATATAGGGGAAAAAAATTAATGGCCCAATAATGGCTGGCCGTTACCAGCCCACTACTGAAATTCAAGTACTAGCCCTTTACTGCTCAGCCACAACTTTTGCGTCAGTCGGAATAAAATTTTGAAACGGAAGTGCTTATTGAATATATAATAGATAATTCATCAAAGTTTGTTTTAATATGTGCTGAACCCTTCATAATTGTCAGTATAGCTGCCCAGTATTAAATTTATATTATAAAGATTTCATCGTGTTACTTTTCTTTAATATAAAATAAAAAATAATATAAAATGTTTAAAAATGTTTGGACAAAATAAATTTAAATATTGGTCAGCCGTGCACTAGCCCAGCAAATGGCCAGTATTGTATCTTGTGGTAACGGAAATTTATACGGAAAAAAATGTAATGGCCCAATAATGGCTGGTCGTTACCAGCCCACTACTGGATTTCAAGTGCTATAAAAGTGTTATAAAAATTAATGCATTCTTTATCTGAATGGCTGGACATTCGTATAAAAAATCTTATAACAAATGCTAGTAAAATGTTTAATTATTTGTTTAAAAAAAATATTAAACCTTTTAAAACAAAAATAATTATTATATTTTGAATAGTAATTCTGTCGGAACAAACACAATATAATATTTTTTTTTTAATTAGTCAATAAATTAAAACACTTATGCTTTCGTAAAACTGATACTTGTAAAATTTATATATTTTTGCTTAATATTAAAGTTGCTTTAATATGAATGGAAAATAAGTATTAATTGATTTTAATTTTCAACGATAGATGGGGTTGTTTATTTTAGTCTAGTTGCTGTTTTGTAGTCCGTCCTTGTAAATCCATCCCCCCTGCCTCCCCCCCCCCCCTCTCCCCCCCAGCTCCCTTCCCATGCAAGGGGTTCTTGCCTTTGTGGAGAGAAGAAAGCCTTGGTTGTAAATGAAACAAGCGTACAAGGTTTGTCGCGTCTCTGGTCTGATAGTTGGTGACTTCAGGCGTTTCTGAGTACTGCCCTGCCTTCTGAGAATAATAGGGGAGAAGACTGAATAGAAGGTTTGCTTGCCCATAAAACGAACCATTCGAACACAATCGGTCAACGAATATTTTTTTCAGATTATTTACTTCGAACACTTTTGAAAGTGTTTTGATGTAATGAAAACCATACATTCTTCCAAAATAAAAACACTTAGTGAAGTAGTTTGAATTCCAATTTGCATGGAAACCTTATATTATATTAGTATTTTAAAAATTGCACATTTTTGTTGCACAAAAAATCCCTCTTCATTGATGAAAAACACATGTATCAATTTTGCTATTCACTAGTTTTAATACTGACGGTGCAATAATATATCAAAGAAAAAAATATCGCATTCTTCCAATTGTAAATTCATCATATTTAACGAAATTATTTGGGTGCCAAAATAGAATTTTAAAAATGCACTGCATCAATATTTTCTATTAAAGTTTTTTTCAAATAAAATATTTTTTGAATTTCAATTAAATGTTTCTGAAGTGAAACGTCTTTAAAATCAGGTACATGGGGTATAAAGATAGAAACACCAAATTAAACGTTTGTGGTTTTTGTCCACTCCGCCATAACATAAAATTTTTAATTAAAAAAATCATTTTATACAAAAATAATTTAGGGGAATTGTCTTTTAAAAAAAATATTTTTAGGAAAATCTTCGTATAGTACATAAAAATTGTTCAAATAATTTCATTCATTCATATTTTTGTTACCTAAATAAAAGGTTTATAAATTTGTTCATATTGTTAAGTGCTAATAATTTTCCAAATATGATTAAAGATATAAAATAAAAATTTCTAATTAATTAATAGAAGTTTCTTTTGGGCAGTATTAATGTATTTATACTTGAATAAAGTTAAAATTGTGTTTAAAAAAAGCATATTCGATTAAAGTAACGACGACGTAAATAAATATCGGAAAACTCATTAGAAGAGTAATCGGGGTTTGAACCGGGGACCTACACAACCGAAGGCGCACATTTTACCACAGGACTACCAGATCGCTAGGAGAAAATCAAAAATAACCTGTTTTGTGTAAATTATCAAAGCTAACTGGCGGCAATATTGACGCTATATTTCTTAAGTGTAATCAAATATAGTAATCTACTAGCATCGTCAAATTTTGGTAATTCATCACAAAACAAATGATGGTTTATGATAATTATGAATATGGATCACAATTTCATGTAAAAATTATGAAAATATATTAATAATTAAACCAGTTATAGGATTAAACAGCGCTTTAGATTAGGGATAACGCGCTGTTACCACGTTCAACAAGTATTCGCAGAATCTAAACTGTGTGAATGGATATTCAATCATATATCAAAGTAAACAATAACATAACAAAATATTGATGGGCCCACATGTAGGAAGACTTGACCTTAATTTATCATATGACTATTTAACGAAAATATTCATGATTTTTAGCAGACAATGTATTTGATGCAAGTTTCACCATTTGAATGCAATTGTATTGGGCAGTGTGAAATTGAAAACGTTCGTTAGTTGGGATTATTAAAGGCAAATGATTATAAACTATTAAATGATACATGAATTTGCTTAATATTTTCTCAAAATGTCGATAATAACAATACTCATTATTTAATAAAAAAAATTACTAACATTTTTTAATTAAATGATTTTTTTTTTAAATTGTCATGCGCCTTTAATTTTGAATAAAATATTAATTAATTTAAGAATATAAAACTTTGAATAACTGAAGATTAAAGGTTTCCGGGCTGTGTGTTTATATCAGAAAATAATTTTATAAATAAAATATAAACTGTACAAACGTGATTAAGTTTCAATTAATAAAGAACGTTATTTCCATAAAAACAAAATGTCAATTGATAATACATTTTCTAATCAATTAACAAAACTTAAGTGTTAAAATAATCGCTTACTTCATATTGTTCGATTTCATATTACATCTAAAAAATTTATAAACATTACAAACAGAAACGTTTAAATAAAATTTAGATTTGAAAAATGGTTTGAGAAAATTTTACATTGATGGTATTAGCAATATTAATCTAAAAAATAAAATTAATAAAATATTATTAAACTAATAAAGTAACAATTAACCAAGATAATTCAGTTTTTTAACATGCGTTTTGTTTTTATTAAATATTGAAAGTTTTAAATTTTTTATAGGTTCCCGAAGTGTCGAAAAAGTGGCAATAAGCATTCGATTAAAATAAAAGAGGGGTTCGAATGACAACAGTCTGTGTAGAGATCTCACAATTAAAAGATTGTCAAATACGTTCCTGTTCAAAGTAATCCTCCCTTTAGAGGGGACTTGTGCGCATTAAATCTGTCGTGGTAAAAAGTCCTCACTCCTACATCACGTGCGTGGGGTACCATATCGGGTGTTGTCATAGTCGTCTATACATGGTTTAAAATTACAAGGCAGTGTTCACAAGTCTTTCCTTCGGGATTGATTCAGAATTGTCATCAACAGTCCATATAGCTCATGTATGGCCTTATTTCAACCAACCACACAACCCAAGTCTTCCCTTTCTGTTAGATCCTGAACCATCGCCAACAGCCCATTGCACAGCTGTATTCCGAAGTTAATTCATTGGTAATTATTGAAAAGTAATTATTAATCTATAAATTATTCTCAAAATTATATATTTTTATTACTGTGCATTGTATTCTAAACTTTCTTTTAGTACAAAATATTATTTCGAGATATCAATTTTGTTGATGAGGAAAAAGTAAACACTTCTACTTTTACTACAAGACGCGGTAATCTTTGTAAAAATGGCGTTAGTGTTCTATGGGTTAGTGTAAAGTCAAACACAAAAATAAATGTAAGTATATATATCTTCCGTTATTTTTTTCTTTTTTGAAGTCTGCTATTATCTCCTGAAAAATAAATTAGGTTTTATTACACTTTCCGGTGTTATTTTTTATTCATTGCATGGCAGATTTTTCATACATCAGATTTAGAGTTTCGATCTTATTCTGCTATTCAAATGGTATAATGTGGAGGGATTAGAGGTATGTAGAGGATTATAGGTTATGTATTCAAGTTATAGAAATCATTGCTTAATTGGGAGTGTCGAAAGCATTTTTTATAGGGTAATAGATAAATGGAATAATTTGTATGATTATGTTAATTTTTCAGGAATGACTAGTTTTGAAAGGCAATTGGATCTGAATTGGACATGAAAAAAACATAGTTTTTGTTGTAGAAAGCGTTATATTTTCTTTCTGGTGTATCATCAATATTATGATGTATATTATAGATTTAAAATGGTATAAATCACAAAAAATTGGAAAATGAACCAACACTATTTCCCATTACTAGACATCTAACATTTGGCCAAGGGGTGTGGCTCTAAGTTCAATAGGTTGCCCAATAATAGATTTTTTTTACTAATTACAAGCAAATGATTTTTTAAATCTGATTTTTTTCTAAATTCTGCTTTTATGAGAGCTATTCGACATATGAGCCGAATATAAACTGAAAATTCGTCTCACCCCTATATATAATGTAATTAGAAGGCCCAGTGCAATAAAATGCCCAGTAGAGCATTTTATTGTAGATTGCAAGAAAGCATGATTACCAAGTTTAACTCCTGTCTTGTGATTATATTTCAAAACTTTAATTATATAAATATACTTTTATTTAGACAATGGATCTGACTGAGAGATGGATTGAAGAGACCTGAATCAAACAGTCGAGGGCCTGCTGAGTTGTTGCCTAAATTACAAGGTAAATTTTTCTTTTCGGATATATCCTGTATATAAAAAAATATGTGTATAATGTGTATATAAAAAAATTTCTTCTATTTTTACAAAGCCGCTTAACATATAAAGGTAGTGAAGCAGATTACCATGAAAATTCAATGAAGTACAATTAATATACTAATAACAAAGAATAGAAATAACACTTTCTGTCTTAACTAGTTAATTGTATCAACAAACTTGCTAAATTATAAAATTAGGCACTATATATATTGTATATTAGTAGTAAAATTTACTTATTCATTCACAGGTGGTTTATTAATACAATTCTTAATAGTTAAGGCAGAAAGTGTTATTTCTATTTTATATTAGTATATTAACTGTACTACATTGGATTTTCATTGGCTTTTGTAGTGCGTGTGTCGTTGTGTTTGTCAAATCATAAAACATAAATCTTACTAGATAATACAAATTTTTGCTGAAAACTGAATATAATTGCAACTGATTATTTAGTTCCGAAGGACAAATAATATATCTAAAATTTAAACTTTTTATTTTATTTGACCTGTTTAATTATATGGTTATTATATGCTAAATTTCCTACTCTCTCCCTCCCAGATTCATAATAAAATATAGAAATTTTTCAAAATTCAATAGTTGAAATAATTTATTGTTTGAGAATATTCTCATTAATATTAAGAATAATTCATATTAATGAAAGCAAGTAAGCTAAATTATAAAATTAGACACATCAACCGAATTCTAACGAAAAAAAATTCAGAAAAATTACTCTTTTTATATCATAATTTACCAATCTTAAAAAAAAATGCTTAATTTTATTATTTTTTCCCCTCATATTATAAAAATGTTCTGAAAAATATTAAAAAAAAACCCAACTCTTTGATTAAACTTTTTTCTTCAAATTTTTCAATATTTTGTTATTTTTATATATATTTATCTTTTATTTCTCTGTGTTTTATTTCAGGCCGGATGCACTACAAGATAATTGCCTGGATGCTGTGCTGTCTGGATGTCCGTTGAATCCCCACTATTCCTCGAATACAGGAGTTCTCAATATGTCCACGAGAGGGTCTAAATAGACCACAAAGGTCAGATGTTATTTTTTTTAAGCACATTCTTTATTGAATACAAAAAAGTATTTAAATAGCAAATCAACATTTATTTTAAAGGAACATAATTATAGGCATTGTGACCTTATTTTTTAACTTGATATCTTGTACAGGGTTTGTACAGTCCTTGGAAGTTCTTATAAACTCTTTATTTTCGTTTCAAGTTTGTAAGGGTCCTAAAGTACTTTAAACTTCTTGTTTTTGTCCAAAGGGTCCTTAGAAACTTTCAAGTAGCCGAAGGCTCTTAGAAGTCCTTAAAATGACTAACCTCTATTAAAAATGTTGATTCTTAATGTAAACACAACTTGATACAAAATTGGAATAGGAAAATTTTTAATAGTATTTTATGTTTAAGAATACCAAACTATCTAAATTCTAAATAGAACAAAATGGACAAAATTATATTACACATAAAAGAAAGCAAGGAGAACCAATTATTTTTTTTCAAAGGGTTCCAATTAGCCGTAACTCCTAGCTGGAATTTTTCTGAATGATCTGTAGATAATTATACTTAAAACAATCCCAGGAATGAAAGAATGGAAAGTCAAACATATAATGTACATGGATAAATAAATTTTTATTTTATTTGAATATTTCTTCATATGTGTTTGACTTTCTATTCTTTCGTTCCTGGGATTTCTAAGTTTATCTGTTTTAGGTTTAATATCTACAGATCATTCCGAAAACTCCTAGATGAAGGGAACCCGTAATTCCGTTGGAAAAAGAAAATAGTCGATTCACCTAGTTTTCTCTTGTTTGTAATTTAAATCTTGTCCATTTTATCCAAAGTAAAAATTTAGATGTTTTGACTTATTTACAATATTCTTAAATATAAAATACTATTTTAACTTTTTCATATTCAAATTTTGTATTACATGAACGCAATCTATTAGTAACTGAAACTTCAGAACATACTATAGATTTGTGTGGTTAGGTTTATATTATAAAATTATAGGAATTTTCTTGCAATAATATTAAAAACGTATTTTGGATAGAAAACCAACTGGTTCGTTGCACTTTATATCTTTTAGTTGATTGTGCCTATTTTTCTCTTTTGTAAATTTATTTTAATATTATTTTACTAAGAAGCCTATTTGAAATTTTATACTTAACTTTTCATTAAAAATGTATACAAGTTTGCATTAATGTCCTTATAAAGTGCTTTTAAAGTCCTTAGAAACTCGTAATTTTTATTTTCAAATTTATTCAGATGTATTGAATTGTGCCAATATAATATTTGACACTAGAATTCTTTTTAGTACTTTTAGGAAGTGATGATTCATGCTTTGTCTAATTTTTAATTTAATGGTCCATAGCCATCTAAAGGGGAACCATTGCTCTAATAGTTCACTTTCATAGTCTTCTTGCAAGTTTTCTGTGCTCAATTTTAAATATTGGAAACATTTTATTTTGCAAAGAAATTGCTATTTAACCACCCAACTACAAAACAATATAAATAAAATTTGTATTTTATCCAAATTTTCTTGGAAAAGGCTGTTATTTTTTTTTATTTAACACAATATAATTCAAAATCTTTTTAATGTTATACAGAGTAATTTATCATTTGGCATGAAAAAATATTGTTTAGGTTTGAATTTTTAAATGTTGAGAGGTATAAATTGTGAATGATTTGCTGAAAAGTTATAAAAGCATATTAAAAACTAATTGTTGATATAGCTTATACAATGTTAATAGATTTTTTTTAATGAAATATAATTTTAATATTACTTATAAATTTAATTTTACATGTTATGCATGACAAAAAAATTCTTTAAATATCCCCTAGAAAATATTTCTTTTGTTTGAGAACTTATAAAAAATATTTTCAGTTGTATATTAAATTATTATAATATTACCTATAACACTACTACAGTATAAAAACAAAAAATATCATCTACCAACATTTATTTACTGATTTGGGTTGAAAATAGTAACTAAAATATTTGTGAAGTTTTAAATATTTGTTTCTTATTAAAAATTAATAGGGTTTCATAAAATTAAATTTGTAGTAAAATATATGATATAATTAATGATTTTGTTTATTTTGCAGTATTTGTTCTTAAAAGAATTTAACTTCAAAAAATAACATTAGACCTTCAAACAAAAGTTTATAACAAAAATGACTCTTTATGTAAATAAACAGTTTAGTTTTAATTATCAAATTTAAATAATAAGACATTTGAAAATCGGTTTATTTTATAAATGATATTTTTGCACATTCAAACTTTTATTAATTTAAAATATATTATTTTATGTGACATTGTTGTTCCTTTTTAGATCCTATTGGTCAGAATAAGTTATTGCTGATGCAAATACAGATAAGAAGTGGCTATCCAGAACAGAGAAGTTGAAATAGTGTGTCTGCACTCGATTGAAATAGTTCTGTTTAATAAAAATATCATTTGAGTATATATTTTGCATCTTCAATTTATTGCTTTAAAAAAATTGTACACTTAGTTTCATTGCTAGATTAACAAATTAATATGTTGCAGTTTTAAATTGGAGCCTGTGATTAGATATTGTTGTTTACAATAGTTGAAAAAAAAATTAGCATAAATTTCCCATAGGAAAAATTGCAGTGAAAAATTTAATGGTAATGTATAATTTTATAAGCTCAGTATAAATTGCACTGGTACAGTATTCGAACAATGCAGTAAGGCTAAATAAGCCATATAAGCTGCATTGGCAGAATATTGTACAAATGCAGTAGAGCTATATAAGCTGCATTGGCAGAATATTGGGCCAATGCAGTAGAGCTAGATAAGCTGTGTTGGCAGAATACTGGGCCAATGCAGTAGAGCTAGATAAGCTGTGTTGGCAGAATACTGGGCCAATGCAGTAGAGCAGGAATACATGTATACTAAACCTTTATTGGTAAGATACTGGGACAATGCTGGCCAACGTAATGTTCAGGGATTTCTATAGTGGCCCAATTCTGGGCCAGTATTGTAAGGCCGAATTTTAAAATAATCAGTACTGGCGAATTGCTGGGCTAGTACTGTAACCCCAAACATCCTTTTTGACAGTATTGGCATATTATTGGCCCAACGCCGTGAAATCCGCGACTTACGGCATGTCAGTATTGGCCAAGTGTTGGCCCGTAATTACGGGCCAGTACTGGCGAGGGCGGACACGTTTGTTACGACGCCATCATGGCCAGCCTGTATTGGGCCACTACTGGGATTTGTGGCAAACCGGTATTGGCCCATCACTGGGCGAGTAGAACATTGTTTGCTGGGTACCATTCAGAGCCTAATGTTAATTTAAAAGCAGAATATATAATTGTAACATCACATATTTTAATCCCGAAACAGTTATTTCATAATTTTGTATTTGATGTAAAAAAAAAAGTCTATGCGATACCTTACACTTGTTATATTAAAAAACATGTTTCAAATAAAAAAAAAAACCTTGAGATATATGCACGCAATATGCAAGTCAGATCCATTTAAAACAAAGAAAGTTAATATATTAGCGGTATAAGATACTAGTACACAAAGTACCACTGCACCTCTATCTCTTTGACTTAACTACGATTAAGTATGTATCACATGGTTCAAGAACCGTTTAAACACACACAAACAAAATTTTAAACATTCATAGGTAGAGTTTTCTATATGCCTATGGCAACTTCCTCTAAAATTAAATGCTAAATATAAAAATTTCATATAATAAATGTATCCTACCCATTTAAGCATATGTCATTAAATTAGACTAAGTGAATTTAAGTAATTATCCATAAATTTAAAACTTATTCTAACACCTATTTACCATTCAATTTTGGGTACCATTCTAGGTATAGTGCTAAAAAAATACAATTAATGTAGAATGAAGAAATAGGGTTACATTTGTTTGCTAAAAAGAGTAGCACTTAAATAAGATTAAAAAGTATTAGCACATACAATACTAAACCAGTACCAGTGCCATTTGAATGCTTATTTATCTTAACATGATGCATTTTCACACAATTAAACTTTTGAAATTTTGTACGTTATATGTGTAAAGCAAGCAATATTAATATAAACTAATATACTTATTTTTATGTGAAAATTTTCAATTTTAAACTAAAGTAAACAATTTCTCAAATTGAAGAAAGATTAAACAAATACTCACAGTTAGTTTGAGAGAAAATTACATCAGAGCAATTGCTAGAACGACTTTTACAACATACTGGTTCTAAAAAAAAAATAAGCAATTGAAATAATATGAATAGTAAATCCTTAAAATCTATATTTTATTAACTAAATAAATAATTATAAAACACAAAGACCAACATTTTACATTTTAGTTAAGAAGAGCAAATTACTGTTTACATATAATTCAAATATTAGTAGGCACATATAACTGTGGAAAAAAATTAACTGCTGATAAGGAATACAATTCCTACTATAAAAAGGAGGAAAAGAAAAACATTAAAGAGTAGTCATTTAATTAGGTAAAATGGAAAAATCTTCATGTGCAGTAGACACAGTAGGAACTTATAAGTATTTTTAAATAGACAATACAAGAATAATATGCAGCAGAACATCCGATTTTCATTTTGAACCTCTTACAAAACCTTACATAGTATGAAATGATAAACAAAACTTGACAAATTTAGAGAAAATAATAACCTTTATTTCTTACAAACAGCAATAAATATATGCCCAACTTTACCAAATATTTTTTGCTATAAATAGCTAAAAAAGAATTTAGTAGTTGCTTGAAGGTATATATATTAAAAAAAACCTTTCTAGTTATGACTCAACATATGGAAAATAGTGATGAGCATTGAAAAAAATAAAGGTATAAAAAAAATTACCGCTTAACAATATCTTGTTACTTTTTAACTACTATTTATTATGCTACTATTTGGTACTCAATTTTATGATTAGTTGGTATAACAAGCAGTCACTTAAATACGTAATTAATTTTTTTTTTATTATATTATACACTGATTTTTTTTATTCCAAATAATCGCTTATTTTCAATACAAAAGATTTAAAGAACATTTCCATGTCCATTATTTAGGTTTAAAATAATATATATGAAACAAGGTGAAGTTAACAATTAAAGACTTTAATAAATAAATAGACAACATATGTTGGCAAAATTTGACTTTTTTTCATACATTCAACATTTTAGGTTTTGATTACATATAAAGTTCAACTGTACTAATGTCAAGAAAAGTCCTTACAAAAACAAGACAAGTGGGAAATAATAAAAACAGTCATGTTTCAACTTACTTCACATTCTTCTTCAGTTTAGTATTATTAATAAGATAAAAACTCGTCTTATGGAACATTGCGTTAAGAATTTTAAAATACAAATACAACGTTAAAATATGCAATAAAAATCCATCAAATCCGGACATGTTTCAGGAGATACATCTCCCTTCATCAGCAGAAAATGAAAAGTCTGTGTGCAGTAGAATAGAAATAAACCCAGAATTGAAAGTGTTGCCAAAGAACAAAAAACTATCTCAATCAGTTGGAATTAACTATTGTGTGCCAACAAGCGGTAAATACTGGGACTGCAAATGTTTGATTGACAATCGAATCAATATTGCTAAAAATATGAAATGCCTCCAGGAAGTCAAGTTCAACTGGAGATTTGGGTTTGCAAATTAAATGTGGGTTAGAAAAATTAAATATATGACCATGTTCCCAAGAGTGCTTGGCAATGGAGGACTTCTTTATTTCTTGTTTCACAGTATGTACTTGGTGCTCCTTAATGCGAAATCTTAATGCACTCTCTTTGTTTGGTGGTTCGGCATTCATCTCGGTAGGTTCGACATACGTTCGATTTTTTTACCTCTCAATAAGATCACCTTCACACAACTTAATGACCCTATTGACGACCTTAATAACGGGGGAATATATAGTATTTCATGTCAATGTGGAATATCATATATCGGCCAAACAAAGAGAGCATTAATATTTTGCATTAAGGAGCACCAAGCACATACTGTTAAATAAGAAATAAAGAAGTCCTTCATTGCCAAGCACTCTTGGGAACATGGTCATATATTTAATTTTTCTAATCCACATTTAATTTGCAAACCCAAATCTCCAGTTGAACTTAACTTCCAGGAGGCATTTCATATTTTTCGCAATATTGATTCAATTGTCAATGAAACATTTGCGGTCCCAGTATTGCCGGCTTGTTGGCACACAATAGTTAACTCCAACCGATTGAGATTGTTTTTTAGCAATAGTTTCAATTCTGGGTTTATTTCTATTCTAATGCACACAGACTTTTCATTTTCTGCTGATGAAAAGAGATGCATCTCCAGAAACATGTCCGGATTTGATGGATATTTATTGCATATTTTAACGTTGTATTTTAAAATAGTATTATTAATGCTGTACACAAGATGTCACATATAAATTTTAATTACATTTTTGCACAAAAACAATACTAAGTTAAATTTACATATTGATGTCAAACATACATATTTCAATAAATTGTGTCTCTTTCATCAGAAAATATTTCAAGATGTCTTAAAAACGCTTACCATTTTGCAGAGTCACACAAAAAGTGTAATTTCTTTCAAAGCAACTTTCACAAGTGTCATTAAGACATTCTGGCTCAGCAGCTAAATAAATAAGCAGTAAACAATTTCACGTTATTTAATAGTATCTACTTAAGACTGTCCTAAAATTATAGACTATAAGCTAGAATAGTATCTGATTTTCAGCTTACACATGCATTAAAGCAATAAAAATGACAACCTGGAAAAGACATAACGAGGGAGATTGTTTGGGGAGGCGACTACCAGAGAATCCAAGGGGTATGGAATTTTATTGAATGAAAAATGAATTTACACACACTTACAACTAACACAATTAACTTGCAATTAACCTACTAACTCTCTCGCATAATGTTGCGAGTTTGCAGGTCTGGAAATTTATTATTCAACTTTGTTTATGTAACATATCGTGGTTGACAGTGCAAAAGGTTGTATTTAAAAAAAATCTTTTTTTTATCAATTAATGCTATATGTTGCGTTTTGTGATTTCTACCTGTTGTCAAAATCCTTGATGTCATCAGCTAATCCAATAAAAAAGATACAGTTTTATAAGAAATAGTTCTATAATAGAATCGTCATAAGGAAACAATTTTTTTTTTTGCTCTATTTGAAAAGTGCTAGGGTTAGACATACAACCTTTTGATCCTTCAAAATTCCAGAACTTGAAACATTTATTTTAGCATAATAAGTTAAATTCATTTAAACTTGAGTTACTATGATGCTAAAATCAGTGTTCACTTCAAGCATTTTTTGAAGAGCGCCCCTCCCTTTTTTCAACTCGATAGCGCCCACATGCTCTTTTTTCAAAAATGTTGCCCTCTTTTGAATAAATTCCGCCCCTATCATTTTCAGTCAAGCACAAGCGTCCTTGCTTCTCTATGTCTTTAAAAAAGACATTGATTTAAAATTTCTTTTTATGTGAATTCTAATTAAGTGAATTATGTCAGTTGAAAAGTAAACTTTTTTTTAATTATGCCGATTGCATAATCATGATTATTTTGCCGTAGTTTCGAGCACGGGGCATTCCATGAATCCTATTTGTTGCTCGAACATGCAATACTATATGTTTGTTTTTTCTGGGTTATTCCACATTAGTTATTTTATTACCAAAGTTTGGATTTAAGTAGCCTTTTCATCAATTTTGTAAGGGGTCTGATTAGGTCTATTTATTGATTTGGTTTTTAGCAAAAACATTAATTTTTAAATGTCAAATTTTGGATTTTAAGTAGCACTATCTTCATAAAGAGACATCAGTTTTGTACGGGTCTTTCCTTTGTGATAAGCCCCGAACCGTTGCCAATAGCCCAATATGAATCTCTAGCGCAATGCCATTTGATAAATCAGAACATCGCAGGAAGGCTGCACAGTGGGCTATTGGCTGTGGTTCTGGATATATCCCGGAAAAAAAGACACCAGAACACTGCCTAGTAATTTTGAACCATGGAATATGACGAGGAGCACACCGGATTATTTTTGGCACGCAATGTTTTTTCCTCATATCAGATCGCTACACTCAAGCAAAGAATCGCATACCCATTCCTCCGGACACGTGCCTTTTAAAAACAAGAAGTGCCTTTTAACAACTGCGGTGCCCTTTTACTGTCAGCAGCGTCCTACCCCTTTTTATTTCTAGAGTGAACACTTCTAAAATAAACAAAAAATTTTATTTGTTATCTTCCTTTCAGCTCATTTTGTAGATCCGACAAAGTATTTTGAAGACTCAATGAAATGAAATTTCATTTTAAATTAGATTGTGCAATATAAAACATATTTAATTTTTATTTACTAGGAAGTAAACTGCAAGACCGAACCAGTGGCGTAAAGTTTCTGGCTAGGACTCTCCTAGGAAGAATAATATTTTGGGCCTCTAAATTGTAAATAATTTGTCTTCAACGGGTTCCTTACGGGTCTGGGCATCTTCATATTGCAAATCCCTACAGACAAATAAGTTATGCCACTGGACCAAACCAAAATATTTTATATTCATTACATATTTTATATTCATATACCTTCTATTGACTTTTTAAAAAAACATTTTGACTTGCAGATTTTTTACATACAGAAATATAAAAGATTCTCTTAAACTTGTATAGCAATAACTTATACATTTCAAGGGGATTATGACAATACAACGTCTATCACAAATTGAGTTGAGTTTTAGTAAGTTTCTTGGGACAAATATGACCTATCGACGGGAAGTAGTAGAAAATGTTATGACTTATGTTATCTAGGTATTCAGTTGGACAACACAAAATTTAAGGTTGCTCGTATTTTGGTAATGGGATACGTCCACAGGAACATCATTGTTTGATGTTTATCTTTTTATACAAAAAGTCTAAATCAACATTTATTTACTCAAATGAAAGAAACCAACCTACCCATTGGAGTCCCATTTTAAAAGTTTCATATGCTTTCTTTTATTAATATAGTAAGTATTTTTGTGGCGACATTGTTAATCTTTCAATCAAACACACAGTTAAACTCATAAAAAATATATATTTTATGAGTTTAACTGCGTGTTTGGAACAAAAAAATTGCAGGTGGAATACTTCCATTATCAGATTTAAAAAGGTGTTATTTTCATTTCTGCACACTTTTATAAAAGTATTGTTGTAGTTTTACTAAAAAATAGTTAGTGAAACAAATACAAGCTCAACTAAACTTTTATTAGTTGAAGAAAGACAAGTAATTTCACTAACAATAATTAAGTTTTTTAAATATTTTTTTAATAATTTAATTTAAAATGTAGTATAGGACACTTCCTGGCGTGTTTTTCTTTTTGTGACGAAAATGGCCGATAAAATGATGACCCCAACATGTTACAACTCTCCTACAATTTTAAGAGCATGTATTGTGTGTTAATGTCATAGACTTCTACTGTTGATTTATAGCATCGGTCAATTATGATCTTTAGCTTCTCACTACTCAGGATAGCAGCTGGTACCTCCTTCAAATTCGGATTGGGGATATCTTTACCTCCAATCCACCACTTTATGGCACCTAGCTTTGATTGCATGAATCATAAATAAAAAGTTGCATTAAATCCTCTGCAGGCTATTACGCTACCTGTAATTTGGTTTGGTTAATTAACGTCGCACTAGAGCTGCACAGTGGGCTATTGGCGACCGTTCAGGGTCTATCTCGAAGGAAAGACCCGGGAAGGATGCCTCGTTATTTTAGAACCATGGTCAGATGACGAGGAAACACCTGAACTGGCATCCAACGGCTTCAATAGACGTCTAGACTTTGGACCCTGATCAGATTTATCGTGCACCAGTCCGTTAATTTTTGCGGATGTTCTGGACGACTTTTCTAGTATTTTGTAGCGAAGCTGGCAACCCTCCGATCACAAGATCACTACTTTTTACTTTTCTTTGTCAAGTCCATTGCCTGACATCGTATTCGTAGCTGACACCTTTAACCGCTCGGCCACGGAGGCCACTACGCTACCTGTAGAGTTGCCGGATTGGAAGCCATGCAAAGAATTGGAAACCTAAGAAGTGAGAGGGGTTGCTATAAACCACATTTATCTTGATAATCCATGCCAAAAAAGTGTCATAATACACCTATATCTTGTATTTATCAAAATAATTATTGACCCTTGAATTTTATTTAGTACAATTAGAAAAATAGTGATTGCCGCTTTTTTTAAACTTTTAATTTGGTGGTTAGAATGTGTAAATCTTTTTAGAATTATTCGTTACCTATGGAGAAACAATGAATGAATTTTGATGAGACATTCACTAATGAAAACTAAGATTTCGTCTTATAAACAGACTACTTTTATCCCAATCTCAGATTTCTGTTAAATATAATAGGAAATGACTTAAATTAGCTTTGGACTATGACAGAGCAGTATGCTAACAGAAGTACAGGAAAATTAATATATAACATAAAAGTACAAAATATAAATTTTTAGTACCATTTAACCCTATGAGTAGTAACAAAAATGTAAAAAAAATAGTTTATTTTATATTTTCAATACTACATAATATACATTTTCTAATTTAATTTTAAAAGATTAGCTTTTAAAATGGCCCCCAAATGAATTAGATTTGAAAAATATTTTAACATAGAATATTTGTAAAGGCATTGCTGGAAAAACCGAAGAGCAAACAATCTAAACATGTTTAGATCAAAATTTCAAAAAATGAGATTATTACATCACTGAATTCGATTCCGAAGTATCTATGGATGTAAACCTATTTCTTTAGCCAAAAATGTTTTTTCTCAATGAAATAAACTTTCAAATATTTGAATTTGCACAAGTCAATGCATTTAGGAAAAGTTTTTTGCATTTTCCGACAATGTGACAAAACACGTTTTGATTGTTTACTTCTTGCCTGGAGATCCAGATGTCTATAGGTACATAAAATCCTCTTAGAAGGTTAAGATATGGGACAATGCAAAAAAAAAATTAAATTTTTGTGACAAGGCAGGTTTTTTGAAGAACATTTAGGCATTACAAAACTGCTAATTTCCTGCAATTTTTTTTTAAGGTGTAATGCAGAAAAGGGTTAGTCTGTCTTATACGGTCGCCCTTGGCGACTTTTCTGAAAATCGTATAGTCACAAGGATAAAACATTGCTTGGCGACAATAACCGGTTTGGTTACCAATAAAAAAATTCCTCCATTTTCTCCCTGCATCACGTTTGGCGCAGGGTTGCCAGATTTGGCGAAAAATCAGGACGACCGTGAAAGGCAGATTAACCCAGAAAAGTTTATAAATGAAGGAAATTGTTTTGAAAAACTTAATTTTTATAAAGTTTAAAAAAAATTAGCGAGGAAATTTCAAACTAAAAGCATATCGATTCTTAAAACATGTGTTTTTCATTTCATAAAAAAATTAAACACCTGTTTTTTTAAGCTTGCACATTTTAGCAGTTAAAGAAATCCATTGTCTAGATTTAACTTTTTAACAAAATTAAAAATTCGTTTCCAAACTTAAAAATTTAGGAATTCTATATTCCAACTTTGAAAGTTAAGAAGATTACAAAATTCAAACTAGTGAGCATGACTTCTTTTCATGAAGTTTTAAAAATTTTAATAGATTTAAAATTGACTGAAATATCAGAAACTTAAATGCATTGACTTAAAGACTGTACATAAAAACATAATTCATTAATTTTATTAATTGTAATATTCAATTTATAATTAGAATATCAAAATATATCGGCAAAATTATCTTGACAGCATAAATAATCTACTTTACCACTTATTAATCCATTTCTTACTGGATCCCCTTTAGTAACAAACGTGCAGTAAATAACGAACACAATCAATGAATATATATACTTATTCATGATACTCTGTTTTAACAAATTAGTTATATTAAAATTGCACCATAAACTGTCACTCTATTTACTAATGATAAACGCATTTGAGTTAATGTGTAGTTTCATAACGCAAGTCAATCATTAATGTGGTTTGAAGTACGGTTCCACACATAGTAAAACGTACAGAAATAGACTAATCGTAAATAGAAAATCGACAAAACGTAATAATATTTGTGGTAGAAAGCCGTATTTCTATTCCCTATGGCTGAGCTAAAGTAATAAAAATACTGGAATGAGCACACCCACACGAGGAACGTAGAATTGTCCGTCAGTTCACCTTCGCGTTCGGACCATTGCGTTCAGATGAAATTCGTTGCATTTAGCATCATGCGATATAAATACTGTATTTGCTGGCATAAATTACCTCCAAACAGTTATTTTAAAATTACAAATTTCCTCAAAACTCATTTTCCCACCATGTCTTTTTGAGCTCAGGTTGAAAAAAGCGCACACTAACTACTAATTCCAGTTTTTATACTACTTTAGTTCAGTTTTAGTAGCACTTTAGAAGTAGAGAACGGGCATGATTATTATAAAGAAACGGTCACGCATGCGTAAATTACTAATCCTACCACTGAGTTATAATAATATAACAAGCACTGGAACGAAGAAGAGCGTCGCCGACCACTTTACTCCTGTTTGAGCTTGGACGCCCGGTAGTCCAGTGGATAAAGGCGTTCAGCTGGTAATCGGAGGATTGCTAGTTCGAGCCCGTGCGATGGAATCGACAAAGAAAAGTAAAAAAGTAGTGATCTTGTGCCAGGTTCCCTACAAAAATACTAGTAAGTCGTTCAGAACATCCAACAAATTATACCGCCGTGTAAACAGGACTGGTGCATGATAAATTTGATCGAGGTCCAATATCCTAACGCCTATTGAGGTTGCGTCGGGTGCCAGTTCAGGTGTTGTTCTCGTCATCTGACAATAGTTCAAAATAAAAGCAATATGTTACTGGGTCTTTCCTTCGAGATAGGTCCCGAACCGTTACCAAGAGCTGAATGTGCAGTTCTGGTGCAACGTTAATTAACCAAAACAGAAGAAAATACGTGTAATGAAATGATTTTTTATTTTTTTCTGAAGGGGGCTGCCAGTTGCTCAGTGGATAAAGGTTTTCGGCTAGTAATCATCAAAGTATTACGAATTCCAGCCCGACAGATGGATTTGACAAAGAAAAGTAAAAATATAGTGATCCTGCGATCGGTGGGTTTCCAGCTTCGATGCTAAAATACTAGGAAGTCGTCTAAAAAATATTCAACAATGCTGTCCAGTGTCGGCCCGTGGACGAAAACGACAATCATAAGAGAACGGAAATTCTTTAACCTGTATTACTCAAACTCAAATTAAAGTTTAATTTCCATTTTTATGAAATGATAACATGGGGAAAAAATAGAAAATACCTACATCATTTTTTGAAAATTAAATCAATCCTCCTTTCTTTTAAACGTGCGAATCGGTCAATGATGTCGGCATAAAATGGCTTTGTTTTTATAAGGTCATCAATTATTCCTTGTCCGATTGATATACTGCTAATGCCGTCAATAACCGTTCTTCGGACATGGAATTTCTTAAACAGTTTCAACTTTTGCGCTTATAACAAGAATTGTCAATATCAAACACAAGAGCTTATATATACTTCTTTGAATATGTCATTTGTTCCGTTATTATACATTTTAGCAGTTATTTCCCTCTTTAATCAGCTAAGAACTAAATAGTTTTTATGAAGCCCTACCTCTAAATGCAAGTTCTTGTTAATACTTAAGAACAATACAACAATTGATGGATAATTGCATAAAATGCCTAGTTTAAAGAATTTTTTAAATGTTCGAGTAAGCCCTCGTATTGTTAATGTTCATGTGATGGTAGTTAATCCATCATATCCAGCACCATTCCAAACGCCCTTTTTAATTCCGACGAATAAACACGGCCAACAATTTTTTTTTTGTAAATAAAAAATACCACATTAGCCACAAGAAAAGCACATGTCATGATAACTGAAACTTAGGACCATCATGAGATGTATCCCCCCCCCCCCCCCCTTTTTTTATGAGTGGACAATTTTGGCAATTTTCTTTCCATTTATTAAAAGGTAGTTTGGAACAAGATGCACACTTTATTATAACGGGGCTCCATTTTTCAAAATGGTTAAATTATAAATTTTAATAATAACTTAAGTAACAGGACAACAAACGTGCAAACTTATCACGAAAGCTATTTCCGTTTATAGAGATTCTTGGAAATTTTCGGTTCCCGCTCTCCCCCGCGATTCATGCACGAGTCAATCATTTCATCGAATTCACAAGTACTGCTAAGTTGAAAAATTCCTAAGGGGCAGCAGCTCGTCCAAATACAACATTAGAGCGCCTAGGAGAAGAAGCCATATACTACGTAGAGGTTGTTATGGTAACGATGCATCCGATTCCTAACTTCACTTTCTAGTTAACATTTATTTCTCGCGATAGCATGTAAAGTAGTAAACATAAAAATTAAAAAATAATAGGTTTAGGTATCATGATAACTACTCAATGTAATTTATTAAATCTATGATATTAAAATAGTAGTTTATTTTTCACAGTGGTATAGAGGCCGATATTCGACTGGCTATCTAACTAAAAAAGTCGCGCAGCTCTAACTTCACAAATTGACCACGAGCAACGCCGGGCTATGTTGCAAGTACATAAATAAAGTATAAAAGTTAACCTATTTATAGTATATTTTGACGTGGGATTTTAGTCAAGTTACGTATGTTGCAAAATAGAGATTTTCAGCATTGTAAATACCTAATGTGGAGAAGTGAATTTGAACTTTAATTTTTAAAGGTTATTGTTTTAATTAAAAAAAATATGTTAAGATTCAAAAAGGTTTATATATTTCAGAAAAAAATTGTATCTGACTAATGACCCAATATAATTTTTTTTTAAATTTAAGTACCATATCAATATTTTCCTGGAATTTACCACCACATTAAATAGGCTCATCTAATGCTGATATTGTTTACTAATTTGATATTATCGTTATTGAGCCTCTTTATTTGTATTAATTGAGTGTCAATAAACCTTGCATATACTTCTTGTGATAGTTGTAATTTAGTATTTATCTTATTTTTTTACAATAGTTACTTGTTTTATTACTTATATTAAAATCCAAACTCTCGACAACCTCCCCAACGATGCATATATTTCTATCTTCATTCTGTATATGAAGGAATTCGAAGCAGATTTTGTTTCTTTTTGTCAAGGAGCTATTCCAATTTTGCAGAAAATAACGGGAAGTTTTAATATGGTACTGATTTTGAAAACTTTTAATATAAAAATTTGAATTATCCGGGCTATCAATTTTCGTAGTTTTTAGTTGATATAGTTTATTGAACGAGCGTCAGCGAGGTCCCTGTTTTAACTCGACATTATAACACGATTTTTAAATAATTCAATTATTTTAAAATTGTTCTTAATTTTTTTTTTTTTACTGTTTATATTTTTTCCGTAACGTTATTTTCCTTTATTTATAAAGATAAAACGAATTTACAGCAAAAGCGCTAAAGAGTAAATTTTTTTTTTAATTTGAGAACAAGTTGAAAATAATTGAATTATTTAAAAGTAATTTGTAGTTGGTGCTCGTCGTCGTGCATTTTAGAAAAATCATACTTAAATTTTGGCGCCAATTTCAAAACGTTGCAAAAGTAATAATTATTTTGATTTTACATTATAACACGGTTTTTAAATAATTAAATTATTTTCAAATTGCTCTTAAATAATATTTTTTTTTCTGTTTAACGCTTTTTCCGTAAATTTGTTTTTCCTTTATTTATAAAGATAAAACGAATTTACGAAAAAAGCGCTAAACAGTAAAAAATATTTTTTTTAATTTGAGAACAATTTGAAAATATTTGAATTATTTAAAATAATTTTGATACTTATTAGTTTGTTCCAATTACAAAAATCCTACTTAAATTTTGGCGCCAAATTCAAAACGTTGAAAAAGTAATAATTAAAATTTGTCAATTTATTTGTAAAATGAAATTTTTGTAAAATGAAATTTTTGTAAAATGAAATTTTTGTAAAATCTTTTCAGCACTTTTTTCGTAAAGTCTTTTTTTTTTTTTTAAGGATTTTTTTTTTATTTTGCTTTAAGATGGTGGTTGTTTTAGTAGTTCCGTTTCATGTAAAGTTCAGCTTTTTTTTAAATTTTTAATTTTTTTAATTTGAGGTGTAGTTTATTACTGTTTCCGGAATTAAGTTATAATAATTTATGAATTTTAAATGAATGCTAAATGAATACTATTTTAATTGAATACTATTTTAAAGGAAAGTAATAAGTTAATGTTTGAAGCGGATTCGTATAAGCAATCAAAGCAAATGGTTTTATTGGCACAAAATCTTTAATTGTAACCGAATATTTTATTGAATTTAAACTGCAATATTTCTACTTAAAAGTAAAATTGATAAATTGATTTTTAACTCACTTCTAATGGATTCTAAATTTTAAATAAAGAAGAATAAATTTTATTCCCCCCCCCCCTTTTCAAGGACGTGTCGTGTCGCCATCTACCGGAATTCTGGTAACTACAGAACCTATTCTATTCAATAATTTCCTTGTGTTTTATATTATTGATGAATGTTTCGTATGGAATGTTCGCAGCGACATTCCTTCCGCTATCGGTCATTTTTGTGACTAAACTGTTTCGTGTCACGTTCCTACGTTTTGAAATGCCATACCCTGAAAGTTTGACATTCTTATGATTATTTTTTTTTCTCTACAGAGGTCTAAACATTGACACTTTAATTTTTCTAACCAACATTTAATTTGCAAACCCAAATCTCCAGTTGAACTTGACTTCCTGGAGGCGTTTAATATTTTTAGCAATATTGATTTGATTGTCAACGAAACATTTGCAGTCCCAGTATTTCCCGCTTGTTGGCACACAATAGTTAACTCCAACCGATTGAAATAGTCTTTTTGTGTTTTTTTCTTTGGCAACACTTTCAATTTTAGGGTTTATTTATATTTTATTACAGACTTTTTCATTCTCTGCTGATGAAGGGAGACATATCTCCCGAAACATGTCCAGATTTGATGGATTTTTATTGCGTATTTTAACGATGTATTTGTATTTTAAAATTCTTAACGCAATGTTCTATAAGATGAGTTTTTATCTTATTGACACTTTAATTGAGCCCTCTAGTTTCAAACCCAGATAAATCCTCATTTTCTCAAAATCGTTTTTTTAGAATATTTTTACAAGTTTTAATGCACTATATCCCTTTAGAAAGCGGTATTGACCAAAAGTGTCTGTATGTAGTCCAAAAACGCATTCAAAGTCATGCATTTATATAAAACAGTACGTGGCTGTTAATCGTTTTTAGTGTCTCCTGTAAAATTTTTATAAAAATGGATTTATCTGGTTTTGAAACTCGAGGGTTTAATTGTAACCACTCGGTAAAATAAATATTGTAAAATTGAGTATATAACTATTACATTAGAGTTTAGGCCTTTCAACTACAAAAATATTTAATAATTTTGAAAATTAGGAGTGTATAGTTTCAGCATTTGTCTTCTCAAAAACAAAAGTAATCATACTGATTTATCGGAAACAGCTTATATGCCCAAGGAAAGTTATGGAACTGTACTCCTCATAATGTTTTATAAATATGTTAAATTTTTCATTAGGAACATAATTCTTTATTTATTTTTAATTTTAAGGTTTTTAAATAACTTTTTAACGGTTACTATACTGATGAGGTAAAATTGGTTACCAGTGGGTAAAAAGGAATTTTTGTGCAAAATTATATTATTGAAATTTTTGTGTAAAATTGTATTAATGAAATTTTCGTGTAAAATTGTATTAGTGAAATTTTCGTGTAAAATTGTGTTATTAAAATTTTTGCTTAAAATTGTGTTATTGAATTTTTTTTAAAGTCTTATTATAGTAAATGAAATAAAATAAAATGATAAATATTCATCAAATCTTAAATACCTAATAGATTATAGATTGCTTTAGTAACAGTCTTTCTAAAATCAAGTTGCAATCCTCCATCTCTATCTGTTTGGTTTTTATTGTAGTCCTAAAACATCACCTGCAAGTATCCACTAAAAGACACATGACTAATATAATAATTTATCCTTAATTGTTTAATCTTACAACAATTAAAGGCTTTACATATTACACACGATAAAGGTTTAAAATTCATAATAAAATAAATTCTATTAAAATGTATTTATTCTAAGTATTTAAAAACAAATCAACAAATCAAGACAAGTATAAAAAAAGTTTAGACTTGGAAGTTTTAAAAAGTTACTTTTAATTTACTATAATGTAGAAATGACTATACTGATATTTTCCGAATTAACGAAGAGATGTAGTTTTCGTAGAAATTACAAGATGGCAGCACAAGAGTATCTTCTTATTGTATTCGATATTACTATTCCGTTTTTAACTATCAAGGGGCCAAGGTACCATCGAACTTTTTTTTTTTTAATTTTTGACTTTTTGAATAAAAATTTTAATGTAAATTTTTAATTTATATAAAAGAACAATATTTCATACAAAATTTCCATAATTGTATTCTTTTCAAAATTTAAACTTATTAAATTTTTTAAACTTTTTTTAATTACGCTACGGCTTTTTTATATCTATATTTTTTACCAAA
The DNA here is from genome assembly GCA_963932185.1 of Troglohyphantes excavatus. NCBI lineage: Eukaryota > Metazoa > Arthropoda > Arachnida > Araneae > Linyphiidae > Troglohyphantes > Troglohyphantes excavatus. The sequence continues at coordinate 70,721,705 of OZ010672.1, forward strand.
TTTTTTTACCTGATCCTTTGAACTATACTGTACAAGATTTGACGTTAAAGTTTTGTATAGTACATGTATTTGATTTTTACATAAATAGTTATTCATAATAACACAATTATTTTTCTTTAAAAATAGTTTTTTGGAACATTAGTATTTAAAAAAACAAAAAACTATTAACTCATAGGGCTAATTCGCATATACAGTTTTAATGAACACATATTTTACAATGTGCTTAAAATTATGCATTTCTCTATTAATAACAAAAAAGCCCCTTTGCGTTTCGAAAAACTTAATATCAAGGAAAACCAAACAATGAGAAAATGTGATTTAAAGTTTTCGTTCGTTAAAAAACATATACCTGTTAATCTAGTAAAAAATCTCAAATAACTCATTAAAAAACATAGATACAGTTTTAGCATTTTACAAGCATATTTAGAAAATCCCAAACTTATAATTTTAGCAAATAAAAAAAAATGTGAATTGAAATTTATTTTGGGGTATTGTGTTACTGTCACAGTTTAAAATTTTACCGTATAAATAGCAATAAATATTAAACAAATAAAAATATGAAAACAACTCAAACCATTATCTGTTACCTTATTATTTTATGTAAACATAAATTTGAATATAAGTATAAAAACTTAAGAATTTTGCCTTTTTATAAATATTTACTTTCATCTTACTTTATATGAGTCGCCCACATGTAAAAGCAGTAATATTCAAAAATTCGGAAAAGGGGATTTTGGTACCATTTGGTGTTTTATAACTTTGGTTTCCATTTTAAAATACAATAAAGGAACCAAAACCATTTATTACTAATAAAAACTCATAGAAAGAAGGCATCAAAAACAAAAGTAGCTATATCCGACGAACTTGAATATGGCCGTTAGCGATAGATTGATTTCTGATTATTGGCTAGAATGTGGATACAGCGGATTTTGTTTCATGAAGAATATAAAAAATAAAATGGCGATGCGTCCATTTGCAAAACCATTTAAAAGCCTTCATTTAGTTGCAAAACAAGTTGTGTGAAAATTAAAATTTGGATTTAAATTTATTCTCAGTAATCTGATGCCTTCGAGCATGAATAGACTGTAGTAGAGCGAATATGACGTCATCATCGTGATGCAAACATCTCAGACTTGATGGCACAAGACACGTGACTTCTTTTCAAAATTTATGAATGAAAAAACGTTCGCGATTGACTTGTGATTTGGAAATAATAGTAAATGTGTTACTTCATGAAGTACAGGATATTTTTATGAATGAACTAGAAAACAATCTATGAATGGATGACGTATTAAACCACGTATCTGAGGCCATACATGTTGGCGTCAATGTGATGTTAGCGAGATTGAAATCTTATTATTTATCTACTATGAGGGATCCATGCTCAAAGTCTGAGACGATATACATTTTAGTGAAAATTTTTTGAATTTTTTCTTCATCTTTACAAAAAAAAAATATTTTTGTATGCTAAGTTTTGACAGTTTTTCGCAATTTACTCAAAAAATGTTTTGTGTATATGACTGCTTTTGCATCTAGATTACTCATGTGATAAAAAAAAATACGGATATATAAAATTAAACTTTGTTAGGTTCTCCGCTTTTATAATACAACACAATAATTTATTAAATATTGTTTTTCTCAAGTCTTCACATAATGTAACACATTTATTCACAAAAACAAAAAACCTAACCACAACATAATAATGCAATTTAATAACGCAAAGAGCTTTATAAAAGCTTACGTAAATGCATTAAAACAGGCAAAGTAACAAACTACCCCGGATAAACAGAATAATAAAATAATGCCCACTTCCTATCTAATTTCATTCTACAAGCACAAAAAAAAATAATCAGAAATATTGAACTCAAAGCATAAACAATAGCGCAGGTATTGAATATCAAAATAAAAGCTTTAGAATTTTAATCGCCAGTCCTCTTCGTTCCCCCTTCGAGAATAATTACAGTTTCCTTTCTTGTAAGAATTATTCTGAAGGATAGAAATAAAAAAAATGCCCCATCGTAGCTTACCTTAATTAAACTAAGCTTTTCCAAAAAGTTTAATTAAAACCCTAAGGAGAAAAGTATTTCCGAGAAGATTTGGTCAGATGCTAGGAGCGATAGTGAAAGGTTTTGACATTGAAAGAAGAAAGATCTTTGGGAAGGGTTTTTCAGGGAGCGAATGTGCATTTCAATTCGATCCTCACAACTAAATGAAGGATTTGGATAGGGAGACCTATGAGTATCCCAGATGCAAAATCAGCTATATGCACTTTTAAATTATTTTTTTGTAAATTGCGAAAAACTACCAAAATGTGTAACTATCGCTAATACAATAATATTTTTGTTGTTGTAAAAATGAAGACAAAATAATTTTTTCCATTAAAATATGTAAGTTCTAAGGCTACTGAAAAAGTTACATTTTAAATTTAACTGAACATACACGTTTTTCATTAAGTATAATTGCATCGTCAATGAGCGAGGACGTACTCAAATTTAAGTAATCGCACTTTCTCAAAAACTAGTAATGTGATGTGATTTAATATTGCTAATCTTCTGTTCAAGCCATCTTAACGAAGTGATGTGACAAACTTAAAATAGATCTTCCGAAGATGGTTTTCCGCATCATTTGATGTCGATTACTTAAATGGAAACTGAGTTATTACAACACAATTAACTTAGTTCCCATTATTTTGGCACACCTTTTTAAAATTTCTTCTGATTATAACTTCTTCACGTCGCCCTTGGTAGTACAACGGATAACTGGACTGCTCGGCCTTGGGATATGGGTTCGATTCTCGATTAGTCTTGGCTGTAATTGTTGATATTTATTGAAAGTGGTTTATGAAGGCAGTCTACGTTTGCAAGCAAAAGCTCTTTTTATTCATTTTTGAGTGTATGTCTTTTTCAAAAATAAAATTTATGTATTAGGAACTATGATAATCATCTAATATACTCAAAAATTAGTACATTTTACGTATTTTTGATTACCTATTTTTAACAGTGCACTTTTTACGTTTAGTGTGGATAATTAGAAAAATAGATAAAAAATACGCGTGAACCTGAATATTATTCTAAATTTACCAAATATATATGTTTAGTGGTTTTTTGCCATTTGTTAAATATTTAAACAAAACATGGGCTGTAAGAAATTTCAATCTAAAGAAAGTTTTAGATCTTCAACATACTTAGTGGTTTCTGGAGGATTTTCGACGGCCCATTTTTAATTTACGACTGTTTTTTTTAATTTACGACCGTCCATTTCTAATTTATGACTGTCCACTTTTAACTTACGAATGTTCATTTTTAATTTACGACTGCCCGTTTTTAATTTACGACTATCTAATTTTAATTTACTACTGTCCATTTTTTATTTATGACTGTCCACTTTTAACTTACGACTGCCCATTTTTAATTTACTACTGTGTATTTTTAATTTGCAACGGCCCATTTTTAATTTATGACTGTCCATTATTAATATACGACTGACCATTTTTAATTTACGACTGCCCATTTTTAATTTACGACAGTCCACTTTTAACTTACGAATGTTCATGTTTAATTTACGACTGTGTATTTTTAATTTGCAACGGCCCATTTTTAATTTACGACTGCCCATTATTAATATACGACTGTCCATTTTTAATTTACGACTGCTCATTTTTAATTTACGACTGCCCATTTTTAATTTACGACTGTCCACTTTTAACTTACGAATGTTCATTTTTAATTTACGACTGTGTATTTTTAATTTGCACGATCCATTTTTAATTTACGACTATCTAATTTTAATTTACTATTGTCCATTTTTTATTTACGACTGTCCACTTTTAACTTACGACTGTCCATTTTTAATTTGCGACTGTCCACTTCTAACTTACGACTGTCCATTTCTTATTTACGACTGTGTATTTTTAATTTGCAACGACCCATTTTTAATTTACGACTGCCCATTTTTAATTTACGACCGTCCATTTTTAATTTACGATTGTCCATTATTAATATACGACTGTCCATTTTTAATTTACGACTTCCCACTTTTTATTTACGACTGCCCAATTAAGCCACGACTGCCCGCTAGAATAGGCCAGGAAACTACCTGTCATTTTTAACTTCTCAAACCATTTAATGGAAAACTACAAAGAACCAAATCAAAAATTCAACAACGTCTTATTACTCCTCACAACTTCAATTCGAATAATTCAGCCATTTCATTTCACAGGTGACAACAAAATCGTCTTGGAAGTAATAAATATTTACGACGCAAGAACTTTTTTTGCGTCTTTTTGTGTCGTCTCTTAGTAGCAGCTGGTCTGGTACTTTCCCAGTTTTTAAACTTCCAGAGAATAAAGGTTGCGGTGCAGTTCCTTTATATAAAGTTCTTTGATTTTTTTTCATTGAAAGGTTTAGCTTGTTTTTGCTTCTTTTGCTTACAATTGCGAGAAGAACTTATCGATTTTCCTTACAATCATTTGCTTAAAAGCGTTCCATTGTAAGGAGATGTCTTCAATAAAAATACGCGAATTTTTGACCATTGATTATGATTTTTGACAAATATTACAATTTTAACTAAAATTTAAGACTCTTCCTTCTAACAAATGGAGTAAGGTGGGAAAATTTGGGTAAGGTGGTATTATCTTTTTCTGAATAAATTAAACATTGTTAAACTTATGTTTTGATTTCGTTCTTAATTTTTTTTATTTCGTTTAATGAAGTACATTTTAACAAAAAATTACATTTCTGGATGATTTAATTAAAGCCAACAGACGATTTTGTTTGAGTATACAAAAAAAAATTACGATAGTTGGATGCATGAAAATTTCTATATAAAAGCTAGAAAACTCGATTTATTTACCAATATTCACGGGTTTAAAATAAAAGAAACATTTTAATAAATTCTTATTTTTTTTATTTCGGTTAATGAAGTACATTTTAACAAAAAATTACATTTCTGGATGATTTAATTAAAGCCAACAGACGATTTTGTTTGAGTATACAAAAAAAAATTACGATAGTTGGATGCATGAAAATTTCTATATAAAAGCTAGAAAACTCGATTTATTTACCAATATTCACGGGTTTAAAATAAAAGAAACATTTTAATAAATTCTTATTTTTTTTATTTCGGTTAATGAAGTACATTTTAACAAAAAATTACATTTCTGGATGATTTAATTAAAGCCAACAGACGATTTTGTTTGAGTATACAAAAAAAAATTACGATAGTTGGATGCATGAAAATTTCTATATAAAAGCTAGAAAACTCGATTTATTTACCAATATTCCCGGTTTAAAATAAAAGAAACATTTTAATAAATTCTTATTTTTTTTATTTCGGTTAATGAAGTACATTTTAACAAAAAATTACATTTCTGGATGATTTAATTAAAGCCAACATACGATTTTGTTTGAGTATACAAAAAAACACACAATCAAACACAAAATCTTAATATTTTGGCCACTCAGTGTATTAAGAATAATAATAATATAAATTTGATGAACATAATAATAACACGAAAAAATTATTAAAAATCAAACAATAACAACAATATGAGAAAGTTATCCTTAGATGCCGTTTGCAAAATGGGAAAATTAAAAAATACAAATTTTTCCCGTTTAAAGTTGTTTATATTTATGCTATTTTCTGACAAAAGGCAAAAGAATTTTCGAGAAAAGATGTTATTTAACGTAATTAAGTATTTTTTATCAATATGAAATAGTAATTTATATTACCTGTAAACATTGAATACACATGCAAATGACAATTTTCTATTGCAATTGAAAAAGGCATTTTCGAAGCTTTAATTTCAAAGCGATTTTAATTCAATTTTTTTGGATTTTATTGAAATAAATGTGCTTACTTGAATGTTTTTTTATTAAACACGATAACAATCGAAATAAAAAATATCCTTCACAAATACTTCAAAGAACCGCAAAAACACCATATCGGATATTTTGATTCATCATAAATAAAACTGTATAAATGAATTTAAAAGATTGGCATTTAAAAGACCATATTTGTATTTGCCATCTGTATTTGAATTTCAATTTAAAAGCCCTTCAATTTCATTGTTAAAATATACTTCAAATATGGAAACGTAAACAACAAGATTCTGTATTAAATTTCGAACAACAAATGTTTCTTTATTGCCTTTCAACAAAACATGCAGATTAAGATATAAAAATCGGGTAATCAGAAAAAAGCCAAGCTGCATATTAAAAGATAAAAATCTCTTTAAAAAAAGCTCTAGAAAAGCTAATCTAGAAAAGTCTCAATTGAAGCAGTTTGGTCTTGCTTTAAAGAAAGTCAATATTAGCTCCTGTTTTGACAACTGACAACTTTAAAGTATGTCAAAGGCGAATATATAGCGTTACTTTAAAACCAATAAGGGAACATTTTCTAATATTTTAAAAATAAAATACGGATGTTCCCTGTTGAATCCATCTGATAATTAAAACAAAAATGAATGATTTTCATTTAAAAACTAACACCCCATCCCCCCCTAACGAATTTTAAAGTATAATTATATTCTGTTTGACGGAATAATTCGAGTATATTGTTTGTCTGTATTTTAAATTGTGTGTTTTCTTGAGAATTTTTAACATTTTTATTTTTACAAACATTTTGGTGTAGATTGTGGAGGTTTTGCTCAATTGAATAACTGACAAAATCCATTTCCAAGATAAACAACTTTTTCACTGACAACAATCTTCAAGAAAAGGGTCGCTTTCAGTAGAGCATCCACTGTTTGTCGCCAAATAAAAAATTCGCACGATGCTTTTGCCTATTCATCGAGCGTGAGCATAATTAGTGGTGGTAGGTTAACAGAATTTCCGCGTTTTGGCACATGGAAATGGAATCGAACTATTATAACTGACACATATACTTTTTACTGCTCTGTACCTGTCTAAATAAATCAAGCAGAGCCATACAATTTTGAGAGAAAACGCATATCTTTATATTTTTCATCTACATCAAAATAAGATTTTTCAAAAATGTTTTGACGTGAAAATACGTCTTTAAGGTACGTGTCCACCTGCAAAAACTTCCCCACCATAAAACGTTGACATTTAAAAGTCTTGTAACTCCAGAGAAAAAAAATCCTATAAGGATAAATGGCCTACTATCTTGTAGAGGAAAGTGAGCCTCGTCGACCAGGATGGTTATGCACACACTCTCTCCTCTGATCCTTTGAAGAAATTGACGAGTTTTAAAATTCTAATTGACTAGTTGAGAGTTTAAATTACTTTTGAGAAAATTGCGTGGTGTAGAAAAATACTACCAGGTGTACAAGCATGACATACGGATTTAAAAAAAACACACGTTAAATTCGGAAGAATGATAAAAAGTGCTTTATTCAAAGTGTGCTTCATTTGCTTGTTATACATTTTTCCCATCTTTCGGGCAATTTGTGAATACCACCCTAGTAAAAATCTTCCCCTTTTGCTGCGAACCATTCATGGAGACATTTTTTCACATTTTCATACGAACCAAAGCGCTGCTGAGCAAGTGCGTGACCCATCGATGCAAACAAGTGGTAATCGGAAGGAGCCAAGTCTCGTAAGTAAGCCGCATGGGATAGAACTTCCCAGCTGAGGAAGTGCTTCCGACGTGTGCGAACCGGTTTTGCCGTATGTGATGGAGCAATGGCAGGAAGAAAAATGACTTTGTGTTGCCTCTTTCGGTATTCTAGCCTTTTTTCAAGCAGCGAACGGCTTACATCGGTCAATTGTTGTTGGTAATGTTTAGTATTAACCGCCGTTTCCCCAGGTTTTAAAAGCTCATAATAGACCACGCCTCCTCTGGTAGGTTTTCCATGTACATTGAGTGCAACATCGAAGTCACCACTTTTGAAACGCCGAAGCCATCATTCACACGTATCTTGCGATGGAGCATGTTTACCATAAGCTTTTCGAAGTAATCGGTGTGATTCAGCAGCAGTTTTCTTCAAATAAAAGCATAAAAATTAATGCTGTCCGCGAATGCTCTTTGTTCAGTATATATTTCGACATAATGAATACAACAACACAACACTATGCGCACTCTTTTCCAATTTATCACTCGTGCGCGTCTGACACCTGTTGATGACACAACAAAATGGCGCAGTGTCAAATATTTATATAGCACAAACTACTTTGGTGCACTATCTGTTGTCTGATATCCGCATTTCATATTTGTACACCTGGTATTTTGTCGAAGTTTCGTTATGAAGCCAAAATATTATTCTAAAATTGAATTGCGGCATAGGAAACTTATAGCAAATTGAAGGAGCAGTTCAACGCAAGCAAAATTATACCAAGTAGTCTAAATGTATTATAATTTCGGAGAGATCTAGAGCTTTTCATTACCGCAAAAAAATTACTGGTTGACGTTTTATAGCAAGAGTTAGTATTAGATTGGCCAGTTTAGCGGCTGAATTCCTTTTTGTCTCATGCGAAATGTAATTTTTTCTAAGGCGTTTTCTATTTTTTATTTCAAAAATACTGTGAAGTAAAATGGGTGTTAAATTTCATTATAAAAATATGTGTTAAATTACATTATAAAAATATATATTAAATGCTGCAGACCTAGGTTCGATTACCGGTAAGTCTAAGTTGTCGATATTTATTGAAAGCGATTTATGAAGACTGCCTATGTAGCCTATGAAGACAAGCTACTGCTCTTTTTATTCATTTTAGAGTATATGTCCTTTTCAAAAATGAAACTAATGTATTTGGATAAGCATCGTATGTAATCAAAAATGAGTACATTTTACTTATTTTTGAATACTTATTTTTAACAGTGTGTAAGCAATGGATGAACAGAAACAGAAACAGAAAATGTACTGTTGTCTCATACAGTGCAAGAAACGTACATCTCCAAGAGCTGTCTTGCTTTTGCACCGAATTCGCTCAACGTTTGGTCGTTTGATTGGATTGCTTTCCGTGTAGCATCAGCCAGACGTTTACTAAACTCGTTTGTTGAACCAGCTAAAAGGTGTGTTATACATCCGAAATTCCATTAAAAGGGTGTAATTCAGAGCTAGACTATATTTAAATGTAGTTTATTACGAAATCCTTACATATGAAACGAATATTTTCTTTGGCAGTTTCATGTTCCCAATCGCATTAATGATTACAGACAAGTGTCTACTTGGGTTTTTTGGTAAGCCTGGCTACAGAATTCTAGTGTTATGTGTAAAAAACCAGTCAAAGCTCGATTATTTTTTCCAATTAAAAAAAAAACAGAAATTGAAAACCAATAATTGAAAAAGGAAAACCGGTATGTGATAGATGAAGGTATTTTTTATGTTTTACCCAAATTTGACAAGTTTTAAAAACGTTAAGAATTTTTAAAGTGTTTCTCGCTTTTTCCGAACAATTTTGAAAATTGGAGATGTCTGGTTCTTCCACACATGTCCTAAATTATTAGCCTTTACTATTTTTTTTTTGTAATTTTAGTTATTAGTTCAATTTATTAATTATTAACTCAATTTATTCCATAAACTAGCTGTTTGCCTTCGCGTTTCTGGTAAACCCGTTAATGCATTAATAAAAAGTTTTGAGTAGCCCCCGTTGGGACTCAAACCTGCAACTTATTGTTCCAAAGTTTAGCGCACTACCGACTAAGTTACAAATACATGTTCAAGATCTTGGAAATATTTTTTAAAGTTGTTTCTTTATGCAATATTCCTAAATTTCTAAAAATCATTTTTAAAAAAATAATTGTAATTTTACAAATCTGAGCCCAAGGCGCACATCGTGATGATTAAATAGTACTTATTATATATAAAATGTCAGCTTTTTATATTCAGAGGAAGTAAGTTTTGCTATCCTAAGACAGACTCTTTTATTATTATGGAAGAATCATCTGAAATTTAAAATTATTAATCTGATATCGAAGCCTATTCTTAATCATTTAGTACATTACACTTTTAAAAAATATTACGACCTTTCACCAATATTTGGAACTCATTTAGCTGCAACCAACATTCGGTGCTCAGTTTCACCATTTCTCTGTGCTACCACCGATACCATTAAGTGGTGAAACGTCGCATCAAAACTCATAACGTTGAATAAAACTCAAAATTCGAGTTTATTTACTATTAGTATTTTTCTAGCGAAGCTGGCAACCCCCTGATCACAAGATTACAAATTTTTAATGTTCTTTGCCATGTCCATGGATTGGGCACGAACTAGGAATTCTCTGATTCATAGCTGAACGCCTTTATCCACTGGGCCACGGGGGACCTTGTTCGTCGTTGTCTTTCTTGGAGGGGATTCCTCGGCTTGTTGACGCAGCGACAGCAAAAATTTCGGTTGCAGTTAAGGAGGTTGAACCAATTATCGGGGAAACCTGCGCTTTTTTTCGATAAAGGATTTTTTGGGTCAACCCAGATTTCAGCACAATATGCAGCAGACCTCTGTTGACCTCTGTTTTGACCTCTGTTTTGTACAAATTTATGGTACATCGTTGAACTGATATTTATAACAGTGTTTTTTTTTTATCTCATACTTATAATTTCTAAAACAGTAAAAAAAAAGGAACAAAGCCTAGAATTTCAACTAGCTCTTAATATTTGGACTCACAAAACGAACATCCAAATGCAAACATCAAAATAAACAAACTGTACGAATAATGATTAACATTGTTATATTTAATTTTTAAAGTAATTTAACGATGTCTTAATGACGCGAGAAGCATATTTAATGATATCATTCTTATGCGATGGAAGAAAATAACTATCATCAAGCATAAAGTCGACAGGATTATTTTTTACAAAAAAAAGTAGAAACCCATACTCATATTCAAACATTATCTAGTGATATGATGCTTCTAGTTGATTTATGGCTTTTGAATTTAATTTAAAAGGATAAAAACATTCTTTGGTTCGTCTTTATGCGTGATATTTGAAATGCGTTGGAAAATGTTGGGATGCATTTTTAATGGTTTTTTCCCATTACAGGGTCTTCTGTCTGGTTCTTGATGTTATGATAGTCGCGTGAGTTTTTTGAATTATTGACATATTATTAAAATTTATTTTACGACAGGATAAGTGAGTGATAAGGGCAATTTTTGGTTATCTTTTCAAGGTTTTTGGTGAGGGAATGCAATTAAAAGTTAAGTCACCGGAGAAAATGGAAGGTTTTTATTTTTTTGGTTTGGCGATTTTACTCTTTGAAAGAAATTCACATTACTTCCAACAGTATAATTAATAATATTTTTAATTAAAGGAAGATGACAGCATATAAACTTTTTTGTTAGTTTTGTCTCTTTCAATCAAAGTTTTAATGTATATTTTTTAAACTTATATAAAAGAACAATATTTCACACAAAAATTCCGTAGTTGTTTTGTATTTATTCAATTCATTAAAATGTTTTTTTAAACAATAAGGTTTTTTTAAATAGTTATATTTTTTCATAATTTTTTTCCGACATTTTCTAGTAGAATATATAAGAATTGACATTTATATTTTGTATAAAACAAGTATTTAATTTTTACATAAATATTTATTCATGATAAAAAATATTTTTCTTAAAAATAAATCTTTTGACTATATTAATTAAAAACAAATGCTACTCATTGAGCTAATTCACATGCTAATTTATAATATATACCTATTTTAGAATATACTTAAAATTATATAAAGTTTTCTATTATTAATAACAATTTTTAGCGTATCGAAAAACTTATCAAGAAAAACCAAAAACATGAGGGAAAATGATTTAAAGTTTCCGATCTTTAAAAACCATACCTGTCAACCAGCTTAATATCTTAAATAACTCATAAAAACATATATACAGTTCTAGAATTTTGTAAAAATATTTAGAATATTTCAAACTCTAATTTTAGCAAAAAAAAATCGAGAGTTTTAAGGTGGTTAAATATTCTAAAAAACAGAGAAGTTATTTTAGTTTTTAAAAATATCCCCAAATTCGCATCCTAACATTTCCTTTCACACATTTTGTTTCTTTTTCTGAAAAAAAAAGTACTCAAAGTACCGCCCAAACACCTGAAACGTATTTAAAAAAATATTTGACAGTCAAATTGACATATAAAAGAGATTTGGGTCCCAAGAGGAGCAGTGAAATTACACAAATAAATAATTAATTTAAGCTCATTAAAAAACTTTTTTATGTACTATTGTATTGAATATTTTTTTTTTTAGAAATTACTTTAATCCAACGTTTTTATTTGATAAGAAAGGAAAGTGATATACGTGTCTTAATCTGTTCCAATGTGGCATCTTAAACTAATTGCTCTTTTTCTTGACATGTGCTGGGATTTGGTGGATGAAGAGCAAACTAAAGGTTGTCAGGAGTTCGGGGATCAGGATAAATGCTGTCAAATTAAGGATGGTTTTGTTTCAGCCATTGTTAAATGGCATTTTCTTTTGTCCACTCAGTCAAGGATTTATAGTATTTTATACACTATGTAATTATATATTTTTAAAGTAAAGAGCACAGCAGAAAAGTCATTATATATCCTTCATCAAAATTGAAAAAAAATTGAAGGTTTTATGTAGGAAAACTGCAGTTTTTAGATATTTTAGTTTAAATCTTTATGTTTCAAATTCCTCCTTAAAACCTGTAAAAAACTTGAAGAAAACCTTCAGTTTTGGAGAATTGAAGTTATTAAAGGAAAAATGCAGATTGTAAAGGTTTATGCAGTGAAACTAAGTATATATCAAACAAAAACAGCAGTTTTTTGTTCCAAATTTCTTTGTAAAACCTTCAATTTCACAATTTAATTTTAATGAAGATTTTATGCTGACTGTTTTTACTCGGAAGTGTTGTATCAGGGCCTATTTTTAGCAATATTTATGACTGCACAATTATGATAAAAAATTTTAAATCAGCATTTTTCTATTAAGATTTAAATTAGTACCTGTATGAAACAATTTTATAAAAAAGTTTTCTTTCGAATAAAAAGAGAAGAAAATGTTAGGTGGATCTTCACTAGTAGATTTAAAAAAATCTCCATTTGGGAGGAAAGTAATACATAGCCTGATCCATACCTATTAGATTGACTCCCCCCCCCCCCCCCCTAATCTTAATTTCTGCTATCCTAAATTTGATTATTTTCTATAATCCCTCGTGGATGTAGACTCTATGAAGTATACAGTTTCTTGACTTAAGAAAAAAATGTGGAGTATATAAATATTAAACTAGGGTCCGAGCATATAAATATTAGACGAGTCCGTAGCAACGCACTGCTCAAAATAAGAGTTCAATTTTGAAGATATTTCGCCATTTTTGACCGAAACAGATACCTGTTATATACTCCTGATAAATATTTTTTCAAACTGAGGAAACTCTTTTAGTCGTTTTTCTCACGAAATTTATTTAGAGCAATTTTTATATATTTGGGCGCCCCGGGGGAGAGGCGACATTTATACAGGGGCGCAGGGAATATTGCAAAAGCTTCATAATTAATTAGACTCTCAGTGATTCCCAAAGAGTAAATCTAAGAATAAAAATAATCCCAAATCTAAAAATAATCGAACTACCTTAAGATTCGTAACTACGCCCTTAGAAACTACAAAATCAGCCAAAGAAAAAGGAAAACGTTTCAAAACTTGACTTGCTGTCTAAAACTATGAGGTAAACTGCCGACTTTGTAAAAGGATCTTGTATCAGTAATAACACTTCAATATACCAAGACAGATGATTCATTGAAACTTCTTGTGACGTCAATAGCCGTAAAGCGATGATTGAAAATGCTGAACCTAAGAGACCTCCTCCTTACATTTCCATTCCTTTAAAAATCAAATGCGTAGTAGACCTTTCGCGTCAGATTTCGAATGTTCTGGAAGATCTTGTGGACGGAACATTTAAGCAAGCGTTGACGGATCGATTCAGTCAGTCAGTTGATAGTCGAAGTCTAGTCCGCACATGATATTGTAATTAACGAGTTTTATTTATTTTTATCGCTTACTTATGATTAGTAATACTTTTACTTACGTTAGGGCGCCGTCGACAAATCTTAATTAAGAAAAGACGCCGCGTTTCGAAAAAGTTTGGGAGTCACTGTATTAAGACGATTTCAATTAAATATCGACGAGACGACTTGAACCACGGATCTCTTAGTCCAAAGCCAAGTGCCCTATCGACCATGCCTTAAAAGTTAGTATAAAGGGTGGAAATATACATGCAAGAGCCAAAACCATTGGAAATGAATCTGAGTAAATTACTTAAGTTTAAAATTTGAATATTTTTGTTTTGTCAAAAGTATAATAATTCAATGACGAAATTGACTGAAGTGGCTTTGACGATCGCAGATGCTAAAAAATGAGAAATTTCAATAAAAAATTATAAAATTAAAAATAAATACTTAAATGCATTTCAATAAAAATTCTAAAATTAAAAATAAATTAAATGCATTCCAATTAATTATAAAATTTTGTTTCATATTTATAGTTTTACATTTTGTAAAATTATTTATTTTTAATAGGCGAAATTTTTATCAAAAAAGTTTTAAGTGTTACCTATAAGCATGTTTAACTTTATGCCTCAATATGAAAGTTATTTTTGAATTAAAGGATATATTTGTTATTTAAACATAAAGTGAGTAACTACCATTTCAATCAATGTGCTGAAAGCTCAACTTTTAATAAACAATTTTTAGCATAAACACTTACTTGATAAGAGAAAAACTATCTAAAATAGCCTAAATAATTAGTTATTAGTCATTAAGTTAAATTCGAAGTGCTTAAAAAACATTAGTAAATTAATTCTGGATATCGAAAGGTTAAATATTCGGATATTAACAGACCTAACTTTTGATGTATTTTCCATGACAATATCTTTTATAAATACACAGTCATTCAATTCTAAAATAACGAATACGTTATAGAAAATCCGAATGTACAGTACACACATCAAAACACAATCCTTGAAACAAACCCATTGTCTGACATTTTGCAAATATTCTAAAAGCTTGAATCCATCTCAATGTTTGCACTAAACACTCGAATAAAAGGTATGGGTATTTACCTGAGATTGATAAATAGACCCATTAAGGTTGTTCTGCGTTTTGTCACAGGAAGAGAGCTCACAGAAATACAGCAAAGAAATTACAGGAATAGCGGCATACTATTGTAAATAAATTCAACCCCATCCCCTCTATTGTAAATCAACCGTTTCTCCTATTTGCTCAGATCTTTGGAATGATAAAATAAAATCGGATAAAACACTTTTCTCTACAAATGTAAGAATATTTATTTACTGTTCAGTTCTTTAGAAGGGAAGATCTGGGAATCTAGAAGTAGATTTTGGGCAGGATTTTGCGAGGGGATTTTCTAGTGAACATACATATTTAGACTTTTAATGATGATGAATTTGAAGCACGTTTACCAACCCGCAAAATCCCATTGATAGGCTGTCAAATAGGTATGGAGAGTGGATTTTGTCCACACTGCCAAAAAAAGGTACGTAAAAATGAATACCTGAACATACTCGTTTTTGTTTGAGAACAATTGCATCGCAAATGTGCCATGATGTACTCAAATTTAATCGAAATTAAAAAATGAGCAGTGGGAATTAATATTTCTAATTTCAGGTTTTGTTCAAGCCATATTCACAAAGAGACCTGACAAACTTAAAACTGGTTGTTCAGAAGATAGTTTTCCACATTATTTGATGTCGATTTTTGAAATGGAAAACCGAGTTATTGTAATTCAATTAAATTGCTTCCCATTATTTTAACATTTATTATATTTATTACTTCTTCACGTCGCCCTGGTAGTACAACGGATAAAGTACCCGAGGATATGCAACAGTTCAGAAGATAGTTTTCCACATTATTTGATGTCGATTTCTGAAATGGAAACTGAGTTATTGCAAATCAATTACCTTACTTCCCATTCTTTTAACATTTATTCTGTTTATAACATCGTCGTCCTGGTAGTACAACGGATAAAGTACCAGAGGATATCGGTTCGAGTCCCGGTAAGTCTTGTTTGTAATTGTCGATGTCTATTGAAAGTGATTTATGAAAGTGACACACATATCTATATAAATGTATATATATATATATATATATAAATGTGTGTATATATATATATAAATGTGTATATATATATATATATATATATAAATGTGTGTATATATATATAAATGTGTATATATATATATATATATATATAAATGTGTATATATATATATATATATATATATATATATATATATATATATATATATATATATATATATATATATATATATATATATATATATATATATATATATATATATATATATATATATATATATATATATATATATATATATATATATATATATATATATATATATATATATATATAAATGTGTGTATATATATATAAATGTGTGTATGTATATATATATATATATATATACACACATATATATATACATATATACATACACACATTTATATGTATATATATATATATATATATACATACACACATTTATATGTATATATATATATATATATATATATATACACACATTTATATGTATATATATATATATACACACATTTATATGTATATATATATATACACACATTTATATGTATATATATATATACACACATTTATATGTATATAAATATATATATATATACACTACTATTGAATCTGTTAAATAATAATACATACTAAAATAAATATTGAAATTTACAGTTAAAGTTAAAACATCTGGCCAAAACACAATCATGGCGAAACAAGAAAATATAAAAAGTTCTTTCGGGAAAACAAAACCAACCTCAAGAGTTCTAAACTAACCGAAATCCTCTTTCTAAAAAGGAAGAAAAACGACGCGAAAGATATTTTCCAACCAGGGCCCAAACATAATCTATCGCAGAAATTGTGAGCCTTACGCTTCAACAGTCAAGCTTAAATTCCGGTTTTTCTAACCAATAGAGTCACATCAAAGTTCTGTATCGAAATTTTGTTTTATCAGAAAATCAGAATGAGTATTTTTTTTTGCGGACTACGTTGCTTAGTTTGTTTACTAAATTCTACTTTTTCTTTCTTTGAAAGGTATACGAGAATAATACTAGTTATTCTTTGCTGCAGAGATTTAAGTGCAGTTCTGTTTGTAATTTTAAAGATACGTTTTTGATGTAACAAAATTGTTATATTTATTAGACTGAGATAAGCATGGGTGTAGTATGTTGGTAATGGAGATTTTTTAAATAAAGAAAATAATATCATCCATTACATTTAAAAAATTTAAAACTAAAATAAAATTAAAAAAAATTATAAATTAAATTTAAAAATTAAAAATAAAATTAAAAATTTTAAAAATTAAAATTAAAAATTAAAAATGTAAAATTAAATTTTTTAAAAATTTAAAATTTAAAATTTAAAAATTTAAAATTTAAAAATTTAAAAAATTAAAATTAAAAAATTTAAAATTAAAAAATTTAAAATTAAAAAATTTAAAATTTAAAATTTTAAAAATTTTAAAATTTAAAAATTTAAAAATTTAAAATTTAAAAATTTAATAAAAAAAAATTAAAAAATTAAAATTTAAAAATTAAAATTAAAAAATTAAAATTAAAAAATTAAAATTAAAAAATTAAAATTAAAAAATTAAAATTAAAAAATTAAAATTAAAAAATTAAAATTAAAAAATTAAAATTAAAAAATTAAAATTAAAAAATTAAAATTAAAAATTAAAATTAAAATTAAAAAAATAAAATTAAAAAATAAAAAAATAAAATTTAAAAATTATATTTTAAAATTTAAATTTATTTAATTTATTGATAAAGCTTTATGGAACTTACACTGTAAAAAAAGAGGTACTTAAAAATGAGTACCTGGACATACTCGTTTTTGTTTGAGTACAATTCCATCGTAAATGAGCGATGACGTACTCAAATTTAAGCAACCGTATTTTCTGAAATTTAACAGTGTGATTTATTATTGCTAATTTAAGCTTCTGTTCAAGCCATCTTAACAAAGAGAGCGGACAAACTTAAAATAGTTGTTCAGAAGATGGATTTCCACATTATTTAATGTCGATTGCTTAAATGGAAACTGAGTTATTACAGTTCAATTATTTGTCTTCCTATTCTTTTTTGGCACACCTTTTTAACATTACTTCTGTTTATAACCTTTTCGCGTCTCCTTAATATCTTAACGGATGAGACTGTGGACAATGGTGCTGCTGACCTGGGTTCGATTCCCGGTAAGTTTAAGTTGTATTTGTTGATATTTATTGAAAGTGATTGATGAAGGCAGCCTATGTCAGTAAGCTACTGCTCTTTTTATTCATTTTTGAGTACATGCCTTTTTTTAAAATGAAACTTATGTATTCGGAGCTATGATAAGCATTCTTTTTTTGTATCTTTAACGTTTCACAAATGCAGCGGTATTGCGGCTCCAAGCACCAATAATTATCTCACGTCCAAAGTCCGTCAAATCGATTTGCTTATCCATAGCTGTTCGAAAAATACGCTTCTACTAACGTTGTAAGAAAACATATTTTCTTTTTTTTTGTATCTTCTGGTTGAAACAATGTAATGCCACAGCTCATTTACTAAAAAATGTCAGTTGGTCATAATATTTTGATCGCTGAGTATAAAACATCCACCTATCTATGGGAACTTAGAAAAGGTGCGCGTTTGGCTCGATATTCTAATTCAGACATAAAAAAGCATAGTGCAAATTTCCAAAGTAAACCATAGTTTAAACTTAAAAAATAAAAAAAGCAGCCATTCTGGATTCACTTTGGAATATTCCTAGCATTACCTGATATCGAAAACCGATAAAATGCAAATTACTTTGCGGAAAAACTCCCAATATTTCTGATATCTCCCTCTAAACTTTTCTAGAAATTAAAGAACCAATTCCACACATACGAAAGAATGAAACTAATCTCGTATTTAATGACATAATTGAAAAAAAAATTCTATAAACTTAATAAAAAGATCCATTCAAAAACAAAATATAGTCATCAAGCCCTTAAAACAGCCTTAAGAAAATATATATGAACGATGAAAACGCTCAAAGAATTGGGCTCTTTAACAGTATATACTTTGCGGAAAAACTCATAATTTATTAAACTATTAAAACTAAAAACTTATAATTTGCAAAAAATGCAAATTACTTTGCGGAAAAACACCCAATATTTCTGATATCTCCCTCTAAACTTTTCTAGAAAATAAAGAACCAATTCCACACATACGAAAGAATGAAACTAATCTCGCATTTGATGACATAATTGAAAAAAAAAATCAATAAACTTAATAAAAAGATCCATTCAAAAACAAAATATAGTCATCAAGCCCTTAAAACAGCCTTAAGAAAATATATATGAACGATGAAAACGGTAAAAGAATTGGGCTCTTTAGCAGTATACTCCCCCCCCCCCTCCCCTCCGGATATGCCCAAAGAAATTTAATATTTTTCGCGTACAAAGTTTTCTTGGAAGTTCTTTAATGATCATAACTGAAGCGGGTCAATTGGTTTCGACGCCAGATCGTCTAAAAATTCCCAAACCGTTATATGAGAAAACGGACAGCAATAAAATATGTTGAACGGTTTGAGGAACTCGTTTCCTTTACGAGTTTTAAGCCTAGGGTTTAATACGGATTCCAGTCAAAAGTCTATTTGATCCTTATATTAAACATTTCAGGGCTCGAGGCTCCTTGTGTATTGAAATGGCAAATATTTGGTTCGCCTATTGGAGAAAAGGCCATCGACTTTTCCTATAGAATGGTGGGTTATTGAGTTCGGCGCTTTTCACACTTGCAAGGTTCTAACACAATTAGAGAAGTGTTGGGCAAAAAATTAAAGCAAATTGTTAGTTTTAAATACATAATTTGGTTTGTGTTTCAGTACATTAATGAAGAAAAAAAAGCGATTTTTAGTAATTATGTGAAATCTATTTATACACTGAATGATCAATATATTATGCTCAACTTAGTTTTTTTAATAAATAAGCTATGCCTGTTTAACACATTCGCTGCCATATGAGTTGTATTTAATTCACACCTTGTCCAAGATGTTCTGTGAGTTAATTACAACTCATACAACAGAATACGGTATTCGAGTTGAGAATTCATATAAACCATGCGTTCTGCATGACGTCCCAGATAAAAAATTATCTTGGCTTGCAAGGATAGTGAAGACCATATATATATATATATGTAAGGTGTGCTCGTACTCGCGCTGCCTAACGGAAGGCGGAGAGAGCAACTATTTGACGTCATAGTGGGCGTGTCTCAATGCTCTCGTTTGAACCAATGGCAAGGCTGAACTAGATACGCGCGCGTTGGTTGATTGTGCTGCCATCTATTCGTTTTTTTGTGAACTATTAAAAAGTGATAAGCTAACCTTATTTAGTTACTTTTACTGCATTTTATGAGTTTAAATTATATTTTAAGGATTGCGTTTAGTATGAAAAAATTGCAAAAAAGTTGCTTAATAAATTAAGCGTTTTAAAATAATATTAGCTGCCACGAGAGCATGTCCATGATTTTTGAAAGAGTAACATGGGTGTCGGATTTGTATTGGACATACTAAATGAGTTACAATTTCAATCAAGTAAAATACGGGAACATGACAAAACAAAAACGGATTAGTAGTGAAGCTACCTGAACACAATTATTTACAGATATTTACATTACTTTGCTAATTAAAAATTAAATCACCAGGTGTTACCCAACCGGGGATCGAACCTAAGTAGCTATGTTTGAAACACACAGCCAATGAGAATGATCAAAAACCGATAGTAATGACGTCAAAAGTAAGGCGGAGCAAAAATGACGTCAAATAGTTGCTTTCCTTGCCCACTTTCAAAAAGCGAAAAACGAGCACACCTTCTATATATAGTCTTCGCTATCCTTGCTTGGCTTGGACCTTTTTCTTGAAAGGTAACTTTTAGTATACGAGTCGAATATTTTACCACTGGGATGACCTCGCCCATATTGGATTTGACGTGAGTTACAAAGGCCCGAAAGTCATAGAATTCTCTTTTTTAATTCAAAATTTCCATATATGTTGATACATTTGGATCATTTTGAAATCAAATCAAGAATAAAAAATGTGACAATGTGAGCATAATTTTTTCAATTTCCGTAGCGGATATGTTAACAAATAACAGTTTATAAAAATTTAATAATAAACAACAGTAAGCATCATCATTAGAGCTCCACTAACTGTGACTGAGTTCTCCGTACTGACGAGTTTATATTTGGTTTGAAAAGTGTTTCTAGATGTGTTACAATCTGGAGCAAGCGAAACATATGCAATAGTCTTAAAAACATATATGAACATTTTGGAATCATTGTCTTGGAAGGATCATTTTGAATGGCTGAACTGGCCTGCATTTCACTACCGCCTGATCTATTAATGCAGAACAATCCTTTATCCTTGTGTCAAGTATTTTAGAGGCGAAATAGGATATAACTTCATTCAAATGCTCAATAATGATGTCTGACTATTTTGAGAACGAAGGGATTCAAAGGATGGATTGGCCTGCATATTCTTCGTATTTTAATCCGTAGAACATGTACGGGACAAACTAGAATTTGGACTTACATCCCTGAATTATTCATTTAGCACTCTCCAGTAGCTAAAAAGCTATATTTATTGTTTATACGCTTTGTTTACTTGAGAAATGACCGGTAAATTTTAACAAGATTAATTATTAGTTTAAATATTTAAAATAATTCAAGTTAAATACACTTAATTAACAGCTCAAATTTCCCGCCACGGGTTCTACAGAAATACGGAGCAATACAGCTAGTATATTATTAATCATATATATTAAAAAGTAATAAAATTTTATTAAATCTAAATATATTGCAATCGAAGTATTTAGAACTGTGATTATAGTTTGAATAAGAGCTTACAAATAAATAAGAGTACTTTTTTAGGAATAAAGTAGTTGAAAGTGGATGCAGTAATAAAAAGGTATTCTAAATAAATGAATAAGTAGATAAAATGATAAGTCGCTACTTTATGAAAATCTTAATAGGATATATCTTATATCACGAAATATGATGCATATTTCAATATTATTATCCATCATTCTTTTGCCGTTTCAGCAATCGCAATGTCGATAAGTTTATAAATATTAATACTGGAAATAAAATTTGTTACGAGTTCAGTTATAGCAGTTTATGACTAAGATAAAATAATTTTTTTATTTTCAATTATGAACCATTAAATCTATATCTTTATTATTCTATATATTTAACGAATTTTAGCAGTAAAACAATTTCCTCAACCTATAGAAATATAAAAGGCATGCAAATTTGTCCATTCATCAAATAACAGATGTTTCAAATTGTTTATGGATGGTAATTGTTTGGGTGTATCACATTTAGCTATATTACCATAATAATAGATTATTTGCCCAACTATTTTGCTTATGTTTTAAACAAGTCTAAATTTAAAATATAAGTGAAGTAGTTGGCAAAATAGTGTTTTATTATGCCAATACAGCTAAATGTGATACAACCAAACAATGAAGATCCGGAAACAAATTGTCACCACCCTGTACTTTCATCGACACAACGGCCGATTATAATTTTGACTTGACATTTTATACTAAATAGCTTTTTTTTTTAAATTACTTCTGTTTTATATTTATTTGTACATTGTGGTATTGTGAGATATTTTAAAGAATTCTGCAATTTGTAATATGTTGTAAAAATTTGCCCCTATATGTTTAAGAGCTTTAAAATGAGCATTATCATAGTTTCATGCAACAAGTGAACTACTAAGCTCTTAATGAAGCTTTAAAAAAATTAAACTATAAAAAAAAGGATGATTACTGTGCCCCTAGGTGGTATGTGTCCCACCTTTCCCTGTATGAAAAAAAAGGAATAAAGCTAACTTAAAATTACAATCGACTCTATCGAAAACTTTTTTAGCAAGTTTTTAATCCTTTCAGTCGGATCATTGAAATATTTTCGTTAAAAAATTTTCCTTTAATATCTGATAATCTATGGTAAAAAAGGTAATTTATATAAAATACTAAAAAAATTTAAACAAAATATTAAAAACATTGAATCAAAATATTAAAAACATTGAATAAAAATATTAAAAACATTGAATCAAAATATTAAAAACTTTGAATCAAAATGAAAAAATTGAATCAAAATTAAAAAATGAATCAAAATATTAAAAACATTGAATCAAAATGAAAAAATTGAATCAAAATTAAAAAATGAATCAAAATGAAAAAAATTGAATCAAAATGAAAAAATTGAATCAAAATGAAAAAAATTGAAACAAAATTAAAAAATTGAACCAAAATGAAAAAGTTGAATCAAAATGAAAAAAATTTAATCAAAATGAAAAAATTGAATTAAACTGAAAAAAATGAATCAAAATAAAAAAAATTGAATCAAAATGAAAAAATTGAACCAAAATGAAAAAGTTGAATCAAAATGAAAAAATTGAATCAAAATTAAAAAATTGAATCAAAATTAAAAAAATTAATCAAAATTAAAAAAAAAACATGAAAAATTTGGTAAATTTTTAAATTTTACTAATTTCAAAACATTTAAAATACACTGCAAAAAATACGAAAAAACTATTTATTTATAAAAATTTATACAATATTTTATACAATCGTTTCGCTTTGCCAACATGCTTGCAAAACACCAATAACATCTTAGTGTTGTCATCTTAGCAAAACAAATAATTACAAAAAGTAAAAAATAACTTTAGCCTTTGGCAACGTTTAGAGGTCGAAAATTGATATCGTGAATACCGGACATCAGGTCTGAAAGAGTTAAGTGACTCTGAAAAGTGGCTTAATTAGTGACTTTTGTAAAACATTCATATTTAAAACTAAAAAATCACTTAAATATTCCAAAAAGGTCTCTATGTGTGTTAAATTAACCTTTTCAGTCACAGTGATACTAATTAGAATCATAATGAATTGAGACGACGAAAGTAATAGTGGTGTTAAATTATTCGAACTTTTTACAAGCAAAGGGTCTTTTTATACAATCGGTTTCAGTACATGCGAATACAAATCTGATAAATAAAATGCATAAAATTAGAATCTTTACAGAAATTTAAAATTTTTGATATTTTGATTTCAAAACTTTTTTTTTACTAACATTTAACATCGATATACAACTTTTACCACTCCAGGTGATAAAAGTTGTTTACCACTCCATGATTTTATAAATTTATAAAAATCGGCCCACCCTAGTTAACATGTCTTGCATATATATGTGAAAAAAATAAAGATATCTGCCAAATTAAAAAAATAATCAAATATGTCCCATACCCATTTAAATCACGTGACTACATTTAAAAAAATTGTTCTAGGAGTATTGTATAAATTAATTAAAAAAAATCCTGTCGAAATATTTTTTACAATTTTTCGTACGTTTTCAGGATATACCTCTTATCTCCAAATGTCGACAATAGCCACTTTTTGTGTATATTCAGGCCGGTGTAAATCCAAACATCTCAAGTGTTATCTTCTTCAAAATTGAATAACTCTCGGGGTCCGAAGCTATTGATTGATTGAGGGAAATTCAAACGGGAATAAGTTGGCCATTCCATCATTTCTCAAACACTTAACTGGAGATTAATTATCATGTCAGCTCCATTAGAAAGCTCACATGAGTACAATATCACTGAATGGTCTTTGTCAGTTTTATAGATGGTGCATGACCTCGCGTGTAGTTGGCACCTATGAGTGGTTAAGCATGATTACAAATTAAAGATTAAGGTTATGATAAAGTGTCTTGTATAATTGCACATCAAGAAATCTTAATCAACAAACTTTAACGCAGTTTACAAATATAAAAATAAATCACCTTTGTGCAGATTCGTGCCACATTTTGCCTATCTACCGTAAAACTTGTTAGGCCATAATCACAGTGACCAGGGCTGCCTTTGGGGGTGTCCGTGACAAATAGCTCTATTGACATAAATCTGGTCACTTTTTATAGAAAATAAGGCTTCTTTTTAATTTTCAACACAATAAAAGAAAATAATGCCGACTTTTTATATAACGTAGTAATTTAATAAATATTTTATGTAAACGATATGTAGCCCCATCACATTTATACTTGATTATCAACTACATTTGAAGATGATAAAAATAAATACCGATTAAATTTTCAAAAATGAAACTTATTCTTATGTTTTACAGTTCTAAATTTCATTTAAACTTATTCATAAGTTTGTGTGGAGGAATAAAAGGGGCCCCGTTTATAGGTACACACTGGGCCCCGCAGTGTCTAAGGGTGGCCCTGTCCGTGACTATTACAAGGATAAAGAGAATTGACTCAACTAAATTCAAGGACGTTTGAATAATAAATCTAATTTCTTCCAACGTTAATCAATTACAAAAATAACTTTAATATCACAAAGTTAAATCATATATTTCTCGTAGCTCTATTTGATTATCAAATGAGTGGGTTTTTGACCTTAATACTTCTACTAACAGTATTTGTGCCATTCTAAGAGAACTCACTTTTTTCAACAACAGGAATGACAATTTGTGTTTTTTTAATATTTTTTGGTTAATTCACTCATTTGGGATATTACTTAACATCAAGTATCGTCAACGGATGTTTTACAGGTTACTTTACTACGGGTTACATTACAACGGGTTACTTTACTACGGGTTACTTTACTACGGGTTACTTTACTACCGGTTACATTTCAACGGGCTACTTTACTACGGGTTACATTACAACGGGTTACTTTACTACCGGTTACATTTCAACGGGTTACTTTACTCCATTATTTTGCATTTCCCAACTTTAGTAAAGTGTTTGAGCACCATGTAGTGCAGTTAAAAAAATGCGTATCAATACATTCTGTGATAAATGAATATTCGAAATTTTTTTAATATTTTAAATGTACACTTGTTTACAATTTTTATTTATATTTTATTTCTCTGTGGAGTAAAGTAGAAAGCGGGAGTAGGAAACTTTACTCCAATGTCAGAAATTTACTCTGTTTAATAGTAAAGCTTAGTTGGAGTATATAAAACTATTCTATAACTTTCTTATAACGTTTGCTCTGTTTTTGCTGTCGAAATAAAATCAATTTACACTACAATCATTTTAAAAATCAAAAACTTTAAATGATTTCTGAAGTTCCATTTTTTTCATAAAAATTTTGGAATTCGGATTAATTTGTTCGTCCAATTTTTGCTCGAGCCCCAAATCTTAATATTTTTATGATATGACGTAATACCACGTCATGATAATACCACGTCAGGTAAGCCATGATACCACGTAAGTCCAATGTTGTAACACAGCACTTACATGGTATGACGGCTTAAGCAACGAAATACCATTTTTTTGCACTATTACAGTATCTCTCTGAACAATAATTAATGACAAAAGTATTATTTAAAAACATTATTTATGTTTCTTTGCATTTTTAAAAGCCTAAATATGTTGCTTTAAAATATACGCTCCCCCTCCTTCAATTTTTAATATTTAAAAATAAATTAAACTTTTTAAATAATCTCGAAGTATATAATACAGACCTAGGGAGAGAATTTTGTAAATTTGTGATTTAGTTGTTTACAAAAAAATATTTTATGTTCATATTTTAAAAAAAAAATAAAAAAAAAATTATGTTCATTATTTCGTAAAAAAAATAACTTTAAAAATATCTCTCCCTACGTTAATAAAACAAATATAAAAGTCCAAACATTATTAACAATTTAGCTTAAAGCAATTATATAACATCCTATGTTTAAGGTAATAGGAAATAACATTACGCTTAATTCGTAGATAATGGTTAAAAGAGTAAGTATTAAGTTTGAAACTTTTGGTCGCTAAAATACTTAAACTCACCGCATATATGTTATTAAAAATCTATATATGTTTTGTCAACGCAATGAATTAAAGTGTTTACATATCTAACAAAAATCTGCTCCATCGATAAAAATAAATAAATCTCAACTTTGTAGTTAATTTGCAATTTTTAGAGTTACAAAAGTCAATAATTTAAAAATAGCCTCATTTTCATTGGTGCAATTAAAACTATTGTTCCTTTTGTAGGATAATTTCATCGCCAAGACGGCGACGCCTCTTGGCGTCCTTTTCAAATACGCAAAGAAATTTTCATGACAAGGATAATGGTAAATTTCTAAAGATTACAGGTGTTGCCAATCAAAGTTTTTATCCGTAAAACTCTATTAAAAAGATATTTTTTCTATTTTTTTGCAATGTTCCTGTGGTTACAGCCTTCTGAAACTATGATTCGTCATTGGTCCG
This sequence comes from Troglohyphantes excavatus, assembly GCA_963932185.1. NCBI lineage: Eukaryota > Metazoa > Arthropoda > Arachnida > Araneae > Linyphiidae > Troglohyphantes > Troglohyphantes excavatus. The sequence goes on from OZ010672.1 coordinate 70,748,901, forward strand.
GGGAATTCTCTTTCTTTTGGATCCTCAAGATTCATCGCGTGCAAGAGCCGTAAATGGGATCTTTACTACCTATATGATATTATAATCTTATAATTATTATATTTTAAAGTATTTATTTTTCAGGTGGTAACTAAATTGTTATTCGATTAGTAATACAAGAACGTCAACAAAGGTAGATAAAAGTGAGTTAAAAATTGTGTTATATAATTTAATTGAAACATTAATTTTTAATATTTTTTAAATGTTACTGAATTTATTAGTATTTTAATGCACAAGAGTATTTTAGAAAAACTTAATTCGATTAATCAATTAAAAATACATTCATGGTTTGTGTTTATATAATTTTAATGAAAACATATATAACTGTATTTACATTCTTTAATTTTCAATTAAATTGCAGTACAACCTATTTGTGGCTGTTCACTTATTATGTCACACCTGTAGGAGGAAGAGTGTCTTGCATACGTGACTGGGGGAGGAGAGTTCTTAGTGATTACGTGACGTAATAAGACTTAGTAGATAAAATGCTGAAATTTTTTTCACAAACTTTAATATAAATAACTATTTAATTAAATTTAATGGGATGTTTGGTAAAATACACAGAATGAAAGTTTTAATGTCTGTTTTTTAACTGTAACAATTTATCGTCATGTAACATGGGGGGGAGGGCGCTAACGTAAGACTTATGGGGGAAAGGAGTGTGCAAAAGGCTGAAAAATAGCGTGACGTAATAAATGAATACTTTCGTATCGAATTTAGACAATTCAAATGATATGATTTAAAACAAAATAAATTATCATTTTAAACGTAACACAAAAAAATTCCAATTTAAATTAAAATTAAAAAATTCTAAATAAAACCCACAAATCTCTCCCAAAACTCAAAAATAATCTTTCCAAACCTAACCATATCCCTTAAAAATAAAAAAACACAAATATGTAGCCCTGGCTTCTGATTGGCCGCGCGAGTACCACGTGACAGCCGAAGCGTCTACAGGGTCCCAGTGTTAGAAACTTGCTGGAAGCGAACAGCCTTATTGCTAACTTGAACCGCGATCGAATTGGGCACGCATGGGCCTCTTGCCTGCTTTTCCCAAAATCCTGTTGGCAGCAGAAAAGTTTCTCCTGATATTTCCTGCTCTTTTCCCGTTTTCCGGAACCTCCATGGAGCTAGTGATAGAATAGAGTGAAGGTAAGGGAATGATTTTTGCGTTTTTCAGCGGAGATTTAGGCGCGTTTTTAAAATTTAGCGGGGTTTTAGTGTTGTTGAATTTGGGGATGTGTTTTCGCTGTTTGATTTTTGTGTTTTTAGTTTGTGTGGTTGTGTTTTATGATTGCTCTTTGAAAGCTGGTTTAAAAAGGGCGCTTAAATGTTTTCGCGCAATTATGCATCTAGCAAAAATTCTATACGCTTTTTAGCGAACTACTTGTTGACATATTATTGGTAGAGTAGTAATTATTTCATGTTCTTCCGAAGTGTTTTTGTGCATTCGGTTGTTGTAATTGGTTTTAGAAATTAAATTTTGTTCCTAAACTCAGATGTTTGATTTTATATTTTGTGAAATAAAATTATCGTATTATAAAAATGAGTTGTCCAGTAGTGTGTGTTTGCATTTTAATAGAAATAAATAACTCAAAAACACTGTTTAAATGTTTATTTGAATTTTGAAATTAACTTACTGCATATTTTAATGTGAAAGATCTGCGTGCAGGATTTTGTAGTTATAGTTTGTAGTTTTGAACATTGGAAATAAAATTTTGAACGTACTTTAATACGAAAAATATTTCTACTAAAGTACTATACATTTACTGCAATTTTTTGTAACTGAGTTAATTTTGAAATGAAAGTTAAGAAGTTTTTTTTGCATTTTTTGATGATAAATTTTTGGAAGACTTTAATTTTAAAGAATAATTAAAAACTGACTGTAACTATATATTTTTTTGTACAATATTGCTACGCAAATTAATTTAGCATATTGTGTAATAATGGAATGTTTAAATACAATTATTAAAAAAATATTTAAAAAAATATTGAGAACATTTCAATACGTAATTTTTATTCAAGTTATAGTTTAAAAGTTGTTTTTGTTGAATGTATGTTTGCAGTATATGTTTGTGCACAAGTTGGTCATTAATTGTTGGAAGATGATCATTTTGTCTGTATCACAGTTAGCTGCATTGCCATAATTAAACATTTTTGACTGCCTATTTCGATTATATTTTAAACTATTTGCTTATCTTTAGTAGTTACAAATATAACAATTAAAGTATAGAAAAAAATGGTTTATTGTGTATAATTAAACATCCAAACAATGAGCACCCTCCCCCTCAACTGTTTTTGACGATCGTGTATGTTTCAATTTAAATTCGGAAGTTTGAAAAAGAGTGTTCAAAACATATATTGACAAGGTATTTAAGCACAATTTTAGTTGCTAATTTTTATTCTTCCGCTGATCATTTTAATGTTTAAAGTGTTCATAGCAAATATTCATAGAATTTTTAACTTCATTTTTATTTCTGAAAAAGCAATTTCTTTCACAACTGAAATGTGTGTAATTTTCAAGTAGCAACTTAATACTATAGGACTACTAATACAATAACTTTTATAAAATAATCTTGTAAACTATGATTGAAAATAGTGATTTTGTTGAATTTTTTTTAATGTGTGTTTCTTTCGAAATACTTAATGAACTAATCTCCTTTCTATTGACATTTACTCTTCCATGTTTTTATACATATTGTGGGGAAAATGGGTTTTAAATCTTGATTTTTGACGTTCAAAGTACAATTTCTCTTTTGAAAACTGTAAAATTAAAATTGTTTTATAAAAACTTTTATTTATTAAAAAAAAATCGTATACTTTTATTTAATTCTGAGTTTTTTTTAAAAAATATTAATTATTTTTCTAAGGTAACCCATCTTGATAAATAGATGCAGTAAAATGTTTTTTTTGTGGGATTAACGGAATTTTTTGTCGAGAAATTTATATTTTTGTAGAATATTACATTTTATTTAAAGATCGTTAAATAATTCCGAATTTCCTATTTTAAAGCAATAATAATTTGAAAAATCATTTTCCCAATTTGTAACGTTAAAAAAACCCTAAATAAATTATATTTTTTTAATTTTTTTTTATTTGAATGCATTAAAAGATTTCTGTTTTAAACAAAATCCATGAATATTGGCGAATAAAACAACTTTTCTCTAGATTTTATATAAAAGTTTTCATGCATCAGATTATCACTAGTTTTTTTTTTAAAACTCAAGCAAATATACTGTTGTACTTGAATTAAATCACCCAGAAATAATTTTTTTTGCTAAAATGTATTATATTAAAAGTAACAAATTAAAAAAAAGAACGAGATCAAAACATAAGTTTAACATTGTGCAATTTAATTTCAAAAACCCATTTTCCCCCATGACTCATTTTACCCCATCTCATCCTATTTAATAAAAAAAAATTATTCAAGAAAAATAACATTTCTCATTTCTTATTCTTTACATTTTTTAAAATACCTAATTATTATAAACAAAAAGAATAATTACAATACATATCGTATTTTCTTGTTTTTTAATAAAAAACAATCATATTGATTGTTTTTAATTGTAAATCTAAGAAATAGAATATTTAGAGTATTGCGACTTAACAGTTTGAATTTATAAAAAAAATCAAACAAAACTTGCAATTTTAAAAACCGTATTCTTTTACTATACAAAATTAATTAAAAAATGCATTTGAAAACGATTGCATTTTGAAAATTGAAAAAAGTTTAATGTTAATATCAATAATGATTTTTTATTGAAATATAAATATTTAACCCTCTGGCCGTATATAATTGGCCGTATATGATTACTTAACCCTCTGACGTTCCAGGCCGTATATATACGTCCAAGGATCTCCCGGTTTTCTGGTCATGCACCCAATTTTTAAATTCATAAAAAGTACTTCATTTTACAATATTTTTTTAATTCAAGGGATTGATGTTCAACTCACAAGTTATCTCTTTATAATTAATTAATTAAAATAATTAAATAACATAAAATATAATAATATAAAATAGCATCACCAGGGAAAATTATTTAAATATCCAAGCAGTGAAAACAGCTTTACAATTGCAAAAATCTCTTGATTTTCAGTGGGATAGGTATCTTATTCGACCGTGTAATTGAAATGCGTTGATGCAAAAATTGAATAACAAAACTTTCTTTAAACGGTCTTTTATATAAACATCAATTACTCATATGTAATTGATGTTGGTAAAATAAAAGCTAAAGTAGACACCAGCGTCCAATAACTTTTTTTTAGAAATATTCTAAACAAATCTGTATGTTAAATTGAATTTCTTTAGTTGATAAGTTATTTCCGAAATTGTAAATTCTTTCATTCCTAAACAAATTAATATATACTAAAAAATCACGATGAATTGTTTTATAGCTCATATCACGAAAACCGTCGTTATTTTATATCAATATATTTAAAAAAGAACTGAGTTATTACAACTTGCTTCCCTTAATTCCCATTCCTTGAAATTTCTATATTATACATCTTCTAATGTAACTTGTAGTGAGTGTATCTGTTTTGTTACTTTTTGACGTGACTTTGTTTTTAAAATCATCTGAAAAAAGTATAATTTTCGTTTATTTTGGTATTTGAATCTTTGTTGCATTGACGTTATTTTTATTTTGTTCCCGTAGACAATTTTTTAATTTATTTAAAACATTGTATATAACTTCAAATGAAACAATATACATACTGACGTTAATTTTTTTTATAGAAATTTATTATTCTGTTGAAACAATTTATTTGAAAAAAAATCAGGTATGTAACTTTGTTACATTAACATATAACAGTGTTAAATGTATAACAATTAACTCTTGTAATTTTTATGTTTCGAAATTCAAATATTTGCAGACTAATTTCATTTTTTCTGACGATCGTTAAATTTTTACGAATTTTCTATTATTTAGCATCAATAATTCCATTTTGCAAAACATTGAAATAAAACGCTAAATAAGTTAGAATTTTTTCTATTTTTTTCATTAGATTGTATTAAAAAGATTCTTTGTTTATACAAAACAAAGGAATATTGGTAAATAATTCGACTTTTCAAGTTTTTATATAGAATATTTCATGCATCCAACTATCACAATTTTGTTTTGTATAATAAAAAAAATCGACTGTTGGACTTAATTAAATCATACAGAAATCTAATTTTTTAACTAAAATGTACTGCATTAAACGATATAAATTTAAAAAAAAATAACAAGATCAAAACATAAGTTTAACACAATGTATAATTTAATATTTAATTTCGAAATACCCATTTTACCCCGTAATCTATTTTCCCCAACCTCACCTTACGCTTGCTGTGTTATGAATGTTAAATGTGAAAAATTAAAAAACTGATAAATGAAATTTACACTTGCATGCATGTTACAGAGTTCATTTTACAAATATCAATGTATTATAAATGTATTTTTTATTGGTTAGATAATTTTCTGGTTAAATGACTGACTATATAAGTTATAAAATGTCAAATCGATTTTATTTTTGCCCGGGGTAAATACATAAAAATATCATCAGACTTTTATGCGCACAGCAAATTATTTAGTATTCCATTAAAAGTTATAATATCGCTTAAAATTTGATTTTATTATTTTTATTTACTACCATTTATTGAAACCATTTTCGAATTTATCGTAAAAGAAAAAAATAGTTTATTAAATGAAATGTTAATTCGAATTACTTTATATAACTCTATTTTACTTTACTAACACACAGATTGCTTAATTTACTAACTATTTTTACTATATCAGCATTATGTAGAATGATTCTCATTTAATAAAATAATTTTACTAAAAATTTCAAATTTTTTCGTCTAAACTCTTAAAATTATAATCTTATTGCAGATTTTTCTTTTGTTCGTTGAATCGGCAATTTCTTGGTTTAATCTATTGTTATATTTCTCGGGTATAATTGTTCTCAATCAGTTTTGTCGAGGCACAATTAAAGACGTGTGTGGAAGAAGCAGACAACTCCAATTTTAAAAATTGTCATGGAAGAATGAAAAACACTTTAAAAATACTTAATATTTTTTTAAAACTTATCAAATTTGGGTAACATTTACAAAACACCTTCCTCCATCACAGACCGGTTTTAATTTTTTCACCTTTTGCTTGCTTTTTTGTATTGAACAAAAAAAGTTTAGCTATCTGGTGTTTTACACTTAATACTGGAATTCTGTGGCCTAGCTTACCAATAAAATCCTTGTAGATACGTCTCTGAAATCATCAATGCGACTGTGAATTTCAAACAGCAAAAAATATTAGTTTCATTTAAGGATTGTATAATAAACTATATATAGATATTGTCTAGATCTGATGTATACCCCTTTAATGGAATTTCGTATGGGTAACACACCTTTTAGCTGGTTCAATAAACAGCACACCTTCAGCAAACGAGTTTGGCAAACGACTGGCTGATGCTACACGGAAAGCGATCCAACTAAGCGACCAAACGTTGAACTAATTCTTTGCAAAAACGAGACAACTCCTGGAGCTGTACGTTTATTGTACTGTATGATACAGCAGAACACCTTCTTTTCCTTTATAGATCTATAGCCAGAGCTTAAAGTTGCCTTGCACCAATCGATAGAGATTTTTAATTCTTTATACGAATAAGTTAAAAAGTACATTGTTAAAAATAGGAACTCGGAAAAAAGTAAAATATTCTCATTTCTGAATAAATTGGATGCTTACCACAGCTCAGAATACATAAGTTCCAATTTTGAAAATGATATGTACTCAAATATGAGTATAATTAGTAAAAATGAATAAAAAGAACAGATGCTTGCTTACAAAGGCTGCCTTCACAAATTACTTTTAATAAATAACAACAATTGCAACCAAGACTTTTTCAGAATCGAATCCAGATACTCAGGCAACGCAGTCCAATGCCTAACAAGGGAGACGTGAAGAAGTAATAAACAGAAGAAATGTTAAAAGGCGTTGTAAAAGAATGGGAAGTAAGATACATGAGTTGTAATAACTCAATTTACATTTAAGCAATCGACATCAAATAATGTGGAAAATCATCTTCTGAAAAACTATTTTAAGTTTTTAAGGTCCCTTTGTTAAGATGGCTTGAGCATAAGCTGAGAATAGCAATATTAAATCGCGTTGCTCATTTTTGAGAAAGTACGGTCACTTAAATTTGAGCACGACATTGCTCATTTCCGATGCAATTATACTCAAAGAAAAAACGAATAGGTTCAAGTACCCATTTTTAAGTATTTTTTACAATGTATAAATCAGAAAAAAGTGGAGCTGCCTGGTTCTTCCATCCACTTCTTCGATTATTCGAAACAACTATAGTTATCCTTGCTTTCCTGAAGAGAAAGCCCGATGTTAAATTCTTGTGCCCCCCCTCATTAATTAAAATCTAATTTATAATATAATCCAAAACTTCATCCGATGTAATCCATATTCTAAACTGATGAGAACACCCGAGTCAACCTCACACCAAAATTAAACTCTTCGCTCGGAGTTCTGTTAGAGTTCCTAAACTCTTAATCAGTTAGGTATATATTTCAATCCATTCGTTAAGCTTATCTAAAGTCTAGGTTCCTGCCTAACTTTAGCAATTTGAGCTTCACGGTGTGTTAGGAGCCCTGATGTGACATTAACAGTTATGGGTGTCGGGTTTTCTGTTTGGGAGTGAGTGTTAAATTACCAAGGTATGGAAGGTAAGGGGCATATATGTTAGTAAAATTAGATTTCAAACGAAGCGTCACAAAACTTCTGAGAAGCTAATGTTATATGTGAAATAGCCGGTTTTAAAATACGCTATATAAGGTTTTGGTCAGATTAATTAGAGATATAAAGGCTATTTACTGGTTTAGTGTTGGCTATTTTGAACAATAATAATTAAAAATTTTAAATTATAATAATAATTTTATAGGTATGAGTTACTTTTTAAAATGAGTAAATGATTGTAACATATTTGTAAATTTTTATTAACTAATGATGACTTAATGAACTAAGAATAAAAGTTTTTTATAAGAAAATTTGGTATCTTGTACATATTCATAAATGGAATTCATGTATTTATTTTTTATCTCGTTTGTTATTATGTGTTTCTTTATTTATGAATGAAATGGCGTTTATTGAAATCATTATTTTGTTATTGAGTTTTCCCGTACATTATTGAGAAATAAAAGTGTTGGTTTATTTTCTTTCGTTTTTTAATCTACGAAATTGCATTGAAAAGAATGTTAATAATAAAAAAAGTTTCGTGTTAGTAGTAAATACATGAGCAAAAAAATTTCAACATAAAACCCTCAGCAAAATTGCAAAATTGAAGGTTTTTGAACTTTTTATAAATACATTTTGCATTTTTTAAAAAGTTTTTAAGTTTACTGCGTAAAAGATTCAACTAAATCTGAATTTTCCCTTCAATAATTTCAGTACTTCAAAATTGAAGGTTTTTGAAAGGTATTTTACTAGTTTTTTTTAGGGATATTGAAACAAAAACCTTTTATTAAATAGATCTTAAGAACAATGTTAATTTTCCTGCAAACCTCCTTTAATTTCATAATTTTGGTGAAGGTTTGATGCTGACTTTTTTTGTTGTGAAAAACTAATCAATCGATTTGAATAACTATATCGCCATTGGAAGGGTTGTGTTTAATTGTTTCGTGTTTTGAAGTAAATTAAACCAGTTAGTCGTTTGTTACTAATTAAATTTTTTATAACCTTTAATTTAAAACAGCAAGTAGTTTACATTATTTTAATATAAAACACCAACAAGTATAACACTACATTAGAAATTTAGTGTTAAGTTTTACTTAATCTGTTTTAATGATGGCTTGTAGTTTTGATTACAATAAAAAGATTGTGAATCAATTAACACGTTTGCTGCCGACCACGCACAGGCGCGTGATACGAACTTCAAAATAACATGTAAAAGCCAATGGTCGACTTGCATCCTTTTAGACACCGGCAGTGAACATATTAAGATGTTTTGTAATAAAAAATTTCGGACAATTTCCTTCTAATACAACATTTACACTAGACAGGAAGAGAATACAACACTACATACTTATGTCTCACACAGATGTTCCACATGAGGTAAAATTTTGTTTTTTATCCCTATTTTTATTGTATTTCTGTCATAATTTGGTACTTTTCTTTGTTCAATATTTCGTCCTTTTTGGATTTTTCTATTATTTTTAAAGCTTTGGATATAATTTTTGTTGAAATATGTCAAGGCACTATAAAAATTCGAAATTCATTTTTCTGTTGGCTGTGCTCTTTTAATCAGAAAGTTAACATTTTTGAATTATTTATCCTAACAGGTAGTTTTTCCTAAGCCTCAGGAATGTTGAATAACTGGTTTTAATGTTTTTATATTAGCCTTTTTAGGCCTATTTTGATCTTTTATCTATTTCTTAATAATTTTAAGTTATTTAAATTTTTGTATTATAAAAATAATACGAAAGGAATTAAAAAGTGTGAATTTTAATTTTTTATGCATTTGCATAATTTTAATCTTAATCAAAACCCCTCAAAAATTTCATTATGGAGAAGACCTTAAATGGGAAAGAATATAATAATGATTTTACATTATATATGGCAATACAATTTCCGAGAGTCAATGTTCCCAGCAAAAAAAGTCAGCATAAAACCTTCATCAAAATTTTGAAATTAAAGGTTTTATTCAGAAAAACTGCAGTTTTTTTGAAGATCTATAAAATTAAAGGTTTTTGTTTCAATGTCCTTCATAAAAACTGCAAAAAACCTGTAAGAAACTTTCAATTTTTAATCATGAAGGGAAAATGCAGATATTTTAAAGGTTTTATGCAGGAAAATTAAAAACGTCAAAAAAACTGCAGTTTTTTGTTTCAATATCCTTTATAAAACCTTCAAAAACCTTAAATTTTAACAATTTTGATGAAGGTTTCATGCTGACTTTTTTTGCTGGGTTAGTTTATCTCGGGAATCCAAGCTAGTAAACCGATTTTGATGACACTTGGATAAATCATTGTTTTTACTCGGAAATAGGTTTTGATTAATTTTTTTCTAGATATTGCAATTAGAAGAAAAATTACAATTATACAAAACTTTTCTTTATATATTTTCTTATAATTTATATAAAAGTCAAATTTCTTCTAGTTAACCTCAGCGAATACTTAACAATATTAATGAAAATTTATAGTTTTAATAATAGTTCGAAGAAAGTTTTCTCTCTTTATTGCAACAGACAAGATAACACAATAACCGGGAAGATAACACAATTGACTTCTAAAAAATCGGCACCTAAAGATTTTTAATTAAAATATTAAAATCCGGATAATACAAGTACAATATTAAATTTCCATTTTTTGAATTTATGATTAAGTAATTATACATTTACATTGTTTTATTGTAACTGTAAGTTTATTCAGAGTAGTAACAATACAATTATCCTAAAGAATTTTTATAAAAAAACTCCCACTCAAACCTTATTTAATGTTTAATAGAAACAGCTTAGTGTTCTAAATATAGGGGGATTAGTTACTTGCTAAATTCCTCTATTTTCATTAGGATTATATTAAAAATATATTTTTTAATAAACGCTTTTAAATTATTAATAATTTTTTTAGCTGCATTTGACTTGAAATATTAAATACTATTTTTTAGCATCGTAGGTTATTAAATGAGTTTAAATTTAGTAACTCTTACTATAATCCTTTAATGACACTTTTTCAAAGTACTATTAACTTTCGGTATGTATTTTTAATTACTATTATCAAGCTCGGTCGTCATAAAACCATTATCTCTCCTAATAATTTTTTTAAAAAAGAAATAATGTTAATAACGTTGCATAAAAAAAGGAATTACGTTAATAATGTTGCATAAAAAGGGAATTACGTTAATAAAGTTGTATAAAAAATACAGGTAAAATACAGATACTCCATGGCATTATTTTAGAACACATTGTTTCTTTGGTTTTGTTCGAATGTTTTTTCATTCCTACTTACAAATATTTTAAGACTTCCCCCCAAAATTAATTTAGAATGTTTTTTCAATCAACCTCAATAAATACATGATTTTAATTAAGAAATTGCAAAAAAACCTTTTTCGATTTGTGAAGATATGAAAAGCATGGATTAATGAAAAAAAGTGTTGTTTAATAGGGTTGTTTTTATGGTGTTGTAAAATATTTTTTTAAATAAGTTTGTTATCTTTAAATGGCTTTTCATTTGAAATAGAGCAGTTATAAATATCAACTAGCATAACATAAAATACTTTAACTGTGTCACATATTTATATAATTGTATATCAACATATAATATTTCTTTAAAAAAGATCCGGTTAATTGAGATTTCCGGATAATGGATTAATGATTAATTTTTTTTCTTTAGTAATTTCAATCGGATTTAAATTTATCCTTATTTAATTTTACTTTTATTTGCAGGTTAATAAAATTTCCATTTTTTTATTCTATACAGAGAGGAATATTTAAGAAAAAACTACTACCTTATTATTTTATCGGCGTATTATTGATAATTTTATTAATGTATTTTATTGCTAAATATTATAGTTATTGATAAGTTAGAAATATGTAATTTGTTTGACACTTAGATGTTAAACCAGATAAATATATATGAAATGTAAAAAAATTAAAACAAAATTTATAAATAATTCAAAATATTTCAAAATATTTAAAAATAGTTAAAAATAATTAAAAATAGGTAAAAATAATTAAAAGAAATAAAATATTTCCAAAGACAAACAAAAATAATCAAAAATAGTTAAAATCAAAACAAATTAAAACAATAATAAAATGAAAATTATTTTCTAAATAATTGTATATGTAAAGTATTTTTTTAAATTTTCTACGACATATTTAGCAGAATTTTGTTTTAGCAAAACCCTCATTAAATTACATGTTTTAACGTGTCTCGATAAACCTTTAAAAAACCTGCATTTACCCTTCAAGAATTTTAATGCTGTATTTTACAGCATTAAACATACATGAAACCTATATGTTCAGGGTCCGATAAGACTTCAAAGTAAGGGAAACCCGCTTTCAAATGGGGGCCCGATTGCTCTCAAATAGTTCATGGAACATCAAATCGAATAGTTACATGCACCAAAAATGTATTGAAATACATTAAAAACTATTAAGTATTTAAAATCTTTGTATTCATTAAGTTTCCTCTTTCCTAATTTACGAAGAAATTAAACCCTACATTGAATTGATGACATATTTTACTAAAATGTTTGTGTAGGTTTTCTTCAAAAAATAATTATTTGCAAACTAGTTTGGGATTTAAGTATTTTTTTTATCATATGAGAGGTTTATGGGACTCTCAGAAATCTAAAGTATAAGTAATAAGGGTTTAAAGGATGGCCTACTCGGTAAGTGGTCCCTGTATATGTTGTTCCAAAACCTTTATATAACCTTTCATTCACCTTTTTATAATGGTTTTCTGCTGATCTTTTTTGCTTGGAAAACTCTGGATCTGCAATTATTTTGGTTAAGAGGACACGGTACCATTTAAACTTTTTTTATTTTTGACTTTTTAAATCAAGATTTTTATGTATATTTTTAAATTTATATAAGAGAAAAATATTTCAAGAAAAAAAGTCCATAGTTTGTATTTTTTCCAAAATTTAAATTTTTTAAAGTTATTTTGAATTCTATGGCTCTTTTTAAATATTATATTTTTTATCCAAACAAAGCGTTTTCTCAGATCCTTTAAATTATATAATACGTAAGTATTTATATTAAAATTTTGTATACTGCATGCATTTGATATTTATATAAATAGTTCACAAAATGTTTTACTTAAGCTCAAATTTGTTTAATTTAGTAATTAAAAAAACAACCTACTAGTCATTGAGCTAATTTTCATGCCATTTTATACTATACACATATTTTGCAATATGCTTAAAATATTACCCAATTGTCAATTAATACTAAAAAAAAGCCTTAGGTTTCGAAATACATAATATCCAATGAAACCAAACATAAATAAACAAATTAAAACAAAACACACACACAAAAAAAATCGAAACATAGATGTGTTCTAAAATTTTGCTGCAGAGCACCAAGATATGATACAACATTGAACTGAAACTTACAACATTATATTGCTATTTTCCATGAGAGTAGACGTTCAGTTTTCTTAGCATATCCCAGCAGAAAAAGTCATCATAAAACCTTCATCAAAATTATAAAATTGAAGGTTTTTTAAGGTTTTATAAAGGATATTGAAACTATTTTATAAAAGGCTTCAAATTCCTGCATAAAACCGTTAAAATAGCTTTATTTTCCCTTCATGATAAAATATTGAAGTTTTTTACAGTTTTTATGAAGGATATTTAAAACAAAAACCTTTAATTTCATAGATTTTAAAAAAAAACTGCATAAAACCTTCAATTTAAAAATTTTGCTGACTGTTTTATGCTGACTTTTTTTTATGGCTTTCCATCAATGTGCTCCCTACCGATGTAAAAATCCTAAAGTAAAGTCAAACAATAATTTATTAGAAGACTCATTAACAGATTACTTTGATTATAAAGTGAGATCGATGTTATCTCCCAGTTTCCGCGCAACTGTGAGTTGTTTGTTTCAAAACTAGGGCCACACCTAAAGTCAATTTACGAAAGATGCATATTACAATGGAAGTTGTGTGATAGTATATATAATATTCTGAAGTAAATCAAAATAAGTTTACTAGCAATGAAGAGAGTGGAATGAATACTATAGTAAAGAATCTTCTCTAAAGAATACCATTTTAGTTAATGACAGTGGCCACTTTTTTGCAAAATAAAATCGTGAAAGGGATCAGAACATTGGGCTGAGGGGTTTCAATACAACACGAGAACTTGGCTCATTCAACACGATAGGTAAGTGTCTGGATCCGATTTTCACTTTTTTGGTACCCAGCAAAAAAAGTCAGCATAAAACCTTCATTAAAATTTTGAAATTGAAGGTTTTATGTAGAAAAACTGCAGTTTTTTTGAAGATCTATAAAATTAAAAGTTTTTGTTTCAATGTCCTTCATAAAAACTGCAAAAAACCTTCATAAAAACCTGCAAAAACCCTTCAACTTTTAATCATGAAGGGAAAATGCAGATATTTTAAAGGTTTTATGCAGAAAAATTAAAAACTTAAAAAAAAACTGAAGTTTTTTGTTTCAATATCCTTTATAAAACCTTCAAAAAACCTTCAATTTGACAATTTTGATGAAGGTTTCATGCTGACTTTTTTTGCTGGGTAGTCAAAGTAAAATGTTTTCGAAACGATCACGTTAATTATTTATGGTTAAATATTGGTACGAACTTTTACCATAGTTATTTACAGAGATTTTAGTTATAATTTATGTTTTTCAATTGATTTCAACGTAACAATTTTCGGACTAGTTGTTGCTTGCATTGAAAATCAAAATGGCGTCTAAGGTGTCTGTACTTAGGTGATGCACCTGTTGACTATTGTTTTGAAATCTATACTGTAGAAAAAGATGCTTAAAAATGAGTACATGAATGTACTCGTATTTCTTTGAGTACAATTGAATCGTAAAAGAGCGATGGCGTACTCAAATTTAAGTAACTGTACTTTCGTAAAAATGAGCAGTATGGTTTAATATTGCTAATATCAGCTTCTGTTCAAGCCATCTTAACCAAGCGACCTGGCAAATTTAAAAAAATTGTTCGAAAGATGGTTTTCCACATTATTGGATGCCGATTGCTTAAATGGAAACTGAGTTATTACGACTCAATTATCTTATTTCCCATTCTTTTGCCACGCCTTTTTAATATTACTTCTGTTTATAACTTTTTCACGTAGCTCTCACACTACAACGGATAAGACCCTGAACTTCGGTGCGGACAACATTAGGTAGACGGATTGGGTTCGATTCCCAGTAAGTACTGGTTGTAATTGTTGAAATTTATTGAAAGTGATTCATGAAGGCAGCCTATGTAGACACACAACTACTATTTTTATTCATTTTTACTCATTTTTGAGTACATGTTTGTTTCAAAAATGAACTTGAAAAAAATGTGCTTGAAAATGAATAAATGGACGTACTCGTTTTACTTTGAGTACAATTGCATCGTAAATGAGTGATGGCGTACTCAAATTTAAGTAATCGCAAAAATTATCAGTGTGATTTAATAGTGCTAATCTCATCTTCTGTTCAGGCCATATTAACAAAGCGACATGTCAAACTTAAAATATTTGTTCGGAAGGAGGTTTCCCCATTATTTGATGTGGATTGCCTAAATGGAAACTGAGTTAGAGAGAAGATGGGAGAGAACAGAATAAATTGTTTTTATACAAATAAAAGCAAGAGAGTTTGCAAACATTGAAATTTTATATTAATATTTTTGACGTTAAAAGTTTTAGTCGATTATGCGATTATAGCAAATTTTATATCGTAGGATTACTGTTACAACTAGATTACTCCATAGAAAGATGAAGGTATTACATATAAATTCCTTGTTGATGAACTCACCCCTCGATATATCTACAGATGAGTACCACAACTAGGAATATATATATATATATATATATATATGTAACACTTTAATCTTCCTAGGGAGTTATCTAGTTGTAGAACTGGTACGATGATATGAGCCTTCTAGTTTCATAACCAGGTATATCCGTTATCATAAATTTTACTGGGGACGATAAAAGCGTTTGATAACCACGTACCAAGTCATTTGTTAATCCCCATTCTCATTCCTCACACTGACCTTTACACCGTGTCGGCAGTGGGAGAGAATGTCGCCCATGGTTGCAGTATACGCTTTAGTCCACATAGAAATTGGGGATAAATGACCGATATGGGGATAAATGACTCATATGGGGATAAATGACGTATCATCGTGTTTGGAAGGTGAGTCGCGTCAACCAAGTTGACTATTTTTTCACCCGTTTGGCCTTTGTAGTGGCCCAAAAGTATGCTCGAACTAAACCTTACAGTGTGGTTTATACGTATCCGATTTCTTTTCTTTTTTTATATCTCTTTCACATAAAAATAATTGCAAAACATAAAAATCGTCTGAAATTTTTAAAAACTGTTGAACTTTGAACGAGGAATGTGACTAGACAAATTGAAGCGATGAAATGTCAAAACATTTAACATTAATATATAAAAAAAATGAGAGTCAAAAACTAGTTTGAAATCAATAATGCATGTAAAAAAAACTAGTTTGCGTTCTTTTTCACTTTTTGAAGAGCTGCGTATATTTTAAAAAACTCAACTGCAGAGCTTTGAAAAGCTTTGTCACGCTTTCAAAATTTGGGACTTGATGAATAAAAAATGCAAAGTCTGAAAGCTTTTCGATTTATTGTTTACGTTTTCAACAAGTAATGATGTATGAACCAGTTCTGAAATAATTAAATGTTTTTGCTAGGTTTTTTTTTTATAAAACAGAGCATGCATGAAAAACTGCTTACTTTTAATAGCCTGTTAAAGGATTTTTAATATAAATTAATTATTGGTAGTTATTATTTTTTTAATTTTAGATAGAGATTAGTTTTCATTAAAAGAAATGATTTAAAGTTGTTTTGATGAGTTTGTAAATAATGAATCAAGTTGAAATTCTGACATATGGAGCAGAAAAATAAAGAAGGATAAACAAAAACTTCATTTTTTTTATTTCTACAATATTTGTTTTTATTGGAATCATTCCAAAAACATTTTAAAGTTAAGTAACACTATTCCATATTATTTTAATTATTTAAAAAATACTACCTTTATATATTTTTTTGTATTAAATCATGCAATTAGCACAATATAGAATAGTTATTTATCAAAATATCAATTAAAATTAAAGTAATTTAAAAGTTTTAAAGTACAAAGTCTGACAGATTGAATATCAAAAGATATATTGATTTTCTTAGTACAGAATTTCAGGATATTTAAGAAAAAATACTATGCAAGTTTCACAAAAGTAATTTTTACATTTTGCAATATGTAAAAGATCCCTAATAAAGTTAGGACGAAAATGTATATATTTTAAGTATAGATCCAAGGCCAAAGTTGTCGATGGAATAAGATTTGGTGCGGTTCCCCATTTAATTTTACTGCTTTTGTATGTTTGTTTAAATATAACTTTTTTCTGTGTCTTACTGTAATTTTTTCAAATGGCAAAATTCGATCCAATGGATCACCACAATTGTTAGATGTTTAACATTTTAATTAGGGGATCTACTCATCTTTTTTTTATTTTAACAAAGCAAAGTGCGAAAAATTTATTTTTTTAATTAAAAAAAATTATATAAGAACTATTTCTCTTTAAAAGTATAACGTACACCTTTTTTCTATATTCTCAGAAATAACACTATAATATTTGAGCATTTAGAGATAGTCAAGGTTACTTTTGTTAATTTTGACAATCGTTTCATCATTGAATCCCTTAACTTTTGACGAAACAAAATTCTTCAAATTTTTAATAAAAGCAACTTATTCCGATTCCTTAACGGTAGTATCAGCTCAATTTTGGTTCTTTTATGTTTATTTACTCAATTCAAAAGAGCTCTTCTGACACGATCGCTAGCGCGCCTGAATTCGGACCAAGAGATCCGATCTTCAAGTCGAGCCGTCGATATTTACTTGAAATCGTTCTCAGTTTTTACGAAATATATTTCTTGAAAACAACGACAAAATTGATTTAATCAGTTTGACGAAATATTTAATCGTATTATTTAACAGGCCCCTGTTTCGTCGTAAAAGACGAAAGTTTCTTCAAATATGAGAATGAAATTTTAACATTGTATGTAAAAACGAACAATGAACTACACTGGGAATAAATTACGAAATCTAACTGTCAACAAAATCTAACTGTCACATAAAACGAAAAGAAAAATTGTATATTTTCAAAGGAGTATTTCCTTGTATATTATGTAGTTAACTTCTCACAATTTTGTAACACGGTAAACGCGGCTGGGAGAGTAATTTGTTTGCAGTTTCCTTAAGATTTCTGACAGCTTGTCAAACGTTCAACAATTGACCTTTCCGTCTAAATAGTGGGTGGTATGGCCTTGAATCGAAGGGTGGAGTTACCGAGGGCTTTAAAACGTTACAAAGTTTTGAATAATAGATTTGTTGTAGATTACTCAAACCTGCAATCTGACATGTCGTTTCATTTATTTTGAATTTTGATGTTGTAAAGTAATAATTGTTTAAAAATAAAAATTACGAGTAAATAGAACAACAGATACTAAAGAAATAAAAATAAGGCTCATTTTATACGGACGTGATAAACGCGCGTCGGCATACAAACCACGTGGTTTGTATGCTCCAAATACAGAGCCATCTTCACAAACTCGCGTGTGTAAAATGGTCGTTAGTGTAGAACTGTAGAATATGCCTTAGAATTCAAAATAATTATAAATATACCTCATGTTAGGCGTATCAGTCAATAATATAATTTTCAGTAAAAATGTTAAGGTAAATAATTAAGTAAAATATATACTTGATTGAAAAAAATATAAAAAGCAAAATCTACTCATATCCCAATTAGTAAAGTTTTTTTAAATATTTATTTGCTATATTTGATTAAATTTTTTTTGACAAGAGTACATTACCGTATATATATATATATATATATATATATATATATATATATCTATATATATATATATATATATATATATATATATCTATATATATATATATATATATATATACACGGTAATGTGCTCTTGTCAAAAAAAAAAAAAAAAAATATATATATATATATATATATATATATATATATATATATATATAGTGAGAGTGGTAAACTGTAACATTTATATTTATAATATTAATATAAGCAAGACACGTTTTGAATGTTCGTTCCTCAATTTCAATAGGTTACATTTTCAACATATACATTATTTAAAGGTCAAAATGTAAAAGAGTATGCTTATAATAAAGATTTGATTATCTACTTCGAGGAAAATGGTTTGTGGTGAAACACGTATTTTTTTGTACTGTACAAAAAATTTTCAATAATTTTCACATTTTATTTCATACGTACTCGTTAATTGTTTGCAAATATTTATGCAATCATAGTAACTACACTTAGCAAACACATTCAATCCTATTGATTTGAGTTCAGCGTACAATAAAACATTCGTTGCTAGATAGCAATAAAACGCAAACGACTCGTACGACAGGTGACGAAAATGTGCTCGTCAAAAATCAAAATGAAAAAGGCAACTAATAATAAAAATCAAAGTTCACAAGCAGTTTGCTTACCAAACAAGTCAATTCATAAAATTGATTAGTGTCTATGTACAAGTGAATTTAGGACAAATTGAACGAATAACTTAAACTGTGATAAAAAGTAATTTACTTCTGAACTTTCTGTCAATGTTAAAAATATTTACACAAAACTTAAATAATTTTCATTAGATACGTTACATTTAAGTGTTTCATTAATAACAATAAATTATTTGTTTATTTGTATCTTAAAAGCTAATGTCAATATTTAATCGTTTTTGAGGAAATTTCAATAACATTTTGTCAAATTTGAGTAATATCTTATAAAAGTCATGTTACCACATGTTTTATCCGAATGATTTAACATATCTGTATTTACATATATTTTTTATGTATTATTTTTGACATATATTTATATATTATTATGTATTATATTTTATATATAGTTATATATTGTTATGTATTGTATTTTATATATATTTTAATACAATAATTTTTTTTATTAAATGCTGAAAAACAAACTGTGATTGTTCCTTTCTATATATTAACGCACTGATATATGTTAATGATAATATAAATTTTATGTTATTTAATATTATATTTAATTGTTTATTTTTCTCAAAAAAATGAATTAACTAAGATAAAATATCACAATGTTAGTTTAATATTTGGTAGGGGAGACTGTTGTACCTTGGATGACTTTTTAAAAGTCTCACTGAAAAGTACCTAATTTTCATTGTTTATACATTTTAGCACGCAAAATATCGTTCTAGCTTTATTTTCCTTCATTTATAAGTATTACTAGTATATATTTTTAATTTTTAAATATATTTAATTAAAAAAATGCACACGATTGATTAATGGTACACGGGCCTACTCCCTCTTGAATATTCGGTAAGCTCTACTTCTCTCCGCATTTTTCATATAGTTTAGATATTATTAGTATCCTTTTGTTTATCTTGAAAATTTTACTTTTTGTTAATTTTCTTGTTAATTTTCCAATGCCGTAACTAAACTTTTGTGAGATATTTTGGATCCACAGTGAAATCTTCACCATCACACATGTTTCACAAACATTGTTTATAATGTCAAATAGACGATTTAGATTGCATAAATGGGCGTCGTTTCCTCATTTTAAGCTCATACTGCCTATGATCTGAAAATTAGAACTGAAGTTACAGCAATTAAACTGGCCAAAATATCTCAGCAATACGGATAATTTTCACTCCCACGCGGTACAAAGGTAAGAGGGGTGTCGAAAAATGGCCAACCTGGTGGATGTGGCCAACTATCGTCTACACAATGGTAGGTCATTTATCCCCAATGAACTAATTATCCATGGAGTTATTTGGCTGCAGTATGCGGAATCGCATACTGCAGCCAAATGCGAAATTCCCACCCACGTAGTTCAAAAAGTCAGAGGTTGAAATGGGTTAACAATCGGCCTGGTCAGCGCAAATCACGCTCTTCTACATAATGGTAAGTTATTTATTCCCCAATCACTGTTCTGGTATTCATTCCTCAATTATAATATAATTAATTAAAAGCTAACGGTGGACAGTAGTCTAGTCTCTAAAATATAATAATATTTCTACAACTATAAAGACACACAAAGTAACACTTTATAAAAATTCCAAGATTGGTTACGGAAAGGCGACAGTTTTTACATATAATACCTTAATCTAATGAAATCTTTTCTGTGAGATGAGCCATAATATTTACTTATCGTTAATTCATTATCTCTGCTGCCGTCAAAAGTCCGTTAAATTCCCAACTATGTGAGAAAAAAAAGTTATTTTAGTTTCGCTCAGCGTCAGGCTAAAATAAAAAAAAATTTCAATTTTCTCGGCCTTGCCAGAATTACATTGTCCAAACACCAGGAAAATCCGTACGTGTTAAGTGTCAACATATCAAACGCAAAGCGCAATTATTTTGGCATTTTTTAAAATAAATTTCCTTGTAATTCTTCTCTTGCTCCACTCTTTGATAGATTTATTTTAAAAACTTATTTACTCGACTGTGCCTGTCGAGAGTGTTTGACCTGTATGCGAGTTTGTTTATGTGATCGCGTATAGATTTATTTTTTAATCTTCTTTACTCGACTGTGCCTGTCGAGAGAATTTGAACATTATGCGAGTGTGTTTATGATCGCGTATAGATTAGTTTTTAAATCTTCTTTACTCAATTGTGCCTGTCGGAAGTGTTTGACCTGCATGCAAGTTTGTTTATGATCGCGCATAGATTTATTTTTTTATCTTCTTCACTCGACTGTGCCTGTCGAGAGAATTTGACCAGTATGCAAGTTTGTTTATGATCACGTATAGATTTATTTTTTAATCTTCTTTATTCGACTGTGCCTGTCTGGAGTGTTTGACCTGTATGCAAGTTTGTTTTTGATCGAGTATAGGTTAATTTTTAATCTTCTTTACTTGACTGTGTATGTCGAGAGAATTTGACCTGCATGCAAGTTTGTTTATGATCGCGTATAGATTTATTTTTAAATCTTCTTTACTCGACTGTGCCTGTCGGGAGAATTTGACCAATATGTGAGTTTGTTTATGATCGCGTGTAGATTTATTTTTAAATCTTCTTTACTCGACTGTGCCTGTCGAGAGAATTTGACCAGTATGCGAGTTTGTTTATGATCGCGTATAGATTTATTTTTAAATCTTTTTTACTCGACTGTGCCTGTCTGGAGTGTTTGACCGGTTTACGAGTTTGTTTATGGGATTGCGTATAGATTTTTTTTTTATTTTTTAAAATTTAATTAATTAAAATTAATTTAAAAAGTTTTAACTATTTAAAAGAACGACGCAATTTGTTTCTCAACAATATACTCTTACTAAGAAAATATTTTCAAAGATGTGAATTAAAATTTAAAAAAAGTAGCAGGCTTTTTAAAACCTTTAATTTAAAGAAAATACCAATACAACAAGTTATGTTTACAGAATATTACTAACGTTATTGTATTTTACCTGTATAATAAATTTTACATTTGTAACACAATAAATAAAAATAAATAAAAATTGTGTTATAGTGTCACTTTAATTCCAAATGTTATGCTTTTATCATTTGCAAACTATACAAATTTTTTAAAGTCTGACGCAAAAAGATAGAGTTACTCCAAGGTATATTTTGACCTTAAATATTTGCTTTTACGACCACTGATGCGTAAGCCGGCAAATAAAGGCTATAACCATGCACAGCGCTTATTTAAAATACAGAGATAAATTTCCTTTTACGAAAAACCTCAACGGAGTTTTAATAAGGTGCATAAATTACCCCTTCAGCATTTTCAATACTTTTCATAACGCTGCCTTTCCCCATTTTGCGTTTATTTTTTCATTCTTTCCTGAAACTGTTTCATAGTTTAGGCTTAACTAAACTTCAAACTATATCTCTTACTAATGAAGATCGATAACTAGGGTTTAAGGACAATTCTGAATTCCCGGGATGAATAAAAGATTGCAAGAAATGACCATATTATGGAAAGGTAAAAGTTAAAGATGAAAAATATTCCGAGGTTTCTGTATTCTTGATGAGTTAAAAGTGTTTCAAACTATTTTTTTCAATTTATTTGAAATTTTTTATCGTTTTTATTACTAGGGAATTATAAGAATGCTTATTATCAGATTTGTAATTTGTTTTCATCTTATTGTCATGTGTTCCCAACTATAAAAGATTTTTAAAGTTTTATGACAAATCAATTTCTAATAATTATATATGTACAATTTAAGAGTTTTTTTTTTACATCGGAAAGCTGTCAAGTACTTAAATTTTGATTGTGTGTGAAATTTTGTAATATTTTTTTTTTAATTTTTAAACTTTTTTTTTAACTGTTGAACATTTCAGTTCAACGATGCACCATGTATTGGAGAAAAACAGAGGTATGCAGCAAATTACACCATATTATGGTAGAACCTAGGTTACACCAAAAATCCTTTATCTTGAAAAAGCGGAGGTTTCACCGATAATTGGTTCAACCTCTTTAACAACAACTGAAATTTTCGTTTTCGCTACATCAGCAAGTCCGGGATTTCCCCCAAGAAAGACAACGACGAACAAGGGCCTCTGCGGCCCAATTGAATAAAAGCGTTCAGCTATGAAATAGAGGATTCCTAGTTCGAGCGCGATCGGTGGACTTTACAAAGAAAAGTAAAAAAGTTGTCGTTTTGCGATAGGAGGGTTGCCATCTTTGCTACAAGAATACTACTACTAAAATACTAAGAAACTCGAATTTTGAGTTTTATGCAACGTTGGGTGGTTAGGCCCATGGTTGAGTGGTTAGGCATGATAAGCATTGATTTCTTTTTTCGGTCGACCACATAAAGTTTTGGTGCAACCTTTCACCACTAATTGGTGTCCGCGGTAGCACCTTAAAATAGTGAAACTAGGCACCCCATGTTGGTTGCATCTAAATGGGTACCAAATTGTGGTGCAAGACCGTAATAATTTTAAACAGTGTACATATAAATCAAACTTACAAAATCTTCATAAATGCTTTCGATTTTGTTGTTGTTTTTAAAACGTATATTTATTTATATTGTTAGAAGGGTAAAAGAAGAGGTCCATTTTCAATTCGAAATGGGGACCACTAAAACGTTTAAGTATTATTTAGCAACGTTTAACAGAAACCTACTAGGCATAAAATACCTCAATCAACGATATTTATATCTAATTGAATAGCATAACTAAATTTTATACATTTTGTTGCATGTATGATTGATATGTTTATTCTCCATCATTCAATATGGCAAACTGCGCATTCAAAGCTATTCTGCAAATTGGAACATGAACTTCATCGTTATGAGACCGTTTTTATTACCTATGCGCTGTTATCGGATTTACGTCGGACCGGGTTGGGTAATAATTGATGAGATCTTAGATAGAAAGTCAGTGATTTTTATGCTGGCAGAAAATATCGTTTTTGTAACATGCTATTTGCCACAGTTACGGGGCAGTTACATAGTTTTTGACGTAAATATGTCTATAAAATCGGCACGGGGTACCTTGCTGCAAGGAATCGTATACTGAAAAACGACACCCGAAAAACCTTATAACTCTACGAGGAATCAGCGTATGGGGATAAATGGTATACCATCGTGTAAAGGAAAATTATCCGCGTCGATCAGGCTGATTATTAACCCATTCCTTTCTCTAACCTTTCAAACATGTGGGGGAATGTCACTCTTGGCTGCAGTACCACTTTTGCCAAATATAACTCCACGTGTAATCATCGTATGACGTACTACCATGAACAGAAAAGTAAGCCGCGTCGACCAAGCCGAATAATAATCCATTCCGCCCTCTGACTTTTGTACCGTTTCGACGGGAGTGTCGCTTTTGGCTGCAGTATGCGCTTCTGCCCTACAATTCTAAGGGCGAATATGAGAATAATTGACCTACTATCCTGTATAGGTATTTATTTTGTATTTTATTTATATTTTTATACCTTTTGTTTTGGATTTCTATATTTTTTGTTTTGTATTTTTATATTTTGTATTTTTATATTTTTTTTTGTATTTTTGTTTTTTGTATTTTTATATGTTTGTTTTTTGTATTTTTATATGTTTATTTTTTGTATTTTTATATTTTTGTTTAGTATTTTTATATTTTGTATTTTTATATTTTGTATAATTATATTTTGTATTTTTATACTATCGGATGATTGTGACTTATGCGACTTATCAAAATGATTTAAATATCTTTTAACATGCACCATACAACACAGGAAGCCTGTTATGCTGAACACCGTTAAGTTAAATTTTTATTTTTATTTTAAAATACGTTTTATTTATCTTCGTTAAAATGAACTCTGAGGTACTGAGATAAATAAGAACTGGAGAGAAGACTAAGCATGCACGACCTCATTACACCCTTTTGAGACCAAATTTAAATTCCTCACAATTCCCCTTTTTTAAACATTTGACAAATGCCAAAAACCATTAAATATATGTTTGATATACTGATATCAATATTCAGCTTCAAACATAACATTTTCTTATTACAGTTATCCAGCCTAAACTTTAAAAGAACACGCTAAAGTATACCTCTTTAAAAAGAACATATACGGAATGTAACTGTTCCATAAAAGTAACGTAAATATTATACCTGTTCCTCGACCGCAAAGGGTTAAAACTGATTTGGTATCGTGTGTTTCGGGTTTCTTTTAACATAACTGCAAAATTCACCTAGAAGTTGTAGGAATAAGACAAAGAATAGGAAATAATAATAAGAACAAATAGGTTAGTATAAAAGTTTGTTGTTCTGCATAACATACTTTTTGGTAGTTTTTATACTAACAGTAATAGTTATTTTATCTTCGAAATAATATATTTTG
Source organism: Troglohyphantes excavatus (assembly GCA_963932185.1). Classification (NCBI taxonomy): domain Eukaryota; kingdom Metazoa; phylum Arthropoda; class Arachnida; order Araneae; family Linyphiidae; genus Troglohyphantes; species Troglohyphantes excavatus. The sequence goes on from OZ010672.1 coordinate 70,774,451, forward strand.
TATTATCGTATTGAATGTTAAATTTTTTTAATATAAAAAGCTTTCACAGATTATAACTTAAAAAACTGTATTATGTTGTAATAACGTAAACTTAAACCTAGAGCTGTTTACCTTGGCATATAAAATAGCGCTTCTACGATATTTATAAAATATTTGTAACATATTTCGGTAAATTACAAAAGATATTCCACACTCTTTTTAGCAAGAAAACTGATACACATTTTAAGAAAATACTTTCTAGATAATATTAAATTTTTACTCTGCATCTTATAAAGCTATGAAAGTTGTACGTAATCTAAGGTCATCTACTTTATCTTTCAACATCCAGTACCTAGCATCCAACTTTTCCTTTATTATAACGAATTGTTACGAGCGATATCTAGATTCACTACTAGTAAAAAATTTACGTCTGAATTTTATAGCGTCGGAAATATTTATGATCTGACATGTACTTTTGAAGTATTTTTACCTAAAGTTAACGTCAAGTAGATTTATTGAAAGATTTTATCACTGTGAAATATTGATTTGTATTTGTGGCAGTGATGAAGAAAGGCAAAATATTTTCTTCCATTTTGCTTGAAGGAAAAGTCTATAAAATAACAATAAAATTAAATCATATTTATTAAATCGAGACAATTATTTTCATATAAAATGAGGTTGATTTTATTATAGTAGAGCTTCATAACGGTCTGTTGGAGATGGTGGTTGATTGGATTATAGCAGAGCTTCATAACAGTCTATTGTAGATGATGGTTAATTGGATTTTTTTATAGAGCTATATAACAGTATATTTCAGATGGTGGTTAATTGGATTATAGTAGAGCTTCATAATGGTTTGTTGGAGATGGTGGTTGATTAAATTATAGTAGAGCTCCCTAAAAGTCTATTGGAGATTTTGAATGATTTTATTATAGTAGAGCTTCGTAACAGTCTATTGGAGATGGTTGTTTATTAGATTATAGTAGAGCTCCATAACAGTCTATTGGAGATGGTGAATGGTTTTATTACAGTAGAGCTTCATAACGGTCTGTTGGAGATGGTGGTTGTTTAAATTATAGTAGAGCTTCATAAAAGTCTATTGGAGATGGTGGTTGATTAAAGTTCTTTAAGAAATAATATCTCTGTTGGTAGTCCATATAGAAGATAGCATTTTATATCTCTGTAAAAAGTGTGAAAAACATATTATAGCAATTTTAACCTGAAAACCGAAATAATGAACATATTGTTTTATACCTTTGATATATTTGCTTTTGTCTACACAGCAGAACTTCCACTTTAATGTTGTACATACTACTCTGATACTTTAACCGTCGACATTAATTTTTAAATTCAAAAAATATTAATTTCAAAATTAAATAAGCATTAATTTCAAAATTAAATAAACATTAATTTCAAAATTAAATAAACATTAATTTCAAAATTAAATAAACATTAATTTCAAAATTAAATAAACATTAATTTCAAAATTAAATAAACATCAATTTCAAAATTAAATAAACATTAATTTCAAAATTAAATAAACATTAATTTATATATATATATATTATATATATATATATAATATTATATATATATATATAATATATATATATATATATATATATATATATATATATATATATATATATATATATATATATATATATATATATATATATATATATATATATATATATATATATATATATATATATATATATATATATATATATATATATATATATATATATATATATATATATATATATATATATATATATATATATATATATATATATATATATATATATATATATATATATATATATATATATATATATATATATATATATATATATATATATATATATATATATATATATATATAAGTTCCAAACCATCAACTTTTTCAATAATGATTTCTCAACCCACTTTTTCCACGCAAAAACATAAAAACCCAAATTTATCGACAAAATACATTTTATTCGGTAAGCTTCTTATCATTCCTCGCAGCTCTGCAAGCAAAATACTTCTTTCTATTTTTGCACCCCCTACGACCAGAATATAGCTCTAGGAATTGACAACTAACGCCAATGCTTGCGAATGGAGCGCTGAGAATTGACATTTGCGACGGCAGAGCGCAAAAACGCAGCGGCCTCAGTTTACGGATCTTCAGTCGCAATGTCACTAACTTCCGCAGATAAAACTCCTTCTGTCACTCAAGATTCGCTATTGTTCCGATACTCGCTCATTTATTTATTGGAATGCAGGGATACACATTTTGGTAGCAAATTTACTCCAGTTCTTCTTGATAGAAAATCAAGTTTCTTATTTATGAGGATGGAGTCCTTGATGGTATTAGTTGGGACTTTATTTCTCGGAAATATTTCGGAAATATTTCTTTGAATCGCTAGATAATATGCCGGAGTCTTTGTCGCTATTACCACTTTTGATTTAAAACGAAGAAATGTTTAACAGTGATCTCACAGACAAAACTTTCAGCACTTAATACTTTTCATCCAATCGATAATATCAATATTGGTCCGAGAATCCATGCGCATGTGGTTATCGATTACATTCCGTTTTCGTCGCTTTTGAGAAATGACGAAAAATTACGATTTAGAGACACAAACTTTCAAAAAATTTAACTCACTGGAAATCGGTAATTAGTGAACGACCCCCAAATTTAAAGTGCAGATAAAATATAGAGGAAAAACACTTTTTTCTACATTTAACCCTTTGCACACGAAGAACATCTTTGACATGTGCGTTCTTTCTACGGAACAGTTATTCCTCTTTATGTTCATTTTCCAAGAATGTTTTATGCTCACAGAGGGAAAAAAAACATAATATGTATTGGATCTGAAAGAGATCAAGTTGAAAAAAAATATTCCTGTTTTTTAAACACAAGATCATGCTGTTCTTATTGAACTAACTGGAAATCAGTAACTAGTGAACAGCCCCTAAATTTAAAGTTCAGTTAAAATATAGGAAAAAACACACGATTTTCTACATTTAACACTTTGCACTCTGCTGTCGCCTCTCAGGTACCAACAGAACGACCAGTTCTTTGGTTCCCTGTTCTTTAAAATAAACGAGAACAACATGATCTTACGTTTTAAGAAAACATGATCTATTTTATTGGTGTCTTGCAGATCCAAAATAGATTATGCTCTTGTTTTCCTCTATGAGCAAAAAAATATGGGGAAAAGAACATAAAGAGGAATAACTGTTCCGTAAAAAGAAAGCAAAACGTAAAGTGTTCTTGGAGTGCAAAGGGTTAAACCTTTGAATACCAAGAACATCTTTGACATATGCTTTCTTTCTTTTCTTTTCTTTATATATATATATATATATATATATATATATATATATATATATAAATATATATATATAAATTTTCCGACAAAAGATCACATTTTTACATTTAATCAATACACATTTTTTTAAATTAAATAATTTATTTTTCAATATTTTCAAATCTATAGAGAATAAGGAAATAAAAAAATATTAGAAATACACAAGATTCAATTTTTTTTTTAATAAATTTTCTAAATATTTAATTTAAACTCTCACACAAAAAAAAATATTAAAATTTCGGTAATTTGCTGGCCATACAGATGATTCTATTAGAAAAATTCTGATATATAAAAGAGAGCCTGAAAACTCAATACTTCCTGAGTTTCCAGTTTCTATTCATGTTATATAAGTTAGAGTTCCAATACTACACTCAATACATACGGTTGCATAAGAATACGTATCTTTTACATTCGCCATTCAGAAGAGCAAATGAAATCGTGTACCTTGAAGAATTCAGATTTCTGTTCGGTTTTCGGCGGAATATAAATATGAAATTTAATTCAAATGGACCGGAAACAGATATGTGAGCATCGAACTCATATAAATTCAAAAAAGTATGAATGGAAGAAAGATGCAAGGAAAGAAATTGAGATTGCGAAATGTTTCCAATTTCAAATTTCAAAAATAGCTGAAGAAAAGGTTGATGCTTCATTTCAAAAGAAACGAAACAGAGTTGTTTATTATTACGAAATGTTGAAACTGCAAATGTTGAAGGTGAGGTAGTATTCATGAAATGTCTGGTTATTCCTATTTCCCTATGTTCATTTAACTATTTAGTGCACACACTTAAAAAACATTTTTTCTTCTTAAAAAAATTGTTTTCTTTTTTCCGAAAAAAAACTGTTTTTCTTACTACAAAAAATTCATACGTTTTTTACTAAAAAAATCGTATTTTTTTTAACTAATTTTTTTTTTTTTTTCCCGAATATTTTTTTTTTCTAACGCGTTTTTTTCATTCATAAAAAAAAATTTGCATTTTTTTTTATTCTTGAAAAAAATATGTTCTTTTCCTTTTAACATAATTTTTTTTACTGAACAAAACCATATTTTTCCCTCAGAAAATATTATTTTTTCTTTCTAAAAAAAAAAATCCTGGAAAAAACAAAAAAAAATTATTTCTGGAAAAAAAAACTTATTTTTAATTTTAATTTTTTTTTGTCTGAATTTTTTTTCCTTCCTGAATTTTTTTTCCTCTCTGCCCCCCCCCCCCCCCCCTGATTTTTTTTCAGGAGTATGAGAAACGGAAAGAGCACACTACCCAGCAAGAAAAGTCAATATATAAACTTCATCAAAGTTGTGAAATTGAAGGTTTTTTGAAGGTTTCATAAAGGAGTTTAGTACAAAAACTGCAGTCTATTTTTAGTTTATGATTTACCTACATAAAACCTTAAAATATTAAGTTTCCCTTTAATAATTTCAATGCTTCAAAGTTGAATGGTGTTTGTTTCTTTTTTAATTGTTTTGCAGGTTTTATAAAGGAAACGGATTAAAAAACGTTATATATTGCAATTTTAAAAAAATTGAATATAACTTTAAAAAAATGCCTTTTTCTTGCACAAAACCTTCAATTTAACAATTTCGAAGAAGGTTTTATGCTGACTCTTTTCTTGGGCATTGAAAGATTAATTAATTTTTAAATATTGTTTTGCAAATATAAACAGAAAACAATAAAATCATATGTTCTTCACATGAAAGTGTGGCTATATAACATTAATTCTTTAAATATTGTTTTCCAAATATAAATTGAAAACAATAAAATCACATATTCCTCACATGAAGGTGTGGCTATATAACATTAATTTTTTAAATATTGTTTTCCAAATATAAATAGAAAACAATAAATATTTTTAACATGAAAGTGTGACTATATTCCATAAGATTAAATTAATAAAATAGCTTTATCATTCCCAGCACAAGACTGTGACCATACAAATATACTTAACTATCCAATATCGTTAAACACCTACCTAAATAATTAAAACATCGAGTGTTGCATTTATAACACCACCCGTTTTTTACACTTTTACTTCTCACTCCGGTTCCTAGACGGTAATTGAAGTTCTCTGAAGCGCGAATGCAAGCTTAGGCAAACATTTTGCCAGCAAACGCCGAAGTTACAAGGCTGCTGCTTGCGCCAGCGTTGCTGAAGCAGAAACAAACGCAGCCGAATCGCCCTCACAAATCGACTGAGTTAAATTAACTCGACCGGACACGAGCCAAGTCCAACTGCTCACGTTTCATCAATTTCAGCTAATGTTATCTGCTTTTTATGAGTATAATTAACGTTAAGAGTGTTGTGTATTTAGAGAAGAGTTTTGTAAATTACCTAGAAGAGCTTTCTCCTGGACCCGAATTAATGATAATATCAATTTATTTTTAGATTGGTGTTTTTCTTGAATTTTATATTTATTCGAATGATGGTGTATTTAATTTTATGTGTATGTCTGGCCTGATTTTTTATAGGCTACTGTTGCCCGGGGCTAGAGGACGCCCAGCAAAAAAAGTCGGCATAAAACCTTCATCAAAAGTTTGAAATTGAAGGTTTTATGCAGGAAAACTGCAGATTTTTGAAGATCTATAATTTTTTTTGTTTCAATATCCTTCATAAAAACTGTAAAAAAACGTCATAAAAACCTGCAAACAACTTTAAATTTTTAATCATGACGAGAAAATGCAGATATTTTAAAGGTTTTACGCAGGAAAATAAAAAACTTAAAAAAAACTGCAGTTTTTTGTTTCAATATCCTTTATGAAACCTTAAAAAAAACCTTCAATTTGACGATTTTGATGAAGGTTTCAAGCTGACTTTTTTTGCTGGGATCCTGTTGCAGAAACCAAAATTGTTGGTATTTTTTGTAAGAATATATAGTAACAACACTGTTAAAAATTTCAGTTCAACGATGTACCATATTGAAAAAAAATTGACACTACGTATTATATTTTCTATTTTATTTTTCTGGGTTATATGAAACATTTTTCTTATCATAATTCGAAAGTAACGGCAAGGTGGTTGGGTATCTATCAAATATTTACCTAGTCTATTCAATTTCATCCAATAATTTATATGCATTAATTAAAATATTTAACTTGTTTCTTATAAAAACTCGCATCTATTCCACCAAACAAATAAAAGTAAATGTTATAGTCTTAAAGCTATTGAAAAAAAAATTGACACTACGTATTATATTTCCTATTTTATTTTTCTGGGTTATATGAAACATTTTTCTTATCATAATTCGAAAGTATCGGAAAGGTGGTTGGGTATCTATCCAATGTGTACCTAGTCTATTCAGTTTCATCGAATGATTTATATGCATTAATTAAAATATTTAATCTGTTTCTTATAAAAACTCGCATATATTCCACAAAACAAATAAAAGTAACTGTTATAGTTTTAAAGTTATTGAAAAAAAAATTGACACTACGTATTATATTTTTCTGGGTTATATGAAACATTTTTCTTATCATAATTCGAAAGTATCAGAAAAGTGGTTGGGTATCTATCAAATATATCCAGTCTATTCAATTTCATCCAATAATTTATATGCATTAATTAAAATATTTAATTTGTTTCTTATAAAAACTCGCATTTATTCCACTAAACAAATAAAAGTAAATGTTATAGTCTTAAAGCTATTGAAAAAAAAATTGACACTACGTATTATATTTTCTATTTTATTTTTCTGGGTTATATGAAACATTTTTCTTATCATAATTCGAAAGTATCGGAAAGGTGGTTGGGTATCTATCCAATGTGTACCTAGTCTATTCAATTTCATCCAATATAAAATGGGATATTATTTCGAAAAGAACCACTTTGGAAATGTTTCAAATCTTTCGGTGGTTTCGAACAAAATATTACCAAAAAAGACGATAGAAATTTTTCTTACGGGGAGAGTTTGTAACTAAATAATACTTTAATCTTATATAGAACATCTATGTTTATTATATTGTTAAAGAATATATTTTGTTACATTTGACAATGATTGAGACTTTGCCCTGTTCTTTACTTTGAAATATTGGATTCATTCTGTAATAAAATATATAACGATTATTTTCGCTGGGGATTGTAAAGCTTATTTTGCCTGATACATTGTTTGCACGAATTAAATTATTATTTTGTTTATTTTTGGAACCCTGTTTATAATTAGTTTATTTTAAAACGTCATAGTTTTCATTCATTATTGTTGAAATATCAATAATAATAACAGACAGAGTCTATATGTGTATCTATGGCAAGCAAAACATTATCTTCAACTGCACGGAAATGTCTCAAAAATTATATATAGAGATATCATTTATCCTCAAGATGTGCACCTGAGGTTAAAAATTTTAAAATTTGTTTAGTTTTCCGTTTATAACGGTTTTAGAAGCCATTTATTTAAAATTTCAATTTAAAAGGAAATAGTATCTACATTGCTATAAAATATTAAGATTGGGACAAGAATGAAACACTTTAAAATAAATTAATACTATATGTTTACCGCTTTAAGTAATTGAAAGTTGTCTATCAAAAGTTCCCTTGGCGAAATAATTCTTTCTAACATTCGGCTATGACAACTGGAATTCTACAACTGGAATTGAGAAATATATTACTTATATAATAATTACTTTGAGTTCAATTGCATCGTAATGAGCGTCGACGTACTCAAATTTAAATAATCGTACCTTCACAGAAATGAGCAGTGTGATTTAATATTGCTAATTTCATCTTCTGTTTCAGCCATCTTGACAAAGCGACCTGACAAACTTAAAATAGTTTTTCAGAAGATGGTTTTCCATATTTTTTTATGTCGATTGCTTAAATTCAAACTGAGTTATTGCAACTCAAGTATCTCGCTTCCCATTCTTTTGGCACACATTTTTAGTATTTATTCTGTTTATAATTTTTTCCCGTCGCCCTGGTAGTACAACCGAAAATGCACTCAGCTGCGGTGCCAGAAGATCTGGGTTCGATTTCCGGTAAGTCTTGGTTGTAATTGTTGATATTTATTGAAAGGGATTTAAAGAAGGTAGCCTATGTAAGCAAGCAACTGCTCTTTGTATTCACTGTACTCATTTTTAAGTACATGTCTTTTCCAAAACGTATTTGGAGCTATGATAAGCATCGAATGTAATGAAAAATGAGTAAATTTTTCTTATTTTTGATTACCTCTTTTTAACAGTGCATTTTCCCTTCTAAAATCATCTTTATAAATATCCTAAACCATTTAAGCTATCTGTATCCATCTCTGCCGTAGACTTTAATAAGTGACCCAATATCCGGCCATACTTAGAACTTTTAATGCAAACGAACCAATAAAAATAATCACAACTCACAAACTTATTTTTAAAGCGCGCCACGGGCACAGTCACCGGATACCGTGCGGGACTGGTGTCATTAATTTAAAAAGGAAATTTCCGATATCCGTGATACGGAAATTCCCTCGGACTGGCGCTAATATCCATCCTTCCGTTGTGCGTACCAATTAATGATGCTTTGTCGTTCGTACTAATGTGCTAATTACAAAGGGCACTAATGAATAAAACTAGAAGATTGTGACCAGTAGTTATCTGGTCGATCCTTGGTGTGGCGAGCCGTGGGGAGAGGAATAGGGGTGTAAGTCATTGTGCCTATTCCAACGGGCAGTCTTGACTCAGTTGGGCAGTTGCAAATTTAAAATGGGCAGTCGTGAAATTTAATGAATAAAACTAGAAGATTGTGACCAGTCGTTATCTGTTCGATCCTTGGTGTGGCGAGCCGTGGTGAGAGGAATAGGGGTGTAAGTCATTATGCCTATTCCAACGGGCAGTCTTGACTCAGTTGTAAATTTAAAATGGACAGTCGTGAAATTTAATGAATAAAACTAGAAGATTGGGACCAATCGTTATCTGTTCGATCCTTGGTGTGGCGAGCCGTGGGGAGAAGAATAGGGGTGTAAGTCATTGTACCTATTCCAACGGGCAGTCTTGACTCAGTTGGGCAGTTGCAAATTTAAAATGGGCAGTCGTGAAATTTAGTAAGTTGGTCGAAAATAAAAATATAAATTGATATCGGAAATCTGATTATTTGCTATTTTATTAATTGAGGGGTTTGCTGTAAAAAGGAGGTAGCTCCAATTATTTAACCTTGCAGAAAGCCTCAAAAAACGTATGAAAATTCAAAATTCCAAGTTGTGTGAAGAAAGTCTTTTTGGTCAATCTTCTTAATTGTTCCTACATATTATGACAGTATTTTCACTCAAAAATATATTTTCCAGATGACGTGGCACATGTTGGATTGTTGGAGCTACCTCTTTCTTGCAACCAAATAGATGCTCTGTCTACCTCTATGAAAAATATTTCACAAAAAAAATACAATTTATTATAATATTATTTTATTTAAAGAAAACTTCAATTGAAATATATCATATAACTTGGCTTTAAAAACAGATAATTACATTTTTAATCATCACACTGCCCCTCTGTAACGTCCGGCTCATCTGTTGCGTTGTCATCTATCGAGTAACGTGAGAACTAACGATTGGAGCTACATCTTTCTGGCACCAAACGAACAAGTTTTTTTACCACAAGATAGTACATGTAACTCCAAATTGTCCTAGGTTGGAGCCACATCCTTTTTGCAGTAAACCCTTCAATTGTCCTGAATTTGAAAAGTTCTGAGGGTTGTCTTTTTTAAAAACAGTTGTATATATCTATTGTCTATTCCATAGCTATGGTGCATTTTACTTCAAATTTTATACTTCATCAGATTATGTGGGATAGGAGTTATAAATCTCCTAATGAATTCGTATTCTTTGAAAAAAAAGTATAAAATAATATCGTTTTACAATTCGCCCTTTACATAAATCTTAATCGTTATGAAAATTAATCGTAAAAATAAATATTTTTAAATAAAATTTTTATTATAATTTTTTAAATACTTTTAACGAAATTTAAATTTTCAAACACGCGTTTCAACACAATTAAATTAAAAAAAAAATATTTTTAATAAATTTATATCAATAATTAGCATTATGAACCGGCGTTGCTCGTGGTCAATTTACGAAGTAAGAGTTTTGCATTTTTTTTTTATTTAGCGTAGCCAAATAAAAAATTAATACAAATAAAAAATATTTCTACCAAAACATATAAATTGGTACATATATGGATTTATAGGTTCCATCGTGTTTACATTACACTTTAATCATAAAAAAAAAAAAAACTTCAATCACCCCACCATTGCAATAATTTTTCCGAATCGTCTCTCAAAAAACAAAATATACATGGAAAATTATTCAAAATGTATGAATACATGCATACAATACATGCATATGCATACAAATTTATTTATACATACATACAAAATTTATGAACGGAAAACTAACTATTAAACGTGCAAGAACTTTAACAAACTAGCAGAAACCTATCGATCTGGCCGTACTAACACTTAAAAATAAGTGCCGAAGTTATTGGTACCGGTTTCCTTCAATGGGAAGTATTCTGCAGATTATGCTTATCTCACTCACTGCATTACAAAATCATAACTTTAAAAACCAGCGCTGTAATTGCAGTTGAGATTTATGGATGCGAACGTAGCACCATGAAGAGGTAGTTAATAGGCTTTTTCAAACAGGCGTTGTGTGAATTTAGCGTGGAAATTTGCTTTTTAACGCTCCAGTTATGAAATTTTGACACTGCTCTGGAATAAATATTAAAGTAATTACAAAAACTTTTTTATATATACACTCAAAACTGTTTTGTGCGGTGGATAGGGACCGTATAAAAAAAACGCATAAAAAAATTCGCAAAAACTTTACGAGTAGCTAAAATAGTTTTCGCAACACAATTAAAAATTAATTTTTTTATGCGGTGGATAGGGACCGCATAAAAAAAGTATCACATAGAAAATAACTCAAAACCTTACGAAATAACTAGGAATTGCTTTTTTAAACGAAATCAAGACACGAGGCTTGACAGCAATTTGGAATCTCGCCAAACCTTTTAGAATCTGATTTAGAAAATACACATGCGAAAAATTTTAAATATTTTATTTACATATGTACTTATTTTACACATACAAAAGTTTTCAAAACGTATAACCATTATCCTTCGTAGTCTGACAAACGCGAACTTGGTTCAAAATCGACAAAAATGACTTTTTTTCAGTTACCATGTAGTCAGTGATCAGTTTTTGCGACGACTGTTGTTTTTCTAGACGCTTGTATATGTCTCGGTAGCCAGATAATCAATTATGTTCCAATTTGATTGACATTTTCATATACCGCAGAAAAAAAATCGCACAAAAAAAGACCGCACAAAAACGGGTTTGAGTGTATTAGAGTTATATATTGTTAAGGTACTGTGCATGCGAGTAAATAACAAAAAAATATTTAACCTCACATTTTTATGTTTTTAATAATATACTAGTTGAAATATCCATTATTTGTACAGGTGTTATTTAAACCAGTGGCTCTTAACCAGTGGTCCGATGACCACTGGTGGCCCGTATGAGAGTCAGAAGTGGTCCGTGAATCGTATCTAATCCTTAAAATGGTGAAATTAAGCACCAAATGTTGGTTGCAGATAAATGGGTATCAAACTTTGGTCTAAGGTCGTAATAATTTTTAACAGTGTAGCTGCTTTTCAATGTTAAGACTTCGCCTATTGATAAATCTGTAGGAAAGCTAAAAATAAATTACATAATATGAAAATAAAAAAAAATGCATTTATCTAGGTTTGAAAATATACAACTCTTGTGTTTCTGTTTTTTTTTTAAACCAGAATTCCGCATTGTGCTATTTAAATTTTTTAAATGTTTACTTTTTTTGTTACTTTTGGATCATCCTGTATATAATATAATTTCATATGCTTTAATAATGCATACCATATTTATTTTCTATAAAAGTTTTACAATTTCTAAAAAGTGTTAAAATTCAATCACGTATTTAATTAAGTTTTTCCAAAGTTCTTCTCAGATAATACAAGATTTTACATTTCCTTGAATGAAAATTGAGGCACCATGGGATTTACAGTATTTATCATCACAAACTGCAAGCGTAATATTTAATAGAAATATTTATTTATTTTTTAAAAATATTTGTTAAATAAATATCAAACATTTTTAGTCAGCTCTGAAAAATAAATCCGCAACGATTTACGAATAGGATTTTTTTTTGTGTCACAAACACTTGGTAGAAAGATTTTTTTTGTCATAATGCCTCCCAGATAAAATTAACAGCGACGAATTATAACGAATGTCTATGCAGGGTTTTGAATTTAAAATTATTTACATAGCAGAATCTTAATACCAGGGAAGGTTTCAAGAAAATATTTATTTAAATATGAACGTTTTATAATATATTTCACGGTGTGCACAAACTAATAACCAGATTTTGGGCGGTAGCAGCATCTTTAAAAATCTGTTTAATAAATTGAATTTTTAACGCAAGTTTAAAATCATAAACTTAAGATTAAAATATTTTTGAAATTATCCTTGCAATACATATTAAAATGTCAAAACACTTTTTATGTTGTGCAAGTTTCTGCCGATGATTGGTGTATCCCGATTGATTTCAATGTTTGAAATTTGCATATTAATTTTCATGTAAAAAGTTTGATGTCGGGGTTTCAATATGTTTTAAGAGAACTGTGTCTAAAAACATATTTTATTTATATTTGTGAACGATATATTTCAAAAACAGTTAATTCTACTATGATCAAATTTTTTAGAGTAATATTTTGTAAAATAGGTTTTTAAAATTAAATATTAAATTACACATTGTTAAACTTATGTTTTGATATCGTTATTTAAAAAAAAAATTTACTTCGTTAATGAAGTACATTTTAGAAAAAAATTACATATCTGGGTGATTTATTTCAAGTCCAATGGTCGAGTATAATAAAAAACTTGTGATAGTTTGATGCATGAAACTTCTATATAAATGATACACTGTTAAAAATTATTACTAAATTTGGTACCTAATTAGCTGCAACCAACATTTGGTGCTTAGTTTCACCATTTTACGGTGCTACCACGGATACCATTTAGTGGTGAAACGTTGCACCAAAACTCTTAATGTTGCATAAAATTCAAAATGTTTTCTTAGTATTTTAGTAGTAGTATTTTTGCAGCGAAGCTGTGAACCCTAGATCACAACTTTTTACTTTTCTGGCATCTGGATTCATACCGATAGGAATCCTCTGATTTATAGCTGCACGTCTTTATCCACTGGTCCACGGAGGCCCTTCTCGTCTTTGTCTTTCTATGGCTGGATTCCTCGCCTTATTGATGTAGCGACAGCGAAAATTTCTGTTGCAGTTAAAGAGGTTAAACCAATTATCGGTGAAACCACCGCTTTCTTCCGATTAGGATTTTTGGTTCAACCTAGATTTCACTATAATATGGTGTAATTTGCTGTTTTGCACCAATATATGGTACATCGTTGAACTAAAATTTTTAACTGTGTAGAAAAGTGGAATTATTTAACAATATATATTCCTGCGTTTTGTATAAAAAACATTTAAATTCAACTTTAATAATTTAGCTTTTTTCAATGTTTTTCAATGTGGGAAAATTGGTTTTTTACTAGAGTAAAAAAGTTGGGAATTAAAGGATTATAAAAAACACTGAGCCAGATATATATTTCTTAAATTGGTGTTGAAACTGCCATGTAATATATGTTGGTTTGGGGTTCGTATACTTTGTAATATTGGTGCAATTATTTATAGCGAGCTTTAAAAAAATATATATCCATCTTGAATAGATATACAAAAGCATTTATTTCACAAATATAAAACATATTTACTGTTCTTTGGATTTCGACAACTTAGTCCACAATTAATGTTTTCTTCGATCCACTATCGGTAAGTGCTTTCTTTAAACGCAACCAATTAAATAACTAGAATACAACTATTTAAGAATTTTCAAAGTTCTCTTTTAAGTAGGAACGTTCCCTTGAAAGGTACTTTAAAATATATTTTAGAAAATCACAGTCATCTTTTTAATGAATATTCATTTTTTAATAACTTTTTATTAACTTCAATTTTTCTTTTAAATAAACTTTTTTTTAAATAATTATTAATAAATAATTTTTGTTTGTTTTATGGAGAAAGCTTCAAGTTTTTTTTAAATAGTTAAAAACACAAGCTGAAATAAATAAAAATTAATACAGTGTAGGAATTTGACTGAATTATCACTATCTATCATATTAAAGGAAAGTGTTTGACTTTTGATACTACCTATTTCCCCTCCGTAGAAACATTATATAATATTTGGCTAATTATAACAATTAAAAAATTATCTATAAGTACTATTCATTTTTACAAATGTGCACCTGGGATTAGATTTGCAAAATCAAATTTATTATTTAAAGAATTTTAACAATTTCTAAAATAATTTGACGTCATAGCTCATTTACCTAAAATTGTAATATGATCTTAATATTTTAGCACTCAGTGCATAATCGCCGATTAAGTGTCAAATAAAAGTCAAATCTTCAACTTTAAAGAAAACAGCGCACAGCTGAAAAGGAAGGTTTTTGCTCTGTCACAAAATCGAGTAAAAGCTTGGATTTAGAGAATAATAGAAAGCTCTGATATTTCTCACTGTATTTTCTTTTTATTTATATAGATGGTACATTTCTATAGCGTCATGAATTTCACAAATACACAAGTAACGCTACAACTCAAAAGCCCTCTCCTAAAAACGACATCTAAAATCAAATTCATTTAAGTAACCCTTTTTCACCCACAATAGTCCTTTAGAATCCTCCCCCTGTACTTTTGTGATCTATTCGAAGCAAAATCCATCCCGTATTGTGTCACGTATTGTAAATCAATGTTTATTGCTGTTACGAAGCATCTTGAGCATAAATCTGGAATCACTCGTGATAAAAATAAATAAAATATAAAACGGGAAATCCCGGAAAAAAGGAATAGGGATCTCTGATTCATATCAAAATCAATCTTTCCGGTATCCTAGACTATTTATGATCGATAAGAGTTGCTGTACGATATAGGAAAAATCTCTTACAATGCAAGTATCGTATCGTGCTTTGCATTCCTCAAGATAAATTTAATAACATTGTGGCGGATAAAATTTGTTGGAAAGTGATGTAATGCATGGTAAAAATGCTTTATATGACATTTTCTTGGACGCAATAATCTCTTACAATGCATGGATCATATCGTGTTTTGCATTCGTCAATCAAAAAATTAATTGCATTGTGTTGGATAAAAATTGTTGAGAAGTGGTGTAATACATGGTAAAACTATATTATAATATCCTTGAAAGCAATGAACTCTTACAATGTAAGTATCATATCGTATTTTGCATTCGCCAAGATAAAAATTAATTGCATTGTGTTGGATAAAATTTGTTGAGAAGTGGTGTAATATATGGTAAAACTATTTTATAATATCCTTGAACGCAATGAACTCTTACAATGTAAGTATCATATCGTATTTTGCATTCTTCAAGATAAAAATTAATTGCATTGTATTGGATAACATTTGTTGGAAAGTGTTGTAATGGACAGCCAAACTACTTTGTAATATCCTTTCAATAATGAACCCAATAAATCTTTCGCATTTTATAAATACCTTGTTTTAAATTGTTTGGTAGCGTATTTATTTATAATACTTATAATTTATTTGCATAATTCAAAATAGATTAACAATACAATTAAAAAACAAGTAACATCCTTGTCTTAGACGTTGTTTGAACCCGAACCAATGCGACGTGCAAGCAGAATACACTGATACTACAATGTTATGCGACAAAATGCGATGCCTTATACATTTAGATTAATTGTTGATGTAATTAGTAAACGTAATGCAATTATACATATTTTGATACAATTACATATTGGAATGGTAATCACATATTTGATTCAATTACGTATTGTGATACAATTACATATTGGGATGCAATTACATATATTTTGATACAATTACAAACTGCGATGCAATTATGTGTTATAATACTATTACATATTGTTATTCAATAACATAGTGTTATGCAATTAAATATTGTTATGCAATTACATATTGTGATGCAAATACATATTGCGATCCAAATACATATTGTGATGCACATTTTTATTATGAAGCAAATTTATATTGTGATGCAATTTTTGATATAGTGATGCAATTACATATTGTGTTGAATTAAACATTGTGATGCAAATACATATTGCGATGTAAATACATATTGTGATGCAAATTTTTATTATGATGCAATTTTACATTGTGATGCAATTTTATATTGTGATGCAAATGCATATTATGATGCAATTGCATATTGTTATACAATTACACTGTGATGTAAATACACGTGATGCAAATACACGTGATGCAAATACACAGTCGGATGCAAATACGCAGTTTGACGCAAATACATACTGAAACGCAATTACATATTGAGATGCAATTATATATAAAGATGTAATTACATATTGTGATATAATTTCTTCCACACGAACCACACTTATTTAATAGGACACACAAACTAAGCCATTGAGAGTACGAATTATCTGTAGAATAAAGTACGTACTTATTATGCACCATGCAACTATGACTAGGTCTTCATAGCAAGCAATCAAGCGGCAAATAAAATGGACTTCTTATCGTTATTACATTAGCTGATCGATCTACATTCAGAAAATGTCATTATAGTTTCCTGAAACAGCAGAATCTATTCAAATGAAAAAAAAAATTAAAAGCAACATTGTAAACAATTTTATATTAAGAACAATTTTTATATTGTTTAGAAGCCGAAATAAGAGATTTTGAAATTTGGTTTTCCGATGTTTGCCGATAACTAGAGAACCATTGAACCAATGTTGATGGGATGTTTAGAGATTGAAAACTCGGTTACAAAAAGTCCAATATTCGAATATCCTTGGAAGAATTTCTATTATTGTGTTCGTAGTTTTTATTTGCGTTCTTATTATAGAACTCTTTAAATCCGTACTTTTTTTCATAATCAATTTTTTTACATATACGATTTTTGCATTTATGAGATTATAGGCAGTGATATCTATGTCAACATTTTAATATGAAATTTATTTTAAAAAAAAATCTATTTAGGCGGTACTTTCAATATCATATTAAAAATTGGATATCAAAATAATATTTTTATTTTTGTTTCCCGGGGCGTTTTTCATACTTTTCAGTAAAATACATTAATTTTTATTTTGATAACTTATAATTATGGACATCCGTGTTATATTTGCATTTGTTCTTTATTGTTATTATTATTATTATATATTATTATTAGTGTTATAACTTTAGAAAGTTACCAACAGCTTTGAATTTTTGTCCTTTTTTGATACTTTATTTTTATAAAGCATACTTATTTATGAGCAAGGAAAAAAACAAGTTTAGTTACTTCGCTCTTGAGAAAAATAAATGTGAATGATTTTTTTTTTGAATGATTTAGCAGCTACAAAAATTGTTTCCCTAAACTTTATCGTATACTATGCCAACTTTCTGTATTTATTTGAACATGCCCCAGTAAAACTTCCAAGACTTCGAACAAAATCTTCAATAAATTTCTCATTTCAGTAACAAATTAACCCTTTGGCCTAGGATTTAAGTTTCGATGGCACTGGCCATATTAAACCGAAAAGTTTCTCTCCCTTTGAGCCATTCACGAACTGTGAAATTTGAGCGCTCTATCCCGAAATCTGTCCCAAAAACTATTGTAACTACCGCTCGCTGAAAGAGGTTACTAAATAAAAAGACCTGGACTTTTCTGGACTTTTGTTCGGAAAATATTTTAAATAGAAGGCGATATTAGTTAAAAGTCCATTGCATAAATATTAGTATACATTTAGGTTTACCATTTGAACAAATAGAACGAGAGCAGGTCCAGTTACATATCATTGTCTGCTTCTTCGAGCTAGAGCGAATATGACATCATAATCGTGAAACCAACATATTAGACCCAATGACCTCAGACACGTGACTTCTTTTCAAAATTATGAATTAAAAAATAATCGCGATTGGCTGATGAATTGGGAAATGTGTAAGAGTGAAAATTTATGAATGGAATGCCGTAATTAACCACATGTCTGAGGTCACACAAGTTGGCCTCACTTTGATGTTAGCGTGATGAAAACATTATGTTTACTCTACTTTGAAGGAAGGATCCAGGCTCGAAGGTCTGACTCTTCGAGCATGAATGGCCAGTAGTAGAGAGAATATGACGTCATAATCGTGAGGCAAACATCTCAGACCAAATCGCTACAAACACGTGACTTCTTTTCAAAATTATGAATTAAAAAGTACTCGCGATTGGCTGATGATTTGAGAAATGTGTAACAATGAAATTTTCGAATGGAATGACGTCATTATCACGTGTTTGTAGCGATACATGTTGACCTCACTTTGATGTCAGCGAGATGATATCCCGATGTTTGCTCTACTATGAGGGGATCCATGCTCGAAGGTCTGACTCGTGAATTTGAGCTTGATTTTCTTATAACGAGTCTGACTTGATCTTGTAGGCAAAGGGTTTAAAAACGAACATCAAGATTATAAACTATTTTAAAATAGAACCTCCTTGCAAACTTAGCGGATTTTTAATTTAAAGATTTGATGTGCACTGTTAAAAATTGAAATGTCTTCCTATTTTCACCGTCTACAATGCTTAGACTAGGGTTGGTTTGGTTTGGTTAATTAACGTCGCACTAGAGCTGCAGAGTGCGCTATTGGCGACGGTTCGGGGCCTATCTCGAAGGAAAGACCCGGGAATGATGCCTCGTATTTTTAAACCATGGTCAGATGACGAGGACAACATCTGAGCTGGCACCCAACGCCTTCAATAGACGTCAGGACTTTGGACCCCGATCAGATTTATCGTGCACCAGTCCAGTATACACGCCGTTATTTTTTGTGGATGTTCTGGACGACATTCTAGTATTTTGGTAGCGAAGTTGGTAACCCTCCGATCGCAATATCACTACTTTTTAATATTCTTTAGTCTAGTCCACTGATCTCTAACTGTAACTTCTGGATAGGGCAAGACATTTTGTTGACTTGAAGCCGATGTGGAGGCAGCCATGATGTGCCTCACTTTCTTTGCTACCGCAATATTTCGTATATTTTTCATGTGAAAATAAGCAGACGTGTATTACTTTCGGCTGAGTGTTTTTCTATTTTCTTTTTAAACCCATTTTAATCTGCTATTAAAATAGAAAGTTATTTGCAAGTCAAAGCCGAAGTAGATGAAAAGCAAGAGCAAAAACTATTTGTTTGGCCATTTAAAAATTAATTCTATAAGAAGAAAATATAATATTTATATACATTTAATATTTCTACATTGCTATAGTAATAAAAAATACCACTAAATAATTTTTAAAAGATATTGGGACACAGCATGGCTGCTTTCAATTGGCTTCAACTCGCTAATAGAGGAAACAAGGTTTGAGCCTTCCAGCAGTTACAGTTAGAGTTCAGTGGTCTAGTCCATCGCAAGGTTTTGAACCGGGGACCCTTGGATTCCCAGCTGACGCCTTATCCACTCGGCCACGGCTGCTTCTTAGAATAGGGAAACTATTTAAAAATTTAAAAACAGTATATCAGTTTATCAGGACACATACATGTTTAGTTTGATTCTGGAATAGTTGCTGAATTTACGTTATTTTTAATTTATTCTGCCGATTATTTTTTAATCCTTTTAAACCTTTCTGTTTATGTTCTAACAAAACTAGAAAATGGCGTTTTTTTGTGATCAAAATCTACTCTTCTTGTTCACAATTTATTTTTAAAAAAGTATATAACTTAATTATATTAACATATAAACAGTGATAAATGTATAGTTGATAATTCTATTCGTTTAAAAGCTTCGAAATAATTTTGTTGTAGATTATTGCACTTTTTTCGAAGATCTTTAATTTTGTTTGAATATCTTATTCTTTTGCATTAATAATTCGATTATTTATTTTATCCCATCTTTGCAAAAAAGCTAAATAAAGTAATTTTTTTTCTAATTTTTTTCATTAGAATGTATTAAAAAGTTACTTTTCTTTACAAAACCTAGGAATATTGGAAAAATAATTCGACTTTTCTAGTTTATATATTGAAGTTTTCATGTCTCACACTATTACAATTTTTTTTTTGTAAACTCAAATAAATCGATTGTTAGATTTGAATATTCAAATCACCCGGAAATTTAATTTTTTGGTGAAATGTACTCCATTAAACGAAGTATTGTTTTAAAAAAAGAATTTAATTAAGAAAAAGAATAAGTTTAACAATGTGTGTAATTTATATTTAATTTCTGATATACCTATTTTATTTCAATACGCATGTTATCCTGTTACCCTTACCCTATTTAATTAGTAGAAATGTTTAACGATTGTTGTTTTCCATTCCATGAAATCCCATGGCGAATAAGGACATATATATCCGTTCTTGTATCTCCAGTTTTAACAGTAGGGTACCCATAATATATAGTTCATAAAAAAGGTTTAATTTGAAATATTTTTCGAATTTAAAGCTTCCAAACCAACAAATTCGATGCTTCGTATATTGTAATTATAAACAAATTTGATATTATAACTTCTATAATGAAATATTCACCTACAAAAATTTATAAACAGTATAAAAAATGGCAGGCAGAATTGGAAGCCATTTAAATAAAAATTTATCATATATTACCTCAAATTTTAAAATTCCATGCTTCTACTAAAACTTAATTTCGTACAAACAATGTCTTTGGAGAATTCAATCAAAGTTAATAGTTCTGAATATTTATGTTGAAAAAGAATTGCTGGTTCTTTAGAAAGCCAATGAGAGTCCAAACGTCGCGATGCATTTGGTTTGTTTATTTGTTTGATTCGTTTCTCCACGACTCCAAAGTCTGTATTCCCAAGACCCCAAATGGTACAAGTCCAAAGAAACTGAAAATGAACTAACACAATTTTTCATTACTAGGCATCAATATCTATCATTTGGCTAAGTGGTTTAGCGCCAAGTTCCATAGGTTGCCATATAATAAGTTGAATGTCGTTGCACTTAACATTATAGCCAAGGGGAGTTGCAAACTTTAAACGCTCTTATCTTCTTATCCCGTTTTCGGACTTAGATCACTTGGTTGTGATCCTGCCCATTTGTTGCTCCTCTTGTAAACTACAATTTCAAACTCCCAGAAGAGTTTTTTTTTTAGGAAGTAACGAAAGTATTTTGACAACGAAAATTTTCGCCCGAACTTGAAACGAAGGTAATAAAAGCGCCCCGTTTGTTTTTCTCTTTTTCTAGGAAGTAAAATATTTGTTTGAGAGTTAATGAGTTTTTCTCATGTGGACTCACAACTCTTCGAACTCCAACTCTCTTTTAGCTATAAGATATTTATGATATTGATTAACCTAATCCTTTGTTATTTTGATATATTATTAAAATGTTAATTTATTTGAGATTTCGAGCAACACAATACATTGGAACGTCTTTGTAAACTTATTATGAAGATTTGAATTCCACTTTATCCTATTTTTAATGGTTGCGTGGTAAACACTGAACACTGCTTCTACCACCACATTATTCACAGCAACTCGTTTATCTTCACCCACGTGATATGCTTCATGGGTGCTCTTCATTCGTTCCTGACTCACTGAGAAAGGGTACTGTGGTAGACCCGGTAATCCCACTTCGGCTCGAGTGATTGATTTAGCATGACTTGTAGAGTATCGGAGTAGTACACGCAATGGCCCCGGTTCGAACCCGAGTGACAGCTCAAAATACATTCCAGAGACCTCAAAAATTATAAAAAAAAATTGACAAAATTTATTTATATATATATATATATATATTTATTCCGTTTCAAGATTGTGGCCGTTTTATTATCTGATTCCGTTTCAAGATGGTGGCCGTTTTATTATCTGATTCCATTTCAAGATGGTGGCCGTTTTATCATTTGATTCCGTTTCAAGATGGTGGCCGTTTTATTATCAGATTCCGTTTCAAGATGGTGGCCGTTTTATTATCTGATTACGTTTTAAGATGGTGGCCGTTTTATTATCTGATTCCGTTTCAAGATGGTGGCCGTTTTATTATCTGATTCCGTTTCAAGATGGTGGCCGTTTTATTACCTGATTCCGTTTCAAGATGGTGGCCGTTTTATTATCTGATTCCTTTTCAAGATGGTGGCCGTTTTATTATCTGATTCCGTTTCAAGGTGGTGGCCGTTTTATTATCTGATTCCATTTCAAGATGGTGGCAGTTTTATTATCTGATTCCGTTTCAAGATTGTGGCCGTTTTATTATCTGATTCCGTTTCAAGATGGTGGCCGTTTTATTATCTGATTCCGTTTCAAGATGGTGGCCGTTTTATTATCTGATTCCGTTTCAAGATGGTGGCCGTTTTATTATCTGATTCCTTTTCAAGAAGGTGGCCGTTTTATTATCTGATTCCGTTTAAAGGTGGGGGCCGTTTTATTATCTGATTCCATTTCAAGATGGTGGACGTTTTATTATCTGATTCCGTTTCAAGATTGTGGCCGTTTTATTATCTGATTCCGTTTCAAGATGGTGGCCGTTTTATTATCCGATTCCGTTTCAAGATGGTGGCCGTATTATTATCTGATTCCGTTTTAAGATGGTGGCCGTTTTAGTGGTCCCATTTTATGTAAGTTAATATATTTATTTGTTAGTCGCGAGGTGTACTGTTCCCAGAACTACTAGTAGAATTGTATCATGTGTAAATAAATTAAAAAGGTAAATAATTAAAAAAAAATACTATAATTAACCGTTACGTAGCGTTCATTTTATAAATTGACTATTTAAGCTATTACCAATTAAAATCCTATCGAAATATCGAATTGGTCTATGGCAAACGGATATAAATTTGTTAAAAAAACTTTTTTTATAGACAATTTATACATCTGATTTTTAATTCAAATGTATATAAAATATAGTCAAAGTCTATGTGCATCCTAGAAAAAAAAGTCATCATAAAATCTTCATCAAAGTTATGAAACTGAAATTTTTTTAAGGTATTATAAAGGAGAGATTTTTCTCCAAAAAAAAATCAGCATAAAAGTTATGAAATTTAAATTTTTTTAAGGAATTATAAAATAGAGATTTTTCTAAAAAAAATACGCATTTTCTCCTCAATAATTGAAGTTTTTTTTTCAGATTACTTGAAGGTTTTATAAACAAAAACTTACATTGACTGCTGTTTTAACATTTGAATAAAACTTTTAAAAAAAAACTTCCAGTTTCTGCATAAATCCTTTAATTTCATAACTTTGGTAACGTTTTTATGTTAACTTTTTTACAATATGTTTACGCTCCACTAATTTTCTTTGGTCTAATAACATCTCATAATCGAAACTAAAAAAAATAAATTTCAAAGAAAAATAATTCGGAATCTCGAAAATCGGTTCCATTTCATTTTTATAATCTTTAAGGATTTTTACTTCCTCTCGAAACGGAAAAAAAATATCAACCAAAGTCAACAAAGCACTGCAATTATTTACCTCGCAACAGTTTTACATTTATTTTTTCATTTCCCGAGCGCATTTATTTGTCGGGCTCGCGGAAATGTTTTTTGTTGCTATTTATTTAAACAAAATCTCCCGCAAATTGTTTTTCCTCCAAGCCTTCCGAACTGCAGAGATTGCAGGAAAGAAAACAAACAGATTACTGTTCCATCTTTTGCTTATTGGAAAGTGAATAGTAAAATGAATTTTCTTTTCGATTTAATGAGAACGCCGCTTTGAGACCCTTCTGCTGCCGCGAACAATATCCGTGTATTTTTCTAGCTCATTATCTTTCTATACGTGAAATTAACATATTTGCGAAACAGGTGTTACATATTGATTGCCTGGGATAAAAGTCAAATGGCAATTTTGGGGAAGGTTGGGAAGAGATTCTTATAATGAGACACATAAAATAATGGAAAATAAAAATCAGTTAATTACTATTAAGGAGAACCGGACGGATATAAATCGCATATTTAAATGCTTTGAATTGTTTTAGTAATCAAAATGTATGGAATCATATCTTTAAGCTAATATATAATACAAGATACATAAAGTACTAGAGGTATCTATAATATTTATTTAAAACTATATGGCCCTGCGTTGGCCGGGAGAGTATTAATCTATTTCTTTATCATGGTGCCATCTATTGGTTTTAGTAAGAAGTAATTTTTGCTTTAAGGGGAAGGAAAAGGTAGATTGGAGTGTTTTTTCGAACTATTGTCAAAATTTGTTAAACTATTGTCTCACATATTTTTTTTAAAAGGTTGTTTGATGAATATTGTCTAAATTATTCTTATATTTATTTCACAACTGATCGTATCTTTAAAGGTACGCTTCATAGAATGATTCATATATCTGATATTTAAGTTTTTATCCTCACCTATTAAATGTTCACCTATTAAAGGGTTTTAACAAATGAGGTATCAATTGATATTTTGTAGATTTTCCTCACTTTGTAGAAAGCTCTTTAAATGTATTGACATATAATACAATAAAAGGGTCTTATTTTTTATTTGTATTTGTCAAAAAATTGTTTAAAGATCAATTATTGCTTTGATGCCGATTTTTTAATCATTAATTTATAGATGGTTCCTGATTCGTAATGTTAAAAGTCATGTAAATACTAAACTGTTAAATACGCATTATGTATGTGAATTTTGTGTGCGATTTCTTACTGATTAATAGATAACATATGAATTTTCATGTGTTAACCATTTGCGTTCCACTGTCCTGTGGTACTAGAAACTCAATCTCAATTGAAATTGGAAACGATAATGGTCCAATTTACAAATTTTATTGTCATGCTCATAGGGGAACTAGAACATGCTTATAGGAGAACTATACTTGGAACTATTAGTTAACTTGAAGCTGACTAATATCAATGGACATTAACGGATTAAATTATACGAATACTAATGTGGTGTATGTAATTTATATAAAGCAGGCGCTGTTCCAAACCCTCATAAAAATTAAAACCTTTAAAGTGAGAAATACGTAATTAAAAATACATAAAATAAAGACTTATTTGCATTATAGGGTGTCACAAATTGTTGGGTGATAATCATAGTTTGGCTGCATCACATTTAGCTGTATTGGCATAATAAAACATTATTCTGACCCAACTACTTCGCTTATATTTTAAAGTGTCATTTAGCTTTTGTACTACAAACAAAGTAGTTAAATCATAACAAAAAGAATGGCTTAATATGTTTAGTTTGTAACGCAGTGCTATTGACTGTCACCCGGAATCGAACTCGGAACGTTGTCGATACTCTACTAATCGGGATAAAGTAATTACTCGAGCCCAAATGGGAGTATCGTGTATATGAAGTTAACACCACAGCAGCCAAAAAGTAATTATCGTCCAACAATTTGTGAGGATCTTGTAGAATATTTACCCTAATAGCATTGGTGAATTTATTAATGTTTTTATTTCAGCTGTAATTTGTGAAAATCCGCGATGTCCGGCAAGACACCCCCTGACGGCCAGCTTCCAGAAAGTGAAGACGAACCCACCCGGAAGGTGTCCGCAGCTGCCATCGAGAAGATCGACAATGCCATCTCCAGCGTTGTCCAAACTTTAGCAAAGAACGAGAGCCCATCTTCCTGCGACAAGGACAAAAAGAAAACCCTCTGGAGCGCTGGGGGCTGTGACGATGGATACAGTTCCTATACAAGCACACCGAAATCTTTAGGTGAGTACTTATGAAAAATGTACACACATTTCTTCTTTAATGTACACTGTTAAAAATAGGTATTCAAAAAGAGTAAAATGTACTCAATTTGGAGTACATGCGACGCTTATTATAGATCCGAAAACATAAGTTGTAAAATGTACACACATTTCTTCTTTAATGTACACTGTTAAAAATAGGTACTCAAAAAGAGTAAAATGCACTCAATTTTGAGTATATTCGATGCTTATTATAGATCCGAAAACATCAGTTGTAAAATGTACACACATTTCTTCTTTAATGTACACTGTTAAAAATAGGTACTCAAAAAAATAAATTAAAATATACTCAATTTTGAGTACATTCGATGCTTATATATCTCCGAAAACATAAGTTGTAAAATGTACACACATTTCTTCTTTAATGTACACTGTTAAAAATAGGTACTCAAAAAGAGTAAAATGTACTCAATTTTGAGTATATTCGATGCTTATTATAGCTCCGAAAACATAAGTTGTAAAATGTACACACATTTCTTCTTTAACGTACACTGTTAAAAATAGGTATTCAAAAAGAGTAAAATGTACTCAATTTGGAGTACATGCGACGCTTATTATAGATCCGAAAACATCAGTTGTAAAATGTACACACATTTCTTCTTTAATGTACACTGTTAAAAATAGGTACTCAAAAAAATAAATTAAAATATACTCAATTTTGAGTACATTCGATGCTTATATATCTCCGAAAACATAAGTTGTAAAATGTACACACATTTCTTCTTTAATGTACACTGTTAAAAATAGGTACTCAAAAATAAATCAAATGTACTCAGTTTTTAATATATTCGCTGCTTATTATAGCTCCAAAAACATAAGTTTAATTTTTTTAAAAGATATGTACTCAAAAATGAGTAAAATGAATAAAAATAGCAGTTGCTTGCTTACATAGGCTCCATTTATAATAAATATCAACAATTCAATATGTCAATAAATATCGACAATTACACACTGATAAAAGTAGGTACTTAAAAATAAGTAAAATGTACTCATTTATAATTTCTGTCTATGCTTAGCATAGCTCCGAATACATAAGTTTCATTTTTGAAAAAGACATGTACTCAAAAATGAGTAAAATTATAAAAAGGGCAGTTGCTAGTCTACATAGGTTGCCTTCATAAATCCGTTTCAATAACTTTCGAGAATTACAACCAGGACTTACCGGGAATCGAACCCACTCCGTCTACCTGATGCCGTCCGTATCAAAGTTCAAGGTTATATCCGTTATACCGCCAGAGCGCGTGAAGACGTTATAAGACGTGCCAAAAGAATGGGAACTAAAATAATTGAGTTGTAATAACTTAGTTTCCATTTAAGCAATAACATCAAATAATGCAGAAAACAATCTTCTGAACACCTATTTTAAGTTTGTCAGGTTTGTTAAGAGGACTTGAACAGAAGCTGAGATTAGCAATATTAAATCACATAGCTCATTTTTGAGAAAGTACGATTACTTAAATTTGAGTACGTCATCGCTCATTTACGATGCAATTGTACTGAAAGAAAAACAAGTAGGTTCAGGTACTCGTTTTTAAGTACACTTTTTTTTACAGTGTACACTTCTGATTATACTCTGCTTATACTTAAACCGGGAGAATCTTAACAGTGCAGAACGGTGCACTGTTAAGATTCTCCCTGTTTAAGAAAGACCCAAGCCCCAAATTCGAAAAAATTGCTATACTATCTATATTTAAGATGTTGTGTACAAAGATGTTGTGTTCAGAGCAGTAGAAGAATGAGAACATGTTTTTTTACATGTTTATAAACCATTAATCATCTGCCTACCTACTTTTCGTCTGCAACATTCCTCATTTATACTATAAAAAATTTAAGTTAATTTTTAAGTGTGTTTTAAAAGTGTATTTCAAACTCACGTTTAAAATGCTAAGGCTTTGTAAAAAATTTACCTAAAGCTAAAATGTTAATAGTTTTTGAAGTTTTAACTTTTGTTTTATAAACGTATGAATAGCTTTTTTTAAATTAAGTTATAAATTATTTTTTTGCGTGTAAATGAACATAAAAAATTTAAAATTTTTTAAGTTGTGATCTTAAAATAACTGTTTGATAATAATTAAAACACACATTTTTAAATATCTGTGCACACATCTATATAGTTTGACGTTATTTAAACAATTTTAAGTTTTGAAAAATATTAATAATTGAAACATGAGTAGTGTTTTTTTTTTTAAAAACTATTTAGATATAAAATATGCAAAAAAATACTAAACAATTTTTTTTAATATGTTTTTTTCTTTGATTATTGTTTAGTGAGAGATATTCTAAAAGATTATTGTTCAAAAGAGATGTAATAAAAAATTTAGGATTTGGGACTCGGGTCTCCCTTGAACATTTATATAGTATTGGAAAAGAAGCATACATAGAACACTGGTAAAACATTTCCTTTACGCATTAGAATATTTTTATATGGACACCGCGAAAGCCAGATAGTTTTATTAAATTGATTTACAACTTACCTTGTGCACTTACAAATCCTAAGCAAAATATCTACTTTTCTTAACAAAAAGCAAAAAACTGGATATTTCTTCTTTGTTTTCCCTGTAAAATGGCTCAAAAAACAATATTTGATGGAATATAAGCTTATTATGATTTTTACTTGTTTAAGAGCAAAACATTTCTTAAAGAAAAAAATATGAGGTGGATTCGGTCAAGTATCCCAAATTTCTCCTATTATTTATTGTATCCGGATTAAGAAGATTATAATAATATCGATCTTTTTGATCTCCGGCAACGCAAATCCTCACTGTTAGAAAAACAATTATCTCTATCAGCAACATATTCTATAATTTCAATGAACAAAATAATCAAACTTTTTTTTATTTATTTCAAAGCCATTGATTTAATCTTATATCTTACACAGCTATTGAAGTTACCCCAAAAGTGAACTGAAATGTGAAATGTGTTTTAAAAATAAATAAAAAGAATATGCTATTTTCTCGCATTCAAAATAAATATCCCCCAAAACCAATTCATTCTTTTATATTCTTAAAAGATAAATTATAAACAATAATGGGGTAATTCCAAGTCCGCTGCGAAATAAGTCCAACCTGTTTGAAGTAAACTTTCTAAACCGTAAAAAATACGAGATTAGTTGACACTTTATCTTGAATTGAATTCGGAATCGACAATCCTTTCCCATTTTTGAAACTCTTTATCTTTTTCACATCTCTTTCCCTTTTATTTTTTCTAACATTTACTTCTGGAAAACCATAAAACCGTTTTCAAGTAATATATTTATGTTTCGGTTTCTTTGGGAATATTTAAATTTGAAATTTTCTTAGATAATAGGATATAGTAATTTAGGTATTTATATGCTATTTTCTATTTAATTAGTTAATTGATTCAATTTATTAACAATAATTTTTATATAACTTTAAACTAAGAATGTGCGTAGGAAGTAATAATATTTTTCAGTACGTTAGTTATGCATGGTAGTTATATTTCTGTTTATATGTTTAAATATGTTCTAAAGATCTTGGGAGTTTTCCATTGGCAATATATTAAGTTACCCAGGGGGTATGAATACTCTGCACCACTGTTGAAAACTCATACTTGAAGCCCTGCAGTCTTTTCCTTGAGCAATGCAACCCTGTCCGAAACCTAAAGGGGATCAAAAATTATATGGAAACGTTCCAATATATTTTATTTGAATCAATAAACCATTTGGGAAAATGTAATGAGCCTTCACAAGGTTATCAAAAAATACAGTCTAGCATTCTAAAAAAACTCAAAAGAAAGATGATTTCAGAAGAATGTGGATCAAAACTTAATCAGGTATCAATAGTATCTTATCAAGAACAATATAAATTTTCCTGGTGCGTGACTTGGGTTCTTCAATGCCGTAAATAATGTCATCCCATCTGTAGTCCATGGCGTCTCCCCTTTCGGGCTACTTCCAACACTAAAGTTCTTTCATCATTGTAGACATTCTCGCAGCTTCTTTGTCTAAATTGAAGATTGTATTGGGATGAAAATTGGCTTTATATTTAATAGCACATATTGTCCAGGTGCCTATACTATAGGCTTGAGGCCGCTTTGGGATTTCTGAGTGACATGCACTTCATTGTTGTCGGGGTTTTCCTCTTCCAACTGGTTCTTGATTTTGTAAATTTTTAAATACGTATTATGCAATACGGAGAACACATGACGTGGATACCTTCTTCAAAAACAAAGTGCAGCAAAGGATTTCCCTTTTTTTTAGCAATGTTACCCCGGTACATATTTTTACTCTCTGGAAAGCCAGTAATGGTCAAAACGGAAAAACTCAAACAGATTAGTAATCACCATTACATTTCTATCAAGGTAGCATCGACACTTGCCCGCAGTGGCGTTTGCACGAAGCTACACAAACAACTTTTTGGAGACAAGAATTCTGTGAGAAACGTGCGTTCAATGATAGCAGTGATATAACCTCGTTGCAACCTACTTGGAGAGTTGTGAGGGACAAAAAAGTTACTTCTATACGTCTGCTACTGGTGGCTAAATTGAGTGGCTACGTTAGACAAACTGTCTCGCTTGACGTCATCATCGATGTTTTAATATTTTCGGAGCAAAGTAGTCATGATGGTAGCAATGCAACCCCCCCCCCCCCTGATGGTACCTGTAAATATTAAAAAGGTATGCACATTGGATCAATGTTAGTTGAGGAGTGGCCAAGTAGGAGAAAACATGGAATTTTAAGGAATTTCAATAAAAACATAAACATATAAACATGTATATAAAGAAATACAAACCTACAAAGTTAATTATATAAACTAAATATACAAAACACATAAATATGTAAATATTAAAACACACAAACATTCAAAAAACTTATTACATAA
This sequence comes from Troglohyphantes excavatus, assembly GCA_963932185.1. Lineage (NCBI taxonomy): Eukaryota > Metazoa > Arthropoda > Arachnida > Araneae > Linyphiidae > Troglohyphantes > Troglohyphantes excavatus. Next base: position 70,805,311 of record OZ010672.1, read on the forward strand.
ACATAAATACACAAATCACAGAAACATAATATATAAATACATAAATATACAAAACGTAAAAACATACAAATCCTTCGCGTCCTTTGTTGGTGGATTAAAAATAAGCAACATTTAAAATCTTCAACGAAAGATAAACATAAACATAAAAAAAGAAACATTCTTTAGTTCCTTGAGTGAGATAAGAATTTCTTTTAACGCTCAAGCCAATATACCGCTATTAACGCAATCTTTTTTGCTGCTGTTGTTTCCAAGCTTCGAAAACCTTTCCCCGAACTTCAAAGCACCTTCGTAACAAGTAGCAACGTATTCTAATTTCAATTGCTAAAAGAAAAAGAACAAAGACCGCAAACTTGATACGAAACTTTTTCTAGAAAAGAAAAGGTGCTAATCACTTACAAAGAACACAGGTTTCAATCGAAACCAGTCTTGTCTTTGTTGCCGACAGCTGGGCGTGTGATATCTTGTGCAAAGTGCAATCTGTGCTTCCAGATGTTTCTATAGCAACGCTTCAAGGTTTTTTTGTTCGTTCCAACTGGTGGAGAGCCTTATTCTTAAAGAGAAGTTTATACTGTTATATTAGGATTTCGAATGTTTGCGAGGTAACAAAATTTGAAAGGAACGTTCTATAAGTGGTTATTATCATTTAATTTGTGGTACTAAATACATAAAATATTTGAATAAGAAGAGTAAATTTTAATAGAGTGAAGTAATGGATGTTACAAAGTAATATATATATTGTTATATGAGCCTTCTAGTTTAAAAACCAAATAAATAAAAAAAAATGATTTTCAGATTGTGACATTTATTTTCAGTTTTCATGTAATCATATCAGTAGCCAAAGTCATAACATTCCAAAGCAGATATATAATATTAATT